>CM057094.1:31583532-32071032 GCA_029959045.1 Taenioides sp. WSHXM2023 | reverse complement strand
AGGTGAAATAAATATTAGTTTCCTCATCACAAACATACCTGGAGTTGTGTTCTGTTTCATTCACACATGTTCAAAGGTCCTTTATTACGCAAAACTGACTCTTGTGAGTTTTAAGCCATGTTAAAATATTGTTCTCTCCTCAAAAACAGATCTACAGTTGTGTTTTGTTTCATTCACACAGTAAGCCTTTATTATTAGTCTGTCTGCTTTTCCAAAGAAATCAAAATGTGCAAATGAAACAACACACAACTCCATGTTTGAGATGAAGAAACAACATTAGAACATAGATCAGAAAATAACATAATATGGGCCCTTTAACACACAAACCCTGCAGATTTAGGCTGATTTCTTCCCTCAAACAGAAAACACTCTGTGATGTCATATAGTAATACAGGAAGTGCTCCGCTATGTTTTTAAACTCCATACACCTTCACTAGAATCATTTGTGTCATTTCAGCCCTGGAATTTTCAGTCTCTGCCGAACTAAAGGTAAAAGGAGCTGTTGAAAATTACCGCTTCATGACATCACAAGGTGGACAGTGTTTTGAGCTTTGGAGATGTAGACAGACTAATAATAAAGGACTACTCAACAGGTGTGAATAGAACAAAACACAACTCCAGGTCTGTTTTTGAGGAGGTAAGCTCACAAGAGCCCATTTTGTGTAATATAGGGCCTTTAATCAGTCAAAAGTCTAATATTAAAATGACATGTATATTTTGGATTTAACCATTGTAACTTGTGCAGACAGCAGAGTAGCAGTGAAATCGTATTCAGAGGCAGAAGCTCTGACTTTGGGCTTTGTTCTGATTTGGCTCCCAGATAGGCCCTGTAATAAAGAAATGGTGAGAGGGAGGTCAAGGTAAAATGGAGAACGGGTATAATGAGAGGAAAACAAGCACTTTGCCCCCCCCATCTCCCCTGCCTACTCCCCCTCCTCCCCGGGCTGAGCACTTTGAGCGGTACAAAGGCACAGAGTGGAGTACAGTTTGGAGAGGGACTTCCTGCTCATATGCGGCTGTGTTTTTGTGAGCAGTGCACACAAAGAGTTTGAGAGAAAGTTAACAGACTGAAGGAGTTTCACATGACACACAAGATATTTTAGAATAGTTGTGCTGAGACAGATTTTTTATTTTTTTTTTCAATAGCAAGTAAAGGGATGTAGGCAGAGATAGGGGGTTGATAAAACAGACATTTTTTGGAGCACTCTGGTCTTAAATAAGCTTCCTAATCAGTGCCACCTATAATACCCTTCCAAGCCCACAAACCCGCAACAATGCCATGGCACAGACAAACTCCGTGGTCAGCAGAATCCAAGCCTCCCACATGTGTTCTGTGGCTGCAAAACTGCCCTCACTCAGGTCCGCTAAGGATGGCACAATGACCAAGTTCTGTGGAGAGTGAGGTCACTGAGGTGCAGGGGTGAAACATACAAGACCAGCTCAACATGTTAACGTCTGCCCCTTCAGTTTGTGAGGCATACAGTAGAGGAGTGGCACAGGGCAGCACCACCCAGGACAAATCTGTCACCAGAAAAAGAGTGGGGCATGAAAGATGATCTTGGTTGCCAACTTCACTTCTCAGAGCAGATCACAACTGCATCCCTTCACCAAGATATCATCATCTGGTCCAACATCACAATGTATGTAACCATGGCAGAGCTAACAGTTCTCTGAGAAGATGGGACAGAAGCAGCATTTGAGAGGAAGAAGGAGAATTATATCCGAATGTCTGTGACTGTGTGGAAAGCTCACACTTTCCAGTGGAAATGCTGCAGAGGCTTCACAGGAAGCTCCACCTACAGTATCTTCTTAAGACCATCAGAATCAGAGGTCCACTGCTCTGGAAGGCCCTAAAGGACAAGGTGGAAGAAGAGCAGAGGAGTTTTGGGCTCTGACTACACAGGGGAGAGATGAATCCTAGGGCAGCTGCAGGGGGTGCTAGAGAGACGTCCATACCACTGGTCTACCACTTCCAGATGTTCTAGGATTAAAGGAGCCAAACATCTGTGAGGGGCTCAGGCTCATGACCAAATGACTCTGGTGGAAGTGTTGAACATACATGCTCTGCAAGTGCTGTCACCTGTGGTTAGATCTAAAAGCAGGTGAATGAAGGATTACTCTGTTATTACCATTAAAAAGCTCTTACAAGTTGATTTTTCACGGTAAATGAAAGTAAATTGTAGGGAAATTAGTGCTTTTCATCCTTCTGTGCTGCTCATGTTAAACGTGTTAAAAGAGTAATGGATGACCACCGTATCTGAAGACCCATCTCCAGATCTTGGGCTTTGCCTGTAATGTTCTACGCTATAGCAGTAACTGTATCTATCGTTGGAGAGAAGCAGTTCAGGCCAAGTTATAGATCAGATCTGTGCAGAGGCAAGCCCACTCACAGTAAGTAACCATGTTGAATAAATGCAACATTCTCAACTTTTAGTGCCACCCATCTGGAAAGTAACATATAACAAACAATCTGTATCCAGAAGATATTCTGTATTGCTCCTTGAATATCTGGGCCAAGGGACCACAGATGAAACACAGCCTCTTGGCTTTTACTTATCATACTCATGAGTTTTGTGAAATGAATCTGTTCCCTTTCAAATAAACAAATCTAATGGCAAAAGGAGAAATTTAATTTGTCAACTGGACAGAGTTTATTTGGTCGAATACGTTCCGCAGCTCATCCAAGCTGCTTCTTCAGTTCTGGTCAGATGCTGGCGGACACTGCTTTATATCTGCCTGAAGGGAGGAGCTAATTACAATGAAATTAATCTGAGACAACACATATTTGTTTACAGTTTAAGGTTAAGGTTAACAGCCTACTCAGTGACACCACAACCTACGAATTACTAAAACGGGACCCCACCAATGTGTACAAAAAGAAGATCTTTGATTGCTTGCAGAAGCTGGAGAAGGAAGAAGTCATTGATCGACAGCTATATTACAGACTGTACCCTGGCGACTCCATCCCTTGCATCTATGGCCTCCCAAAAATCCACAAACAAGGAGTACCACTCAGACCCATTGTATGTAACACAGACTCCATCACGTACAATGTGGCCAAACACCTAAAAACCATCTTGGCTCCGCTGGTGGGTAACATGGAGCACCATATTGAGAACACAGCCGAATTTGTGAACAAAGTCAAGCATCTCCAGTTTGACCGGGATGAGACAATGGTTTCCTTTGACGTGACCTCCCTTTTCACTTGTATCCCTACATCGGTAGCGGTGGAGGCAGCAAGGAGGAGACTACTGGAGGATACCAAGCTAGAAGAGAGAACCAACCTTTCACCCGACCAAATCTGCCAACTGCTGGAAATTTGTTTAAGTACCACCTATTTCCAGTTCAGAGGAAACTTCTACAGGCAAATCCACGGCTGTGCAATGGGCTCACCGGTCTCCCCTATCATTGCAAACTTATACATGGAACAATTTGAACAGAGTGCCCTGGCCTCATATCCAGGCACTCCACCCACGCACTGGTATCGCTTTGATGATGATAATTTTTAAAAAATCAAAATTCAAGATTTGGAACCTTTTACTGCACATATCAATTCTGTAGATCCGAACATCAAATTCACGCGTGAAGACGCCAAGGACAACACATTGGCCTTCTTAGATTGTGCAGTAATGATAAGAGAAGACCGGCGACTCCAGGTAGAGGTCTTCAGGAAGCCCACACACACCGACCAATATCTGCTTTTTGATTCACACCACCCACTGCAGCACAAACTTGGAGTCATTCAGACATTACAACACAGGGCCCAAGTGGTTCCTACAAGCACAGAGGGAAAGGAAAAAGAAGAACAACACGTGGAGAAAGCCCTCTCCATTTGTGGATATCCTAAATGGGCTTTCAATAAAACGAAGAGAGCAAAGAAACAGGACAACAGAGAACCAGAGCCCAGGAGAATGGGTGTAACTATTCCTTACCTGGCTGGCGTTTCCGAAAAACTACAGAGGATCTTCAGACAACATGAAATCCCAGTCTATTTCAAACCCACAAACACTTTAAGACAAAAACTGGTCCATCCTAAGGACAAAACTCCGAGCCACAAACAAAGCAATGTGGTCTACTCCATTCAGTGTAGTGAAGACTGCAGTGAGCGCTACATTGGAGAAACAAAACAGCCACTTCACAAAAGGATGTATCAAAACCAGGGTGGGCCGCAATCTGCTATACATCTCCACCTAAAAGCCACAGGCCACTCCTTTGAGGACAGCGAGGTCCAGATTTTGGCCAGAGAAAAGAACTGGTTTGAGAGGGGAGTTAAAGAGGCTATTTTTGTCAAGAAAGAGAATCCTTCCTTGAACAGAAATGGAGGTCTCAGACATAATTTGTCTCCCATCTATAACTCTATCCTCAAACCTAAATCAAAACAAACTGGGAAAACAATGGGACTAGCCAGGACATGTCCAGAGGTGTGAAAACACCCATCATGGCCCTGAATGGTTATGCTAACTACACCCCCACTCCCACTGCATATTGAATAGACGCACCTAACTAACAGAAACTGTAAACAAATATGTGTTGTCTCAGAGTAATTTCATTGTGATTATCTCCTCCCTTCAAGCAGATATAAAGCAGTGTCCGCCAGCATCTGACCAGAACTGAAGAAGCAGCTTGGATGAGCTGCGAACCGTATTCAACCAAATAAACTCTGTCCAGTTGACAAATTAAATTTCCCCTTTTGCCATGGATTCTACCTGGACGACTGAGGGATTCTACACACAAACAAATCTAATCTAAAATCTAAAAGACAAATTAACCATCACATAAAATATTTTCTTTTAAGCTCCTGCCCAGTGTTTTTTCTCCTGTATTTGAGCAGAATGAGTCTTGCCTCAGTACTCAGTACTTATATTGTATACGCAGCTCAAAACAAGTCTGCTGTGTATTCTCTGCATCTAATTTCAAAGAGCTTTATTGGAAGTCATCAGGAAGTGCACACTGGCATGTTAGTTGTTGTTAGCTTACTGTCAGGACAAAACTCCACCCTAGTCTCTGAAAGTTGTGAAAACCACTTCTAAACTCATCTTGGTGAATAAGTAGGATGCTCTGAATACATAAAGTAATTGAGGAATAACTTTGGACCTAGTGCAAACTGTTTGAAATGAACTAGTTCTGTTTTTCACATTCCTGAGAATATAAGAATATAATAAAAATCAGGTAGCGGGTCTTTTTTTAAACAAAAGTCTTTCTCACAATTCCTCTTTCAAATGCTAATGTGTTCCCAGAGCTGATATCGATGAGCTCAGAGGAGGTTTCACAAAGCGCTCTAAAAGGACAGTGTCTGAGAAGGAGCTCACACCACACACCACCACCACCTTCACCACCATCACCACATAAAACACACTACACCCACGTGTCACCCGGGTCAAAGTCACAGAGACAAGGGACCCAAACAAACACCACTCCTTCAGCTGGCATTGAGCCAGCGCACTGAGACACTAATCTATACACAGAAGAGAGGACGGAGAGAGAGAGAGGGAGAAGGAGGAGAGAGGGAGAGAGAGGGGAGGAGAGAGGAGAGCAGGCAGGAGACAAGAGTGGGAGAGAGACAGAAAGACACAGAAAGAGAAGGGAGGAGAGAGGGGGAGAGAGACAGAAAGACACAGAAAGAGAATGGAGGAGAGAGGGAGAGAGACAAAGAGCCACAGAAAGAGAGGGGAGGAGAGAGAGATACAGAGAGATAGGGGATTTGGGAGGTGAGGGAGAGAGCAGGTGAGTGGGAGAGAGACAGAAAGACACAGAGAGAGGGAAGGAGAGAGAGACGGGGGGGAGGGGTTGGGAGGGGAGAAGGGAGGGGAGGGAGAGAGAAAGAAAGAGAGATAGAAAGGGAGGGGGGTTAGAGGGGGAGACAGAGAGAAAGAGAGAGAGGGAGGGAGGGAGGGAGAGGGAAAATCAGAAAGGTGCTTTTAGTTCACAGAGAATACAGGGACCACAGGGGGCCGGCAGCGGGGGGCACCCTGCTCTGCAACTGAGCACCCAAGGGACACGGCCAGAGGTGTCAAAAAAAAGAGGTGAAGAAATAAAACCGAGAAAGAGGAAGGGGACAGAAGAAGAACTGGAGATGACAGAAGAGGGGGATGGGATGGAGAATGGGGAGAGAAAGGACTGAAAAGAGTGTGTGGTCAAAGAAGAAGGAGAAAAGATGGCGAGAAAGGGAGAGTGGAGGGAAGGGAGAGGGCAGAGAAAGTGAGGGAGGAGAAGAGAGAGAAAGAGAGACAGGGGCTTTTAGTGTGCGGAGAATAAAGGGACCACGGGGGGCTGGCAATGGGGGGCACCCAGGCACCCAAGGGACACAGCCAGAGGTGTCACACTCAAGCACTCTCATTCAGACTGCAGATAATAGTAGATAAGGGAGGAAGAGAGGGAGGAGAGGGGAGAGAGAGAAAGAGGACAAAAGAGGGGGATGGGAGGGAGTAGAGAAGGGGAAGAGAAAGGACAAATGAGAGAAGCAGAAGAGAAAGAGGAGGGAGCAGAATGGAGGGAAAGAGGAGAGAAGGAGGAGGGAAAGGACAGGGAAGAGAGAGAGAAGAGAGGGGTCAGAGAAGGGAGATAAAACAAAAAAGAGGAGGTAGAGAGAGAGAGACAGAGACAGTTGGAGCAGGAGAGTGTTGGAAGGGACATAGAGAGGTGAAAGTGTGGAGAAAAGTGGAGAGAAGAGACAAAGAAAGAGACAGTGGGAAAAGGAAAGAGAGAATTGAAACAATAGAAAGGAGGAGAGAGAATGAAGAGAAAAGATGATGCAGAATTGGAAAAAGGACAGAAAAGGTGAAATTGAGTCAATAGAAGAGATAGAAGAGGGGAGAGGGGAGTCAGAAGGAGGAGAAAAGGGAGAAAGATAAATACTGTAGAAAGAGAAAAGAAGGAAAAGATAGGGGATGAGAGGAGAGGAGGGAGAGAGGAGAGACGAGGAAGGAAGACAAAGGACCAGCAGAAATAGAGAGCTAAAGAGAGGATGGAGGGGAGAGGGAAAAGGAGACTTGGGTTAAGAAAAGGGGGAAAGAGGGCAAGACATAATAAGGAAAAGAGAGAGGGGTGAGAAGGGGAGAAAGAGGAGAGAAGAGACAGACTGGAGAGAATGGAGAACAAGGAGAAATAAATAAATGACAAAACAGAGAGAAGAGAGTGGGTCAACAAAGGGAGAGAGAAGGGATGGAGGAGAGAAGATGAAGAGAAAGGGAGGCAGAGAGGAGGTCAGAACTGGAGAGAAAGAGAGAGAGAAAGGGAGGGAGAAAAAAGAGAAGGGACAGAGTGCAAAAGAGTGGGCTCAGAATATGGGATGAGTTGGGGATATGGGATGGATGGATGAAGGGAGAGAGAGGAGGAGAGAAAGAAGAGGAGAGACTGGGGTTAAGAGAAGGAGAAGAAAAGGGTAAGAGATAACAGAGAAAAGAGAGAGGGATGGAAAGGGAGAGGAGAGAGAGAGGGTATAATGGAGAAGGAGAAAGAAAAGGGTAATGAAAGGGGTTGAGGTGATGTGCATAGAGGGAGAGTAGAGGAGGCTAGAGGGGTAACTGGAGTTCAATTTGAGAGAGGAAGAGAGAGACAGAGGGAGATGATGGAGAAAAAGAGAGGGAAGGAGAGAGGGAGGGTCATATGGAAAGACTCAGACAGAGCAGGAGTCACAGAGCATTCATGTGTTTTTTGTGCTGAGCCAAAGTTGGTTCCCACAGTAATGTGAAACAGCTTCTCTAACGCGCTGAGAAAATACTACTGTGTGTACTCAGAAATACTGCGGCTGCATACTCACACTGAAGCAATATACAAAGTGGGGTATTTATTTATTTATTTTTTTTGCTTTCTATCATATTATAACGTTGTTCCCTCATCAAACGCATGCCTGAGAGGTTTTAGGTGTCATCCATGCATGTTTGAGTAATATAGTGATCTCTCCCGGGCCCTATTCAAACCCTCCTTACAGGCTGTAAGATTCTGTACATCTTGAAAAGCCTGATGTGTTTCATTAATGGGCTGCACACTGATTGTGTTGTGATAGAGCTCTGAAGGGGTACAGGAGACATGGTGATCTAAATATGCCCTGTGTTTCACTTAATAGTCCACAGAAGTAAAATAGCCCCTTTAAATATACATTGCTAAGGGGACCTATATGAAGTAAACATGTTCAGTATGGACTTTTCTCAGTTGTTATGACGGAAGTCAGTGCTCCAATCAGCAAGCAGAATGGGCTTTTCACTTTGGGATGCTAGATCTTACGACTTAATGGTAAATGGTCACATTTATATAGTGCTTTTCTACAAGGCTCTCAAAGCATCAAGGAACCACACACAGACACAGACAGACACACACACACACACACACACACACACGCACGCACACACACACACACACACACACACACACACACACACACACACACACACACACACACACACACACACACAAAGGACACAACGGCAGTACCTGTGGGCCTGTGAATCAGAGCCTCTACCCGTGATGTTTATCCTGGGAGCGGGAAACAAACGACTGAACTGATTTCAGAGTCTCAGTGACAGCTCGGGAACTTTATCAACTAAAGTCAAGACGACCACTTCAAATCCTGCTCCTTGTTTTGTCAGAAAATCAGTAGAATCCACAGAGCTGTCAAAGTGTCCCTCTGTCACAGCTCCAGTAACCCTGGCTCAGAACTAACCCTGACTCACCATGAAAACATGAGTTTGACTGTTTCACGGTGAGCAGACCTTTTTTGGACAAGAGCTTAACTCTGCTATTTCCCCAGATCATAAAACAATACTTCATTATGTTGTTTACCTGCACTTCCAGAACGTAAAATTATGTGGGTTATCTGGGGGTCAGAGGAGACCTCTGGACAGACGTGATGAGAGCGTCTGGGTGACCACTGGAGCTGAGTTACAGTCCACATAAACATGGCTAAGTCCCTCCATACACAGGAGAAATCTTATGGTTTGTAATAGTACATTTGAGAAAGTTTTTTCCAAAAAACTTCCATATTTGGAATTCATGAAGACATTTCATTGAAACTGAAGGGCCAATCAGGAGCAAGGTTGTTGAAGGTATCACTGGGACACTTAGCAATGATAGCTGTCAATCAAACCTGTTGCTAATGATAGCAGGATCAACCTCAGGAAAAGAAGTCACATTGGTCTGTCATTAATGTTGACATCTTTATTTACCGACAAAATAGTGAAATAAAAACCCCAGGATCATGTTGAGCAGGTAAATACAAACATTTGAAGACCAGAATGAGGACTCTGACAGCAGCAGCTACAGAGAGAGGCCATGCTTTTTACACACAAAGTGAACTTGAGCTACATTGCACCATTTCTAGTTCCTATTTGGGGCAGGGTGACTATGTCCACTCATGTATTTAGTCTATGGCACCAACCACCAATTAGAGCCTAGACAAATCATGGGAAAGGCATGAAATTGCTTTAATAAAAATGCATGTGATTCATATAAAGCCTTTGAATAAACCCAGAGCTCTTTACAAGCATTACTCACTCACTCCACACTCAGTGGTGGTAAGATACTATTACAGCCACAGCTGCCCTGGGGCAGAATGAATGAAGAGAGGCTGCCAATCCAACCACCACCAACACTCACACACACCACATGCATCCACATGCATTATTATTATTATTATTATTATTATTATTATTATTATTATTATTATTATTATATTTTATTGTGCACTTTGAACTGAATCAACTGAAACAATAAAAACAGTAGAGCTGGGCGATATGGCCTAAAAATAAAATCTCAGATTTTTTTACAAAAAATCCGATTTCCGATTTTAATCGATTTTTCTCTGCCCTACTCAAAAACAAATAACAGATGACAAATAAATGGCTCAAAACAAGTTTTAACTTTATTCTTTTTTTAAATTTAGGATTAAAGTGCAATCTGACAAGCAAAAAACATACTTGTAAGTGAAATGGCAGACCAGGCCATTGTAAACACTTTTAGAAAGGACACTTTTAGAAAGGACATGTCCAGGACATGTCCAGAGGTGTGAAAACACCCATCATGGCCCTGAATGGATATGCTAACTACTCCCCCACTCCCACTCCATATTGAATAGACTCACCTGACTAACAGAAACTGTAAATAAATATGTGTTGTCTCAGAGTAATTTTCATTGTAATTAAGCTCCTCCCTTCAAGCAGATATAAAGCAGTGTCCACCAGCATCTGACCAGAACTGAAGAAGCAGCTTGGATGAGCTGTGAAACGTATTCAACCAAATAAACTCTGTCCAGTTGACAAATCAATTTCTCCTTTTGCTACTTTTAGAAAGTTTTGATCATATTGCTGCCGCTGTCTGTTGTCATGCAGATGAGTCTGTCTTCTGCAAGGTTCCACGAAGTGAAAGCATCTTTCAATCCTTGCACGATTAATCCTTGTGATCCTCGGGAAAATACACTGTTTGCAGACAAACGCTTCGCATCGCCCAACTACTATTAATAAAATGTACCGTTAAACTCAAGTAGGGCTGCATCGTTCGGCTGGACCACAGGTCAGTCGTAGCAGAAAAATACGACACCTCCTCCGCTCCGCGCCCCGCTAACTTACCCGTGTAGAGCGCTGCAGCGCATTAGTTCCGCTTTCGACGCTCGCGTGTAAAAAATAATACTAATAATAAAAATTTTCATAAAAACACATCGTTCTGAACTGTAAATTTGAATTAATCGATTTAATCGATATATCGCGCACCTCTAAAAAACAGTTGAAAAATGTTTTTTTTCAGAGTTAAAAAATTCAAAGTTAAAAATTCAGCTCCATTTAAAGTTCAAAATCGTAAAATACATTCAGCAGGCTAATGGTGGACCTGCGTACTCCTGACCAAGACCCACTGCTCCTGACACACACAAAGCAGATAAATGTAAAATACAACCCATGCCAGAATATACGGCTCTCTGTGGCTCTGTCTTCAGTGAGGCTTTTATACGTTCACAAACATAACCCTAAGTCTCTGAAGTGCGGCGTTGTCATTGACACGTTCTGAAGTGAACAAATCCAATTCTCACTCCAAACCAAACATTACCCGTACAAATACCACACGTGTCAAAATATTCACACACATTTCCAATCACTGGGACTCACTGAGCTGCTGGAACGGCCCAGGGGTATGGGAGCGCTCTTCTTCTACATGAGAAGATCTGTGTGTGCGTTACCCTCTCTACGCAACACAACATCACTCTGTCAGAACCCACAGGCCAAGTTTTTAAGAATCATGGGCGCCTTCCACCAAGCAACCGCATCCTCAAGCATCCAGACAAGTGGTATGAATGGTGGGCAGGGGCAAGAGCGTGAGAGGGGGGGTCGTAAAGAAGGGACCAGAGGGATGAATCAAAACAGAGCAGGGCGCACATCTGCTGACAACAACAAAATAAGCAGCAATAAAAGCAAAGCTGATCTCTTAGCAAAAAGCCCCATTCGGTATCAATCATATTTTCCATGAGCAAGGTTCTGAGGAGAGCACAATTTCTCACACCACTGACTCTACGCACGCCACTACAAGTGTGATCCCTCCAACTGTCAAGAGTGTGTGTGTGTGAGCCAGGGCTTCTGTTAAAGGAGTTCGTTTAAATATTACTCCACAGTGGGATTTCACATTTGAAGGTCTTATATTATGCTAAACTGACTCTTGTGAGCTTTCAGTCATGTTATAATGTTGTTTCCCCCTCAAAAACAGACCTGGAGTTGCGTTTTGTTTCATTCACATGTTTGAATAATCCTTTATTTATTAGTCTGTCTACATCTCCAAAGCTCCAAACGCTCTGTTCCACCTTTTGATGTCATGAAGCGGTAGTTTGCAAGTTAACAGCTCCTTTTACCTTTAGTTCAGTGGAGATCTGCAATTCCAGGGTTGAAATCATCCAAATGATTCTAGTGGTGTGTGGAGTTTAAAAACACAGAGGAGCATTTCCTGTATTACCACATGTGTGTTAAACATGTGAATGAAACAAAACACAACTCCAGGTCTGTTTGTGATGAGGAAACGACAGTAGAACAGATCAGAGAATAACCTGATATGGGCCTCATAACGTCATTGTCTGTGATTAGACCTGACCCTGTTGTATTCTCACATATCACCACTAGTTGCTGTCTTTGTTACTGCTGTCTGATTGTGTGCCACATTTGGTCTGAGTAATATATGGTACAGTGTAACAGTACTCTTACTTCAGAAAAAGTTGTGTTTCCTCTTCCCACTGTGAGTGAGTCTAAAGTGACAAAAGTTTTGTGTGACAATCTGAAATGATTCTCTCATTTGTGTGTTTGCTCTTGAACGTTCCAGTTGAATGAGTGGAATAAACGACAGGGTTCAAATGGAGACAATCTGACAATCTGAACGCTGACTCAAACCAGGACTGTGTGTCACATGGAAACAAATACTATTGTATTTGTACATCCAGGTAAAAACAACACTAACACACAAAAGATCAAAATGATGAGCATGAGAAATACATTAGAAAGTGAGAAGCCCATATACTCTCAGAAAACCACCTCCCCTAACACATGCTGCTGTGGGACAACAGACATGAACAGGCACACTGAATTGTTACAGTATAGCTCAAACATTTGTATTACTTACATTCATTGCATATTATTTACATTTTATTGTCTTTAAAAGAATGAGGGAGAAACAGACTCACATCTTCATAAAGTATTGGTGAGGTGTGTATTCTGGATGACAGCGAAATGACAGGGAGGAAAAGGGATTTGGTTATAAAACTCAGAACTACTTTGTGTATTTTTGTACTTTTCTTCCCAGCTTTCTCCCACATACTGCCACTTAACTGATATAAAACTATAATAAATATTGACCACAGGCACTATCCACCAAACCAAGGAGGGCTAGGGTTAGGGTTAGGGTGAGAAAAACATGAAACCCCATAACCTGACAAGTGTTTTTTTTTTTGTTTGTTTGTTTTTGTTTTTTTTAACTAGGTAGCACAGGTGAATGTAAAAGATTTTTTTTAAAGCTTGTTGCCATGAATGAACTAGTATGTTATCCAGTACAAAACATAAACATATATTACTTCTACTGCTACCACCCACTGGTGAATTGAATCCATCTTCTGCACTGTAAATCTAATGAGTAGTTGATGTGTACATTGTGATGGAGGCTCCTCCTCCTGGAGCAGTTTAGAGCGAGGCTGAGACAGTGTCAGGGCTGCCGGGCACACCGCGATAGACATCATGCACTATTTATGAGGGCAATAAAAGTCCAGAGCAGGAGGTGCCCGTAGCAGAGAGGCATTCTACACCACAGCCAGATAACAAGCTCCACAAACCCACAAATACAAGAGCCACAGCTCGGGCAAAATATGGGCCGGAGCAGAGCCTGTGAGACCAAACCCAGGGCTACACGGTTATTATGTATCTGGAACACTGCGATCATCCCGCTGCAGAGGACTGGTGCAGAGGTGTCTAAATGAAGGATGTATTTTAAAATAGTACTAATACTTTGTGAGTACAGGGAAGTCAGTGTCACGACAGAAGTTACTGATGGTTTTATTCAGGGTTATTTATTTAAGGGTTGTCAGAAGTAATGAAAATCAGGTACTAATTGATACTAAACTAGTATTGAAACTAGATACTCATTTGAGCAGATATCGATACTAAAAAAGTCCCATTCACAAGACAGAAATGAGCCTTTCCTGAATGTCTTTAGAATGATCTTGAGCTGTAGCAGAACAAATATACACCTTATTCTGCCCCACCCGCTTTTGTCTCTTAACACTCCTAAACCACACTTTTTGTGCTGGCATTTCTGGTTAAACAGGGATCCCATTCATGTCAATGGAGAATTTAGGAAAAGTTTTGCATCTTGAATCTTCAATGTTCATGTGACGAACAAATCAACACTGCACTGATTCTCTGGAGACTTTAAAATGGCTTTATAGTCTGTCAAGATCAGCGGCTCCATACAAAATAATACAGTACAACCTCAATGATGATGGTGCTGTCCAAGGCAACTTCCAGAATAAGGTGAATATGCCCATGGACCACTATGGAACCTACCTGGACCACTGAGGGATTACACACATATAAGGACACATGTGAATAGAAAAGAAAGTTCTACCTCACACAATCACATTCTAATGTCTAAATAAAGAGTGTTTTTATTATCATTGTGGTATCGGAATCAGTATTGAGTATCAAGTCTAATCCTTAGTATCAAAATCGAGTTTGAAATTTTAATATCGTGACAACACTAGTGTAATATGTACAAATGTATCATGATATTATAGGAAATGTCAAGCCACTGACAGTGACAGCAGTGACAGGACATCACAACATTGTAGAATCCCTCTAGTTTACCCTGATCTGAGGCAGGTCAGAATTCTCAGGTGTTTTTTGTGTAACTGTCAGATGCAGATTTGTTGACCAGGTTTATGGTTCATGTCTCTGTAATTACTGGGCCTATCCACATGAAACAAAATAAAAAAGTGAAGTTATTTATTTACAATGTGTAGTTTTTAGATTAAAGAATGTGTTGATGTCATACTCCCAGATGGGGGCAAGAGAGAGTTTTCCTTACTGATTACATTGCACTTTGTCATGAAATCTCCAAAAGGTAAATTCACAAATGTTGAACTTGATCATTTCTACTACTAACTTAACCAGAGAACTCACTGTATTACAACAGAAATCTGCAGTTTAATCATATTTATTTCAACTGTCTCCATCTGTAATATGATTGGCCTGTAGAATGTCGTGATGTCTGAAACTCAGCACTAGCTTCAGAAAGTGGTGCCATGATTCAAATCCAAAAGTGTGACTGGACTTAGAGCCAGTGGAGTCAGGTGATAAGTTTGTGGAGCCAGACCCACACAAATACTGATTGAACATGTGGGTCATAAAGATGATGTATATTTCATTCAAAAACAGGGACTCTCCCAGAGTTATATAGACCCCTGACCTCCATCTGGGAATATGACATCATCATATTGTAGAACATGAATGTTCAGAGATTGTACTTATACGACTACAGGTACTGCACTTTGTCCTAATGTCTCCCAGTGTGTGCAGTCTAACTTTTCCTCTTCCTCCCCTGAGATCTTTCTACACACTGGAGCCATACCTTTTTTAAATTGTTCCAGCATACTGTATGTGTTATATTCATTTGTACCAGTCTTATATAAGTATTTTAGCAAAATGTGTCTTGCCCCAGTACAGATATAATATATTGGTTAGCCCTAACCTAAACCCTAAACTCTAATCCCTAACCCCCAAACCCTAACCCTAGCACTAACTCTATGTATAATATAATTACTATAAATCTTTATTTATAAAGCACAAACAAGGTTTACATATTGCTGTACAAGCAGCAGAGGAAAATAAAAATAGCATACAAAAAAGCATTCAAAAACAGATAATGATGCAAACTATTCAATTAATTTAAATAAATAAATAAATAAATAAAATTTTGAATAAAAATAAATAAGGAATACAATCAAGCTAAAACCAGCTAAAGGAAGGCCAATCAGTAAAAATGAGTTTGAAGAAGTGATTTAAAAGATGATACTGATGGTGCGAGTCTTATCTCCTCAGGCAGGTCGTTCCAAAGCTGAGAGACCTGCCTGAGGATCTAAGGCTGCAGCTCGTACGGGGTTAAAGGTTCTAAAATGTAACTTGGTGCAAGACCTAAACAAGTAAAATCTTAAACTCAATTCTAAAACACACAGGCAGCCAGTGAAGGGAAGTCAAACAGGGGGAATGTGTTGATGTCTGTTCAAACCAGTGAAGAGCTGAACTGCTGCGTTCTGAACCAGCTGGAGGCGGGAGATGGATTTGGAGTCAAGGCCGGAGAGGAGGGAGGTGCAATAGTCTAGACGGGAGAAGATGAGCGCCTGGATGACTTTTTCAAGATCAGGCCAGTTGAGGATGTGTTTGATTTTACTAATACTGATTGGGTGACTTTTTTGATGTGAAGGTGGAAGTTGAGGTGAGAGTCAAAAATGGCTCAGAGGTTTCTGGCAGCAGGGATGATGTTGGAAGCGAAAGGGCCGAGACTATTGCTGATATTAGAGGAGAACTGTGGAGGACTGCTTAAAATGATTTCAGATTTGGAGCTGTTGAGTTGTAGGAAGTTCTGTGCCATCCAACTGTTCAAGTCACTGAAGCAGTTTAACACAGCAGCCAGGCTCCCAGGGTCATTTGGTTTCAGCAGGAGGTAGATCTGTGTGTCATCAGCATAGCAGTGGAAGAACACTAGGGACACTAAGGACTCTAGTCCTAACCTAACACCTAACCCTATCCAGTACAATATATTATGCTTGTTTCTGATAAACATAGCATAGCATTTTGATTACATTTGTGATTTCTGTTTTAATAATATGATTCTGTTCAAAGTTCACATTTTAAACACGTCTACAAAAAAGACTGAAATCTGAAATGACAAACTAATACAAGAATCACTGATTCAATTGCAATTCATCTTGCAGCTCTACTCATCCTGGTGAATAATTAAGATGCTCAGAATGCATAAGGTAAGTGAGGAAACCTTTTTAAGACGGGAAAGATCAGGTACAGCACCTTTACCAAAGACATCACAAACCAAACACTCCTGTCTGAAGCAGGCATGTCTCCCCATGTACACAGTCTGACTTTCACTAGAGATTTCAGAATGGAGCAGTTGTATTTCTTAGTACTTGGGGCATATGTTTGACATTCATGTAGAGCAGCCTTAAGTATCTGCAGAGCTCCTTTAGCACAAACACCATCACAGAGCAGACTGTGGTCCAGAATGCCATGTGTGTTTGGTTCTATTCAAACAGCCTGTGTTTTACTGCTACTGTGCTCTGTAAAACCAACATGTGACAGTTGTGGCTAATGTTATCAAAAACATATTTTTTATTGCAGCAATCAATTTGAGATTGCAGATCTTTGTTTAATTAGCTTTTCAGGCTTTTAAGAATTGTTGTTTCATCTTTGAGTTTCATTCATGCATGTTGATTTTTTGTGTGTTGTGTACTCCTCAGTTTTATTGTCTTGGACTGTTTAGTAAAGTTGTACTTCTCAGAATAATACTTTTACTCCGGTGTTAAAGGTACTCTGCTTAATTTATATATATTCTCACTCTCACATACATACATTGTCACTCTCACATACATACATTGGCATGAAAAAGTATCTGAACCTTTTGGAATTTCTCACATTTCTGCATAAAATCACCATCAAATGTGATTTGATCTTTGTCAAAATGACACAGATGAAAAAACAGTGTCTGCTTAATCTAAAACCACCCAAACATTTATAGGTTTTCATATTTTTAATGAGGATAATATGCAAACAATGACAGAAGGGTGAGGAATAAGTAACTGAACCTTCCGCCTAAGGAGACTTTGAGAGCAAATAATACAAATTTTTACCAAACAATTTAAGTCAGGGGTGTGTCCAGTCACTGAGGAGTGGCTTAAAGCTGCCCTGCCCACTATAAAACACACACCTGGTAAGAATTGTGTCTTGATGAGAAGCATTGTCTGATGTGCACCATGGCTCGCTCAAACGAGCTCTCTGAAGACCTGCCATCAAGAATTGTTGATTTGTATAAAGCTGGGAAAGGTTACAGAACTATCTCTAAAAGTCTGGATGTTCATCAATCCACAGTTAGAGAAATTGTCTACAACTGGAGAGAGTTTGGCACTGTTGCTTCTCTCCCAAGGAGTGGCTGTCCACCAAAAATGACGCCAAGAGTTCAGCGCAGAATACTCAGAGTGGTAAAAAAGAACCCTAGAGTGTCTGCTAAAGCCTTACAGAAATCACTGGCACAGTCCAATATCTCTGCATACATCGACTATATGTAAAACACTGGCCAAGAATGGTGTTCATGGGAGGACTCCACGGAGGAAGCCACTGCTGTCTTAAAAAAACATTGCTGCATGTTTAATGTTCGCAAAAAGGCACTTGGACACTCCACAGAACTGGCAAAATATTTTGTGGACTGATGAAATTAAAGTTGAATTGTTTGGGAGGAACACACAACATCATGTGTGGAGGAAAAATGGAACAGCTCACCAACATCAACACCTCATCCCCACCGTGAAGCATGGTGGAGGAAGCATCAAGGTTTGGGGCTGTTTTGCTGCCTCAAGGCCTGGACAACTTGCAATCATGAATGAATTCAAAAGTTTATCAGGATGTTTTGCAGGAAAAGCTGAGGCCGTCTGTCAGACAGTTGAAGCTAAAAAGAGGATGGATGCTGCAACAGGACAATGATCCAAAACACAGAAGTAAATCAACTTCAGAATGGTTTCAGAAGAACAAAATACACGTTCTGGAGTGGCCAAGTCAAAGTCCCATTGAGATGCTGTGGCATGACCTCAAGACGGCGATTCATGCCAGACATCCCAGGAATCTGACTGAACTGCAGCAGTTTTGTAAAGAGGAATGGTCCAAGATTGATCCTGATCGATGTGCCAGACTGATCTGCAACTACAGGAAGCGTCTGGTTGAAGTTATTGTCATTGTTTGCATGTTATCCTCATTAAAAATATGAGAACCTATAAATGTTTGGGTGGTTTTAGTTTAAGCAAAAACTGTTTTTTCATCTGTGTCATTTTGACAAAGATCAGATCACATTTGATGGTGATTTTATGCAGAAATGTGAGAAATTCCAAAAGGTTCAGATACTTTTTCATGCCACTGTATGTATGTGAGAGTGACAATGTATGTATGTGAGAGGAGAATGTATGTATGTGAGAGTGAGAATATATATGAGAGGGCCAGAATGAACTTGAACGGCCCACTTGAACGGCCCACTTTCATTTTTGAAGCTCTGAGTCTCTCCCTCCCTTGTATTATCACAACACAATCAGCGTGCATTCACTAATGAAACTACTGCACATACATCAGGTTTGTGAAATTGTAGTATATTGTTTTGTCATGTTTTGTGTATTTATGAAGAATTGTTGGGTGACGTAGCCTTGTAGCCGGAGCTTTGTACAGAATCTTACAGCGAACCTTAAGTAGAGAGAGATCACTAGATTACTCAAACATGGATGACATCTAAAACCTCTTCAGGCATGTTTTTGATGAGAGAACAATGTTATAATAGAAAACTGTCATAATGTTAAGTTTTAAGTAGAAAGCTTATACCCGTCTCTTTAACTTTATTTTGCACGTTTCCAGGAAGTCAGTGGTCTTATTTTTTATTAGTTAGTCATTTAGATTCATTTTGCTGTTTACAATTAACAAAATGTAAGAAGATGTGACTATATGTGACTACTATACTATAAAAAACTCTGAAGGTCACAGAGGGAGCGCTTGATTCGATCATGGGGACGACACAGGCGGGTACGGCCACACGCACTCACTGCAAACTCTGCACTGATTTGACAAGGTTAGTTAATCTGGTGTCACGCTAAAGGACTGTCTGCCCTCCACTTCTCCTCCTCTCTTCCCTCCACCTCTCCTCCTCTCATCCCTCCATCCCTCCCTCCACCCCGTGTGTCCAAGTGGATTAAGCCACAAGTGTGTTTTAGCACAGTGCTGTGGCTTCAGTTAACCTTGGGATTGAGGCTGGACTCTGAAGCATGGCAAGAATTTCTGCAAAATCGAATCAGTGAACAAGAAAAAAATGGATGTTTATATTTCATTTTCACAAAAGTACAAAGCCAATAGAAAGGAGCTGAACAAGAGGGTACATTTGAATGAATACCAAAAAGCAGGGAGGTGGCACCAGCGAAGTTATGCTCTAAAAAAGTTTCTATTTGGGCTGTATCAGATGAAGAGGAGAGGGTCTGAGGAGCAGAGGAGAGGAGCAGATGAGCAGAGGAGAGAATGGAGAGATGCTATAATGAGTGAAGGGCAGGTGGAGATGTGGTTTAGAGCCATTTAAGCAGGTGTAAAATAATCCAGCCCTGTCCTCCAAGTCCAAGTCTGCATCTGAGAACATTGTGTGATTTTAAAAAGTCAGTTTAGAACAATATGGGATTTCTATCTATGAGTATATTTTTTAGGCTTTTTTATTTTTTTTAATATTGTTGGCAACAGTAACAATCAGACCATTTTTAAGTTTCCTGGGATCCAGAATACACACTTCTTCAATACTTCAATGCGGTGAATCTCCCGGAGTTCAGATGTCATGATTGACAGGTGAATTAGCCAATCAGGGACACACATGGACCAACCGTATAGGAAAAAATGTAAATAAATATCCCAGGAAGCTGAAAAACATGGTGGATTTCTGCAGAATCAATGAAACGCTAAACTCTGTTCATGTGAGGGCAGAGAAATGTGATTTTATTTGTACATGATGGTGACCAATGAGCTCTTTTGTTTCACAGACGTCACTGAAAAAAAACAAATCTGACTGGACGATCACATTTGGCCGGGCTTGAGACAGCAAATGGAGTGGGGACATCTGTATAAAAAATAAATAATAGATTTGCCAGGCAAATTTTCAATAATGAATTTCAACAAAAATACAATTACATAAAATTAGATAAAATGTAGATGAATAGGAGCATTTATTTATTTATTTATGAAAGTGAAGACCAAGTAGATATGTCATAACTACAGCTCGTATCCAGAGTAATGCACAAAATGACTTCTGTAACAGATGACTACGAGAGGGTTCAAAGGAGGAAACATTTTAGATTTTTAAATGGACTAAAATGACTTAATTGAAGAGTACATCACAAGGCTTTTTGCGAATGCATAGGTTCATTTATGAAATCAGACAACTGTATGCGACAACTCTATTATAGATCAATTAACCATGAACAGGCACACTTCATTAGCCCTGATATATGACATTCTTCTCTAAGGTTTATTGGAAGTGCATTTCCAACACCTGTAAGACAGAACCTCCTGTGCTACTGTGTGTTTGTCTGTAATTCAGCTTAGGAAAGACATTTTAACAATTTAATGAGAATAGATTCATTATTCATCATTATATTCTAAATTAACCTTTCAAATCTGTAATTTCAAATTGTGATTTTTGATTTCTAACTACATGTATGTCTGTCAGAGTGAAGGTAATTACAGTGCACTTTGATATTTCTGTGTAAATGATCGTTTCGTCCTGTTTGCCCACTTCATTACACTCTAACACGTATCACTATAACACACACATAATGTGCACTTAACCATCTCACTGTGGGCTACAAAACAACACCACAGGAGAGAGTGCTGACATGGAGGGAGGGCAGAGAGAACGGGCTGCCAAGGAGAAACGGAGAGCAAGGTACAGCACTGGTTTGAAAATGTCATAAAACAAATGCATCTGTCTCCAGTGTCCATGTGAAACCATTATGAACAAACTGCACAAACTGCCAGAGCTGTGTGTGTGTGTGTGTGTCTGTGTCTGTGTGTGTGTGTGTGTGTGTGTGTGTGTGTGTGTATGCATGTGTGTGTATGTAAGTGTGTACATGCGCCAGTCTGTGTGTGTGTGTGTATATGTGTGTGAGTGCGTGTGAGTGCGTGTGTGTGCACGATGTTGGGTTTACACACGCAGGCACAACATGCTTTTAAACACTGCCACCAAAAGGCCATACAGGGCCACTGCATTCTTATGTACGGGATAGTGGAAAAATCAGGACATTGAAGCTGGGGTATTGTCTAATGTCTAATGTTCGTGGCGTCCCTGTAATGCCCGGGCACACATCTCTCATCAGTATGGATCAGTATGTGTGTAAGTATAAATAAGAGTACATACCCTGGCACTGCCCTCCGTTGGTGGGGTCCCCGTAGTGCCCGGGCACACAGCTCTCACAGTGAGCTCCTGAGGTGAGGTTTCCACAGCGCTCACACACACTGGTGTTGGCACAGCGGCTGTGCCCATTACACTGGCAGGCTGCAGGACACATGATCAGACAGAAGACGTACAGTCTCATTTATACATTAACATATAAAGGACCAAGTGAAGAACTGAGTAAAAAGAGCTATCTACTATGACTATTTTAACTTCATAATGTACTTTTGAATACACAACTCCAAACTTAAACCAAGCTGTCTATAAATGTACAATATTGTTTTTACAGGATCATTTTAAGAAGGAAATGGAGAACAGAGTGTAAAATATTTCAATTAAAACCACAGTACTTGTGTGTGTGTGTGTGTGCGTGTGTGTGTGCATGTGCGTGTGTGTGTGTGTGTGTGTGTGTGCGTGTGTGTGCATGTGCGTGTGTGTGTGTGTGTGTGTGTGTGTTTGTTTATTGTATAGACAAACACAGAAAAACATGTGTCCTTACTGTGAGTGGGCTTGCATCTCCACAAACCTGACTCCTGCTTATTTCCATGGAAATGTTATTCCTTTGTCTATAATATTCCATCGTATGGTATAATACTTATCTATTTCCATGGAGAATGTTCTGAAGTATGGCTTTAATTTTCTATTTCCATGGAATCATGCTGGTGACGCGCCACCTCCAGAAAATCACACACTGAATTTTTAGTTTTGACATCATCATGTTCTTTTGGATTCACAAACCTTACGACTTTAACATGTGATTTTTGAACATACACTAGGTTCATTTGGAATGTACTGTATAGTCTACGTAGAGTTCTACAAGGTAAGAATGTAAGAAACAAGGTATTGTTCCATCATAATGTCTATGTAAATAATAAAGTATATGGAATAAGTGAGTCTGATGAGAATCCTATAGTGTCTTTTACAGTATGAATCACACTAATACATGATAATTGTATTCTTCCTCCGCACATTCACTTCTGACATCCACATGAGCACGCTTATGTTTTTAATCCACTCCAGCAGCTCTGACAGACAGATGCAAAACTGTGGACTAATGAATACAGGACGGGATTCTGAAGTGTAGAGCTGTGTAAATGTGTACTGTGTAAATCTGCTGTTTGAGTCACACCTTTTCAAAACTTTTCTTGATTGAGTTTAACTGTTATATGAAATCGGATGGTTTTGGCACTGAAACATTCATAATGATGATTATTAGCCCAGAAAGTAAGTAAGTATTTATTTATTTATGCTCTCATACCAGTGGCAGCAGCAGTTCTGAATTGTTTTGTGTGTGTTTGACTCATTTAGGTTGTTTCTATTGAAAAACATGCGTCCTTAATCTGAGTGGGCTTGCATCTCCACAAACCTGAATCTTATTTGGCCTGGAAGTTGGCCTCTCCTGCTTGTTTCCATTGAAATATTCCTTTGTTCCTTTTCCACAGTACGGCATTAAACTTAATCTATCTGCACGGAGAATGTTCCAAAGTATCATGGAGTCATGCAGGTGATGGCCTCTCCACAAAGTTACATGGTGTTGCTTTAATTGTCAGCCCTTAAATGCTATTCTTCTATAAAGTAAATGATCACATGCTCCTCACCAGGACACTGTATGAAGCTCCAGTGGAAGCCTCTCTCTGCCGCACACAGACTCTGGTCCAGCTCCATGTGGAGGGCCCTCAGCCCTGGAGCCCCGGGCCCCAGTCTGCTGCTGGAGGTCAGGGGCCCTCTGTAGGAGCCCTCCATACAGACACCTCTCCCAGTGTCAGAGGGGTCCCCACACCAGCCGCACTGCGCCCTCTGCAGGCACTTGGAGCAGGTGCGCAGGGTCGAGCAGGTCTCAGCTGGAGAGCACACAGAGAACACTTAGACTTAGACTTAGACTTAGACAAACTATTGATCCACAAGGGAAATTATTTGGATACAGTAGCTCAAACATCACAATATAATATAATAACAGAGTAATAAAAATAGATGGTATAGCAAAAAGAGTAAGAGACAGGTGTCAAGTGAGACATAATTATAAAAATGTATATGTACAAGTCGAAATAAAATAGATTGGAGAATGAGCTCCTCTGTCCCTCTATAGTCTGGTGCAGTGGGTGAGTTGTACAGTTGTAGGGAGTATTATCTCCTCTGTCCCTCTATAGTCTGGTGCAGTGGGTGAGCAGGAGTGTCCATGATGGAGAGCAGTTTGTCCAGTGTCCTCCTGTCCCTCACTGTGACAAATGTCTCCAGTTCACAGCCGATCACAGTCTGTTTGATATCATCATTTTATAATAGGAAAACTACACGGTACTCTGTTCAGGCATTAGTGTGTCAAAAGTCAAAAGTTATTTTCTCAATTTTAGGTGTAGGAATAGCAATTATGATCTTTTTCACCACTCTTGTTGAATCATTATTTTATTTTTGTATATTTCATTTTAAAAAAGAGGAATTCAGCAATTCATTTTAAAAAGGGAAATTTTCACCCAACCTTTTCCATCTAAATAATCCATGTTCACTGAAGGTATTCATTTAAATGAGATCAACTTCAAATCAGAATCTCTTGCTTTGGAAAAGTGTAACATGCTGAACACATTTTTGAAATGGCCTTTTTATTAGAGAATAAAGCTGCTACAGAGTGTTCAAAAAAACACTTTTTGACATTACTGGTGTGATTGATCGTTTGACCTCTAGTTGTTGTACACAAAGTATCTTGCTCAATGACACAAGAATGATCTCAAGTGACGTTCAAACCAGCAACCCTTCATATGTTCATCTTCATATATATATATATATATATATATATATATATATATATATATATATATATATATATATATATATATATATATATATATATACATATACACACACACACACACACACACACACACACACACACACACATATATATATATATATATATATATATTTTTTTTTTTTTTTTTTTTTTTTTTTCAATATAAAACTGTTTGCTGTATGCTGAATAATAACACAAAATGTGGCGTTGGAAAGTCCTATTTAACCCCAGTGTCAGTGTTGTATTTGATCTGACTTAAAAACACTGGTGCTTCAGATCATGAGCAGTGTAATATCCGCCTTCTCTCCCTCACCTGTGTGGGGACCCTGTGTGTGGACCCTGCGTGTGGACCCTGTGTGTGGACCCTGCATGTGGACCCTGTGTGTGGAGTGGACCCTGTGTGTGGACCCTGTGTGTGGAGTGGGCCCTGTGTGTGGACCTTGTGTGTGGAGTGGACCCTGTGTGTGGAGTGGACCCTGTGTGTGGAGTGGACTCTGTGTGTGGACCCTGTGTGTGGAGTGGACCCTATGTGTGGAGTGGACCCTGTGTGTGGAGTGGACCCTGTGTGTGGAGTGGACTCTGTGTGTAGACCCTGTGTGTGGAGTGGACCCTGTGTGTGGACCCTGTGTGTGGAGTGGACCCTGTGTGTGGACCTTGTGTGTGGAGTGGACCCTGTGTGTGGACCTTGTGTGTGGAGTGGACCCTGCGTGTGGACCCTGCGTGGGGACTCTGTGCATTAGAGGAGAATGTCTTGTGTGACTGTGAACAGTGCAGAGGTGCAGAGGTACATTTGTATTCTAAGCTCACCGTTGACATTCACACAGGCCACTGGAAATTAGAAGCGACACGCGGCTGTAATGGCCCCGCACCGGCTCCATGTAAAACACACATCCACAGAACGCACACAGAATAACAGACTGGAGCTGCTACAAGGACAGGAGGAAGGGGAGAGGGAGGGGTGTGTAGACAAAAGTTTAATGCCATACTATGGATCATTCCAGGTAAGTAAAAACTCAAACAAGATGAAGCCATGACAACTGACTATGAACAGTGACAATCGTCTAATGAGTCTCAAACCTGCAACCTTTGTTTTTCCAGACATGTGACGTAAGCAGTGTAATAGGACATAACGAGCTCTAAACGCTCTTTGTTTGGAGTGGTTTCTCTGCTCACACAGGCAAGTTTAACTGGTGCCAGCTGTGAAGAACACAGCATGACGGGAAAGAAAACATGCAAGATTCAGAAACTTATAAACCATGTTTTCAGTGAATATATCATTTTCAAAACAATAAAAGGTAACATGGTGATCTAATTATGTTATGTGTTAATACTCCCTCTTGAATTTTCATATGATTAGTATTGCAAGTTTATTTCAGGATTTCATATTTTCATTTTAGGAGTTTAGGAACACTCCAGCACCACTGGCAGAATAGTCTATTAGCCTGCACCTGTTTATCCATCAGGCCTGCTCACATTTAAAACTGCTATTTCCCCAACACCATATGTTTGATCTGAACACGGTTATGCATGTGATTAAAACGGCACAGAGCCACAGATGTCTGCTGCTGCTGCTGCCTAGGGATGTGCTTCTTAAAGGTCCAGGTTCAAAGTCTGGTTCTGGTCTGGTTCTTCTCCATAGCATGGAGCTCAGCAGGGGTCCCTCACACACACACATAGCTTGCAGCGGCCTCTCATATCCGGCGTGTTTGTAGCTCACGCACGCACCAAACACGCTAAACTGTGGGCTCTTTGTAGGACCGACCTTTTACTCATACTGCATCTTAACAAGCTTCACATACGTGTGTTTTATATTTGAGCAGACATGGTTCCTCCAAGATAAACAATTTGCAATACACGATTCATAACTTTCAGAAAGAGCTTTAACGGAACTGTATGTATCCTGGAGTTACTGCAATTACAACTGAACCTGTGTTGCCTTCACCTGCAGATAAAGGACATATCCAAGTAAGTGCAGAAAGAGCCACTGTCTGTGTGGTTAACATGAAGTTGCAGCCCTAGTTAGTGATGTTGTCAGTGCACTAAAACAGTTTACCTGTGTGATAAAATAAGTTCTGATAAATGAACATTAGTTAATGGGATACGTCTTAATGACCCATATGTGGTAAATGCAGGTGAGTGGGTAAATGACGAGAAGAAATGGCCCGAACTTCAGTGGTTGGACATCCATTCATAGTTAATGGACACACCTAGCCCCGCCCCCTGGAGTGCCTGAAATCCTACAAGACACTGACATAATCCAAGACATGACAGGGGCTCTTTCTGCAGGCCACATGTGCGCTAGAGCGAGGAGGGACATAGTCTGTAATCTCTCTGAAGGTTTGGATTTGTTTCACCTTCTTTCTGCAAAGTGTTTTATGTGAGTGTTCTATGTGAGGGTTCTATGTGGGGATTCTATGTGCGGGCTCCACAGGATGACCCTGTTTGTTGGACTGTCCGGATGTCGATGGCAGTGAGCTGCGACTCCCATTCTTCTAGCAGAGACTTTGTTGCTGATTGGTGGAAGCTCTTTGTACAGCACTGTGTTTGGAATGAAATTCTGACATTTGATTTTGAACACTGTTCTCAGCATTTGTGTGTCGGTACCATTCACTGATTTCTCCATTTGTTTAGTCCAGCTCTCAGAACCATACAATAGAACTGTCTCCACTGTGGCTGAGAAGAAACTGAGTTTTATTTTTCTTGCAAGATTTGATTTCCATATGTTCAACATTGTGTTGAGTGCTTTTCAGGCAAGAGCTTTTTGAATTTTAATGTCTTCAACCAGAGCTGGGACAACAGTCGCATCTTTGTCCACTGATCCGAAGGTTGGCAGTTCGAATCCCACTCACGACATAGACATTGTTGGGAGAGAGTCAGATCCTCACAGGTTGGCAGTGTGATTTCAGCTCCCACAGATGAATGCTACCATTGTGTCCTTGGACAAGACACTTAACCCACCTCATCCTCAGTGTCTGTGTGTGCTGATGTGTGAGAGTGTGTGTGAATGTGTGAGTGGTTCCATGTTGTAAAGTGCTTTGAGTGCCTTGAAGGTGGAAAAGCGCTATATAAAAATGTGACTATTTACCATTGATCCGAGGACTAAACCCATGATCCTAAGTATTTGAAATCCTCCAGACGTGAAGAGACCTCCTCTAGCTTCCTTTCTGCATTTGTATTGCTCTAAAAGCTAAGTTGGATAATTCCATGTGCAGTGGGTCAGGGGTCTTTACCTGGAAAACCCTCCTGAGGGGTGGTCAGCTTCAGTGGTCTTCTGTGTCTATAGGCTCAGACTGCACATGGGACCGAGGCTCTGGAGGTAGAACCACATCCTCTGGCTGAAAGTGCAGAAGGGGAGGATTCTGTTTCCTCATTGGGCCATCAGGTGTATGAGAATGACCACACACCATTGGAAGAGAGTAAAAGCTCTTTTGAGTAAAGTTCTACAGCTCAGTAACCCAAACGAGTAACGAGTTTCATCACCAAAGAAGCACCAAGAAGCATCATCGAGTGGAGAAACGCCCTGATGATGATTATAAGCTTTGTCAAACCTGATGGATTACACAACAGTAAAAGTAATGTCACTTTAAAATGTATTCCAAATGATCACTAATACTACATTGACTGATACATGTACCACAGTTGTAGTAAAAGTAGGCTTGTTAAATATGAAATAGATCTTTAAGGAAGAGGAGAGGCGAGCCTTTACATTTACAGATTTGGCAGCACAAACAGAAACTCTCATCTTCCTCTCCGCTCTGACTAGAACAATACACTCTCATTTGTAATTGTGGGCATATTTGTGTGAGACTAAAATAACCAGGAGCAGGCCTGACACGCGCTCCGTAGTCTCTGTAGTTTCTGTAGCCTTATCAGCTGCGTACAAAGATCCATCCTCACACTGGACGTTTTGTCTTGTGGTGTGTGCACAGCCCGAGCGCTCCACTCAGACACCATAGCAGTCCTGGGTGGCATGCATTGTCTGCTTGTATCTGCTGTCATCCATTAGCCACTAAACCTAGCTGACAGTTAGCGCGTGTGAAGTTGGTAGCATACAGATCTGTAGGTGCTATACACAATACATCAAGTGAAAGCGACCATAAGCTGCACAGCAAATGTGTTGAGATTTTTTTCATTACAGGGTTAGTTCTTATTTAGGCCTAACCCTAATAAGAAGGATTCATTCTGCATTGAGTCCTGCACATTATCAGTGTGGAATGGCTCTCGCTGAAAGTGGTCAGGGCGCTGAAGTGTATCTTTCAAATTGATTGGTCGAAGCGTCACAACAGCAAAACAAGACGAGAAATATTTATTTTTGTGCAGCTGAGCGAGCACTCCGAGCATCCTAATCAGAGTTTGAGTTTATAGAAGAACTTCTCACAACTTTCAGAGGCCTGACTTTGCCCTCACTGTAATCCTAACAACAACTAGCATTCGAACAGGTGTACTTCTTAATTCACTTTATAATGAGATGCAGACAGCAGACAATGGTCTCAGGTCTCATGGTCTATGAGCAGCTTCTACGACATACTGTATCTGTACAACTTCACAGAGACAAGCAGGTGTGTGTCCACCACCATAGAAGTGACTAGTACATCTTTAACTTTTTTGTCAGGCATTAAGAATGTCTCATCTTGTCTAATCTCTTGTAAAACTAACCTCTAGTTTTACACTGTTGTGTCCTTGGGCAACACATTTCACTAGCCTTGCCTGCAGTGTCCAAGTACACAGGTGGGTAAAGGAGAGCAGATGAGGGACATGAGATGAAAATTATCTTTGGGTACTTGGAACGATTTTAGATTTAACAGAGAGAAGGAATTAAATACTAAATGTTCTAAGTAATATATTTCACATGCTTCTTAATGTTTCTGTAGGATCATTTTGACATAAATATATTTAAAACAAGTTATAAACAAGCTGTTATTGGCTATAATAGTAAAAAAAAAAAAAAAAAATAGGGTGGCCAGAAAGGTTGGCAACCACTGATGTAGCCTATATCTAAGCTTTGAAAGTCCAAAAAAACGCTATATAAAACTGATCCATTATTCATTATTATGTCAAAAAGATGCACTGTACCCACCAAATAAACAAAATCACTATACTATGCTATCCTTTTCTTTTAAACCTTGTTTCACCCTGGTTTAGGCCCATGTCAGAACTGATTCAGTCCTGTTTTTGACTTCACTTGTTGTGGCTTGCAGCATACAGATCTAGTAGACAGTCATTTGACAGTAGTGGCTTGTAGCATACAGATCTGCTAGGTGTGATACATAATACATCAAGTGGAGGGGCCATAAGCTGCCTTCACTTCCCCTCACTACAGCAGCAGCGCCGAGTGAAGCAGGCAGGCAGGCATCAGAGCCGATGGATGGGTGTGGAGCACGGGGAGATTGCGGAGGAGAAAATAAGGCAATTTCTCTCGGCGGAAAAACCAATATCAGTTACAACAACATAACCATCAGCCCCAGTGCTCCATGTGTGAGGCAGCCTGTGCTCAAGTGTAATCCAATCAGACAGCAGCGAGCGGAGCACAGAGGGCACACAGAGACAGCCTCTGACTGCTGGGGAAAATGGGAAGTTTGATATATGCTTTTGTCTGCTATTTATGAATAAAGATCACGACATAGGCCATGCGTTTACATTTTGTTCATTGTAAACCACAATATACATCTAAAAGACATATGAATAGGAACAGGTCTATTGACTTTCTCCCATGTTATAACGTTGATCCCTCATCGAAAACATGCCTGAAGACGATTTAGATGTCATCCATGCATGTTTGAGTCATCTAGTGATCTCTCCCAGGCCTTATTCGAACCCTCCTTACAGCCCACAAGCCTACGCCATCCATACTCTCAGAGCATTAAAAATGCAATTGAAACTAATGAAATATTTTGTTGTTTTTCAGCTACTAAAGCATTTTCAAAAAAATAAAAGGGAACATGAGCATAATCTAATTATGTTATGTAACTGCAATTAATTATATATATATATATATATATATATATATATATATATATATATATATATATATATATATATATATATATATATATATATATATATATATATATATATAACACTCACTCTTTCACATTGTTTTACATTATAGACAGACCCTAACCTAACCAAACCTTTACAGATTTGTGCCTAATCTTAAGCAGGCATGGGGTCTACAGCAACACCCTCACAGACAAATTACTTCTAAATAGGCCTTCTCAATATACGCCACTGTACATTCTGACACTTTAATATCGAAATATCTGGCTACACAAAAAGAAAGTTAGAAAGTTACTGGTGGTTAAATGTATGATCTTTGAGAGGAATTCACTCACTCAATGTTTTGATTATTATCATGAAATGCAATTAAGTTTTCAAATTAACAGCTAACTTTTACTTTTAGTTCAGTAGAGACTGGCAATCCCAGTGCTGAAATTATCCTAATGATTCTAGTGAAGGTGTATAAAGTTTAAAAACACAGTGGAGCACTTCCTGTATTACCACATGAGATCACAAGGTGGAACAGAGTGTTTTCTGTTTGTGAGCAGGACTTATCTTAAATATGCAGGGTTTGTGTGTTAAACATGTGTGAATGAAACAAAACACAACTCCAGGTCTGTTTGTGATGAGGAAACAACATTAGAACATCGATCAGAAAACAGCGTAATATGAGCCCTTTAATCTTGCTTCACCGAGTCTAAAAATACACCAGCCGATCTCATTTGTTGTACTGAAGAACTTTGGAAAAACTAGCTGAAGTCTGTTTGTCTCAGAGTACATTTCAGATAAAGACACTAAGGAGAACAATTAGTCTGGTGGCTGGTGTCTGCTGTGAGTCTGCTCTGGAGCCTCTGTCCACAGGCCCACAGAGGAGCTCATTACAGCGAGCAGCCCCACTCCACATGCCCACTGTCCACACAGCTCCTCCAGCATCGATCCACAACCGCCATGACCTACTTCACTGTACATCTGCAACACACTGTCAACAAACTCGCCAAACAGCTGTGTATAAGTTGGGAGATGAGAGATTGTGAGTAAATATGAAAGTCAGATGACCACAGTAAATGAGTAAAGTACAGAGTCTGGTTTTAGTTTTAGTCATTCATAGTGCATTAAGATATAGATTAAGCATATATATCAGTCCTGAATTTACTGTCACGGTAATGCTAAAAACAACTAGCATGCTAACAGCACACTAGCATTAGGCCTACTTCCTTATTCACAGACAAAAAATAACTAGACCGTAACAGCTGTTTTTACATTATAGAACCTGTCTGTAAATGAGTGCAGAGTCTGGTTTTAGTCAAACTGATTGATGTAGGCCTGACGTGATAAAAATTGCTTTATGAAATAGATTACAAAGCATATATATCTAACACAATAATTAATGGTCTTATTGTGAAATGGTTTAATGTGTACTTATGCTACCCAAAGGGATTTTATATATGCATTATATTTAAAGGATTAGTCTGCAGTTCTGTATGGACATGGCCATAGTATGTATCTAGTATGTCAGATGAGCTTTCATCAACTTACTGTAAATAGGCCCCTTATTGGTTACAAAATGCTACGTATTGGAACCTCCGAACTCCCTACACCTTTTTGGTGGCGTTACTGGATGCCTTTGTGACCACATCTGCAGTGGAAAAAGTGGGAGTAAAATTTGGTTTACAGCAGTGGTTCCCAAACTGTGGGTAAAGGTCCAAAAGGGGGACGCAAAGAATTGAATCTGAAGCCTAAAATGTCTTAATCAGATGAAACATGGATAGTTTTATAAAATGCAGAAGGTGACCACTTCCATGATGATTGGAAAACACAATGTATATTACAATATTATAGGGAAGATCTAAGTCTATAAAATGGTCCACGACAAAAGTAACTCAAAAGTTTGTAGTGTAACTCAGTTACAAATATAAGATAGGTTTTTAGCACATTAACTACCAATATATAGTACATTAAAACAGCGCTAAAAAGAAAATATTACAAAAGAAACATTTCGTGTCCCACCCAAGCGTGTGTGAAGTCCCCTGTATAACATAGTGCTAAACTCTTAAACCTGCATCAGTCCTCCTCCGTGTTGTTGACACTGGTTGCTGGTGCGTGGTGAATCATCTAACTCGGCGTGGCTCTCCTGCCAGCGCTGGGATGATCGGCTGCTTACATCACTCTGCCAAAGGTTGTTGTGGTAATATGTCATTCTGAACAGGCTGGCAGTGCCAGTGTGTGTGCCCCTCTCTGTGCCTCAGTGCTGCCAGGACGCGTCACGCTAAACAGGATTTAGCACTAGTCTGGGGAGAGTGAGGAGGAGGGCCACGAGTCTGCTACATGAGTGTGAATATACAAGTTAGAGACAGGTTGATTAAAAAAGATCTCAGTGAAGAAATAAAGTTTATCTGCAAATTGTAAAATGCTAAACCAATAAAAGGAAGAAAAGAAAAATCTGTGTGTAGTTAAAACAAACCAGTCATTTAAGTTATGTGCCACTGAAAATCTTTTTCTGTGGTTTGGTGCAGTGTTGCAATGCTAACCTTAACTCCACTGCTAGTGCTTCTACAGACGAGGGTGGATGCTGTCACTGCATGTTTAAAAATGTTCTCTGCTTTGAAAATTGTCATGAAAAACAGTGAGTCATGTTTTAAACCCAGAATGTGTCCAGACGTCTGCTTTAATGAGTTCCTTAAAACCTCTCTGGCTTCTTCCCAAACGTATTCCACTGGCTTTGACTGCTCTATGGGGACAAAAGCAACCCACAAGACCGTGCAAGAGGCTAGCTAAGGAGCTAGCTATGGACATTTGACATGCTACAGGTTTTTTACACCATATGTGGCAGAAAATGTGGCAGAAGACCTTCTAGAGGAAATACTCCATCATTTTTTCAGAGGAAGCAGTTTGAGGGAATGGACCATTTCGTCACCAACGGAAACACCAGAGTGGCGTAACAGTAAGAGGAAATTGTTGTGTTCACCTGGCGCCCCCTGGACACTGCTGTGATGGTGCAGGAGACAGAGGAGGGACACTTTTGGCTCTTCCCCTCCTCAAACTGCCCTGACACAGATCTGCTGACCCTCACTGACCAGTCCTCCTGTTAAACTGCACTGAGACTTTTTACTGAGACACTAAGGCCATTGGGAAATGCAGTGGAAAAGTTGCTGCAGCAAAACTTGAATTTCCCTCGAGATCAATAAAGTTGCTCTCTCATTCCGTACTGCTCCCTAAAGAATGATACTAGGGTTGTCAGATGTATTGTAAATCAGATACTAATCAATACTACAACTAATATCGAAACTAGATATCCATTCGAGCAGGTGTCAATACTGAAAAAGTCACATTCACAGGACAGACATGAAATGAGAAATAAGAACAAGTATAAGAGCACATAGACTAGTATACACCCATGGACCACTATGGAACCTACAGGACCACTGAGGGAGTACACAGATATAAGGACACATGGGAATATATGAGAAAGTACTACCATTTAATGTTGAAAATCACATTATATTGCCAAAAGAAAGTGTTTTATTTCTTTATTATCATAGTGGTATTGGAATCGGTATTGAGTCTATTCCTGAGTATTGTGTCTTACTGGTAAGTGTACACTCAGACTGTCAGGATTGTGTTACAGTTAAACAGTGAACTATAGTGCGGTGTCATGTCTTTACCAGTGCAGTCCTGGGTCTCCCACTCCAGACACTGTCCATAGGGGAAGGACAGGACGTAGGCGGAAGCGTCCACACAGCGCTGAGTACTCCCACACCACATACACTCCATGGGCTGACCTGTGCACTGCTTACAGCCCGTCCTAAGGGAGCAGGGCACTCTGCAGGGCCGCGACACAGGGCTCTCCACTCGGCCTGAGGAGACGGAGGGCGGGACAGATGATGGGAAAATAAAGCAAAGGATCTGTGCAAAATGTATTCAGTGATGATTGATTCTTTGTGGCATTTTAGAGCAGCCGAGCATGAGCTTGTGTTGTGAAATATGACGATAATGATTCCACTAAGTGGGCGTCAAGGTAAAGCTCCACCAGACTGCAAAAAGTATCCTGTTGCACTAATACGCTATTGTGACATTTTGATATTGTTATATTTGGTTATCTGTCATGTCTTAGCACACCCTATAATATTGGCTATCTTGTGACTGTAACACAAATCACAAATCAGTTCACCTGTTGAGCAACAGAGCTTCAGAGAGAGCAGTGCTTCTAATTAGCCCCCCCTGCTTCTATTGACATCAGCTGCAAAGTATAAACTGGTAACACTTTATAATAACTGCACCTTAATTTACCCTAATAAAGCACATAGAAAGGCTTCATTCAGAATGAACAAATAGTTTTTTAAGAATGACCAATACAGACTAGTCCTAGACTCAGTCATGGACCATTTTCAGTGGACATTGTTTAAATGTAAACAAAAGAATACAGTGACGCAATAAAACTAAAAATAAGTCCACGACATTATGTCCATGACATTAGTTTTATGATCACCCATAAGATAAGAGAGGATACACTTTATTATTCCTCATGGTAATATTAGTGTATGTCCCACAGCTGTGTACATACAGTAACACACACCTGCAGCTTTCTCACAGATGAGTCCATTAGCGTTAGCAGTACAGGGGTTAGCCTTTAGTGATGCTACCTCCGCCCGCTCCATGTACGCACAGAACCCGGAGTCGCCCGGTTCCCCTGGTAACCAGCGCAGGCTGCTATTGGTGAATGGGGACATGTCCTCCCACGCCCAGTAGGACACATTTATCTTCCTCAGGCCAACCCAGGGGGACAGCTTCTGTAAAAAACACAACACAGCTCCACCTGTGGGTTTGGACAGGAACTACACTGTCACATGGTTCAAAGCTCAGACAGAATCACTTTTGGGTATTAGTGTCACTGTCATTAACCTGCCGCACTCAGTACCCACTTAATACGTTTAGTTAAACTACACGTGTTCATAGAAAGTCATTATTACCTCCGCCAAGGAGGTTATGTTTTCGCCTGAGTTTGTCTGTCTGTTTGTTTGTTTGTTTGTTTGTTTGTTTGTTTGTTTGTTTGTTTGTTAGCAAGATAACTCAAAAAGTTATGGACGGATCTTGATGAAATTTTCAGGAAATGTTCCTAATGGTAAATCCAACAGATGATAAGATTTTGGTGATGATCCAGAAGAAATCCTGGATTCTGGATCACTTTGAAAACTGAGCTGCTTGGCGGAGGTCTGCGCTCTCTGAGTGCTTTTCTAGTTTTAAAAGCATTTATAGGCATTTATTGTAATTGTATAGATTAAATTGTTTATTTATATTGCGAGTTATAAACATATAGCACAAAACTTTGCCGAAAGAAAAGTTTTTCAATTAGCAGTGGCTAGCGTCCATGCTAGTGAAATTGTAAAAATCTGAAATATATTATAGATCATTTGTTGATGCTCTGTGTGTGATTACTTTGTCTTTTTATGGTTAAGAGGAGTGTTTCACTTCTATGGGGTATTAACTGTAACACAAAACATATTTAGATCACCATGTTACCTTTTATTGTTTTGAAAATGTTGTATAAGCAACATGCATTTAAAGTTGTTTAATTTGTTCCAGTTTTGTTTTTGACTCTGAGTCTCAGCTCCGCCTTCTCTCAGCGTGCATCCTACTAATGAAACTACTGCACATCTGTGGGGAAGCTGGCCAAAGTGGTCTTAAGTAGGAGGCAGACTCTGAAAATCTTCTGTTATCCCAAAATTTATTCACAAAATTCACCGTGGTCTCGTGGCCAATACAACAAAAAAATTACATATTTACAAAAAAAATAACTGTGCTCAAACTTAGGCAAAGGCAAAGGCAAAGGCAAAGGCAAAGGCAAAGGCAAAAGAAACTAATGAAACTAAGGAAAACCCCACGTGTACCCGGCTACACTGATGTCTCCCCGAGAGACTAAGCTGACCTGCTTTTATAGTGGTCCCCACAGGAAGCTCCTCCCTCCAGACAACTCCAAGGTCCCTCACAGGGTTGGCTGCAAGGCAACATAATTTCCTCTAGAGTTACCTCTCCTCTACAACATGGGCCTCAATCCCCTTAAACTTAATGTGTTCAACATAACCTACGAACACTAAAACAACCAAATCAAACATACAAAACCCAACAAACAAAAAGGAACTGAAACCAATTCTCCCCTCTACATGGTCTGTCCCAAAACCTCCCCCAAAGGCTTTAAATATGGCCAAGCTAGGGCACGCCCCCTCTTTTGTCTCCAGACCATGTGGAGCAACAGGTAAGTAGGTAAGTGACATGTTTAACCCAAATTGAATAGATCTAACCAAATAAAATACATTTAAATTAATTTGAGTGTGTTGTGTTATATTAAAGGAACTAAACTAAATAAAACAAACCCAGGATAGTTATATTTCACAGTTTAGTTGGTTATGGAGAATTCAACAAATGTGTGAACTGAAATTAAGGTGAATATAAAGGGACAAAGGCCCACTTTGTCACAACATCACATCAGGTTTGTCAAGTTGCAGTGTATTGTTTTGTTTCACACTTTTGTATATTTATGGAGAATTGTTGTGTGGGAGCATGGGTGACGTAGGCTTGTGGGTGGAGCATTGGACAGAATCTTACAGCTAACTGTGAGGAGGGTTTTGTGCATGTTTGTGCATTTTAAACCTCTTCATGCATGTTTTTGTTTAGGGAACAATGTTATAAGATGATAAAAAACTAAACATAAATAAATAAATAAATTGGCTCTTTTTTAAGCAAATGAAGACCAAAAATGCAACTGAGGAACCCAAACCTTTGCTTATTCCAACTATGGGGAAAGTTTCACGATGGAAAGTAAAGTTATGAAACAAAGTGAGAGACATGATTCTATTAACAGTAAATGGTCTATGAACGTACAGTCCACAAAACATAAGCAGCACATTAGCACTGCCATCAATCTTCAATATGTGTGAATGCTTCCTTCAATGTTTAGGGTGTGTTCACACAAATACATATCAAAAGTGGCATTAAAATGGGACTAAATCTAGAACTATACTAGGACTAGACCTGGACTAAACCAGGACTAGAACAGGACTAAACCAAGTCTACATCAGGGCTAAACTGGGCTCAAAAAGAGTCCAGTTTACATGTCTCAAGTGAAAAGGACACATAATAGAAGAAACAAACCATTGTAATTTAAACACATATTGGTACTGTTGTCTCAAAACAAGAAGGTTCTGGGTTCAATTCCCAGACCATGTGTAGTTTTCTGTACTCCTTGTGTTTGGGTGGGTTTCTTAAGTGGATTTACTATGAAACTAACACATGTAGATCATTATTTCATATTTTGGTTTGATATATGAAATGGGTTGATAAAGGGTCAGTTTAAATTAGAAGTGCAAACATATTGAAAATATTGATATACCGTGATACTACATTTGGTGATACAGTATTGTTATGATGGGCTGCTGTAACGATAAATATCGCCAAAGGTATATTGTTCTGTATATTTTACTAAATAATTTTATTACAGAGCTACAATTTTGACAAGTAAACTTGTTTATGTAGCACATCTGACAAAGTCAATTTGATTAAATTTGACTAATTTGATTATGATTATTAAAATGGGTATATTTCATAATGTTTGTGCAGCTACTTGTTTAACAAATAAATATTGTTCAAATGTATTTGGAGCCTTGTATGAAAACATGAGGGACCCTGTGAGTACAGTGGTGTGGGCCGGGATAGGGGGTATTATGATGTGAGAACGCCATTATAAAATGGCTAAATCCTAGTCTATTTTATTAATTATATCCACTTTAAACATGTACAGTAGGCTAACCCTTCCAACTAGCTACTCCTCATTTTAGCCACATCATTGGCAAGTCTTAACCCGTTAATGGACTTTTTTTTTTTTTTTTCCCAAAGATGCCATTATGAAAGTATTATTTTTTTTATGGAAATTGTCAAAAAGTGCATGAAAAATGGTTTTATGGCTATGGTTATGGTGGGCTAATACCTTGTATTGTGAATTATAGGTGCCATAAAGGATCTTTGATTAATTTAATGTGAAAAAAAAATACTCTCTATTTCAACTTTAATCACTGAGATTGTAGACACGTTTATTTTGAATTTTAACATTAAAAAGTGCAAGTATTCCTCAAAATGAGGAAAATGCTGTTTGAGGGGTAGATGGGGTATAATTATTTTGGATGATCCTCAGACTTGTTTCTGTAGCAGGTAGAGAACCTAAGATGTTTGTCAGATTTGTCCAAAGAGCTGGTAGAGGATCTTGGATGTTCCTCACACTTGTCCCATCAGTAGCTGAAGGACGCCAGATGCTCTTCAGATTTCTCTCTCTTCTTCTGGAGGTTTTTGGATCTTCTTCAGACATGTCCGTCGTGCAGCTAGAGGACATTGGATGTTCTTCAGATTTCTCTCTATTGCTTCTATAGGTCTTTTGATGTTCGTTAGACTTGTTCCAATAGCAGGTAGAGGACGAGAGGATGTTTCTTCAACTTGCTTCTATAGCATTTAGAGCAGCGGTTTTCAATAGGTGAGGCCCACCTCCCCTGGGGGGCGCCAAAGAGCCACTGGGGAGTCGCGACACACACGTGAAGACAAAATAACAGTCCACATCTGTACACATCTGCAGCAGTATTGATATTGGTAACTGTGCGTGTGTGTATTAGCTGCAAAATGCATTTTCTGATTCCATCTCAACAGAAATCAGCAGCAAGGGAGGAGACAGGACAAGCAAAAAACGTAGGAAATATGATCTTGATTGTTTAAACTTCGGTTTCATCTGGTCGGGTTCTGAGGCTGCACCTCTGCCACAGTGTGTGGTCTGCAAAGAGGTGTTTGTGAATGACAGCATGAGACCATGAAAACTCCAGCATCACATTGTGACAAAGTACACAAATTTAGTGAACAAGCCAGTTGAGTTTTTTGAGAGGAGATGTGTGATGATTTGCAGTCACAGGTGTCATCAGCGGTAGTTTTGGCACCAATTACAAATGTTAAGCATGTTCTATTGATTTAGATCGGCCTACTGATGTTCAGTGATGTTAAAAGTAGCCTCAATTAAGCCTGCATGAAGTTGGAAATTATTTGCTGTTGCAAAAATCATTGATGGGTTTCATATTGAAACTCATCATTGCCAAGAACACAAAAGATGCATTTACTTCAAAGGCCTGTGTGGGGTAGGGCAGGCGGATGGGATTCTGGGGAAGGGGGTGGCTCGGCTGTCTTTACCTACTCTAACAGGAGGCTCACATTCACCCAATTTGAAAACCCCTGATCTAGAGGACCCTGGATGTTCTTCAGATTTGTCCCAAAGGGCCCAAGATCTTATTCACCGTTCTCGCTATAGGTTGTGAAGGAGTTTGGATGTTCCTCAGGCTTGTCTTATGCAGCTACACTATTTTGGATGTTCTTCGGGGGGAGTGGAACTAGTGGTGGACATAATCAATGTCCTCACCTGACTCCACTAGGTCAGTATGGTGTAACAACCTTATGAACATCTCCCCCTCACAGTCTATATCAGGCCAATCAATAATGATGAGGAACCATGTTTTAAAATTTAGGGACAATTAACTTAGTTCCAGGCCTTGATGGGGCCATCATCTTCTCTTGCCTCTGAGTGGCAGGAGACAACCACCACATGTGGATATGAACTGGTTTTAAACTAAATTAACTTATTTGAAAACTACAGCACTTTAGAATCACGGTATGCACTTTAATCACATATGCACTTTAACAACATATATCATTTTCATACAGCATATCATTAAGTTCTCTTTGGGGTGAATATAAACCAATTCATAAAGTTGTGATAGCCATTTATAATATAATGCACTTATTATATGTAAAGACATATACTGTATGTGCTCCTGCATACTGCCCTGTACCATGGTGCAATGCTCTATACCACAACATGTTTTCCATCCTACCCTCTGTTATTGGAGTCATTGCAAATGCATTTATCATTATTAGAGACCCTTAAGTTGATGTGTTCCAAAAATCATGGTCCTGGATTAAATCTAAATAACGTTTTATTTGAGAGAATTCTGGGCGTCGTCTTCTCCTCAAAGTGTAACTTTTACATAATCATCTCTGTTCATGTAACTATTAACAGTAAACAACCGACGTTGGACACATTTCATCCCAACCCTTTCTTTCAGAAAATACTGATAATCCAAAATATATATAGTAACAAATTTAGAGCTTCAACAGTAGCCAATTTTTTGCTGGTCACAATTGTGACCGGTGGGTTGAAATGGGTTAAAGACTAAACACCTAAACTCTGCCCACAACCGCATTAAATATCTCAGTAGATCAAATGGGGGGGACTAAAAAGTGATCGTCACTGGAGATTAAAGCAGACATATTGTGCTTATGTCTGTTCTACAGTTATAATGTATGACACCCATGGATCATTATGTTATCATTTGCATATTTGCAATTTGATCTAAAATGACTTAATAAAAGAAACAAGTGCGTTGACTTCCACTTTAGAAAATTGTTGTCCAATGGAAGCTGACGTAGCCGTAAACATTATCACAACAAAGCGCCGCCTGCTGTGGGCCCCTCCTATGGACAGCTGCACATCACACTAGAGCAGAGCTTTTTTTGTTTTTCATTTGTACTAAAATGACGACACGACACTGCTGAATCTTATATGTATCAATGATTAAGAAAATAAAACTGGAGAATGAAGTTAAGCAGAGCAGTGGGCATGTACCTGTGGCAGTGAAAATGGGAGTTGATCTGAATTTTGCATAATAGGTCTACTTTAAAGGCAATGAATCTGGCCTACACAACTTTACAACAAAAACATACAACCACATGCTCTGGATCCATATATAGATTGGAACCAAAGCAAATCTGGTGCAAGCTCCAACTGCTGGACTTCTAAGAAAAACAAAGGGGAATAATGAGGCCTAATTGTGCTCTCTCAGAAGCACTGTCCCAGAAAAACTCATTAAGTGGAACAATAAGTGCCAGTTTGTGCACTCAGCCTGCTAACATCTACACCACACTCATATTCCCAATCAGAAGAATGTGGAGCAGGGCTGGAGCAAGAGGAATCCATCTGGAACTCCTCACATGTGCAAAAAGAAAAAAGGCCTGTATGCAATTTTCCCATGTATCTGAGTCAAATGTGTCTTGCCCAAGTACAGATATAATGTATAAACAGCTCTTGAGGTCAAAATAAGTCTGCTGTGCATCTAATTATAAAGTGTTTGATAATGAGGAAGTGCACTGTTAGCATTTACTCTGACAACAAAACTCTGCTCTGGTCTCTGAAAGTTATGAAAAGTGCTTATAAATTCATAATAGTGACAAATTAGGATGTACAGAATGCATAAGACAAATGTGGAATAACTTTGGACCACTGCAAACTGTTTAAAATCAACCAGTTCTGTTTTTCATGTTTTTAATCAGTAAAATTCAGGTACAGAGCCTTTAAGAGTGAATTATAATGTGCATGTGGAGGTAGTTTAGTTGGTAGAAATGTTATATCAAGCATGGAGGTGGTGGTTCTACCCCTAGTACTGGCAATGCATATTACTGTTGGGTATTTGAGCAAGACACGACCCTTGCCTTGTGTGTGTGTGTGTGTGTGTGTGTGTGTGTGTGTGTGTGTTTGTGTTTGTGTGTGTGTGAGTGTGAGTGTGAGTGTGAGTGTGTGTGTGTTTGTGTGTGTGTGTGTGTGTGTGTGTGAGTGTGTGTGTGTGTGTGTACTATTTTACTGTGTGCGTGTAAATAGGCTAATGGTTTTTGATGTGAAGTGTTGTGAGTGTCAGGGAAGTCACAATATAAAGAATTATCAACTCACACCTCCGGGAGAGCTTCTCCCATATTCCGGAGAAGGCTGCGAACATGGACTTCAAGTGGGCTTTGTTCTCGGCCTCTGTTGTCGATGCGGCCACACATAGCTGTGGTCGTAACGTCTGTGGTCGCATCCTGTCGCGGTCGCAATCCCCGAACCCGGTGGTGGACACCGAAAGTATGGGATGCCATCAGGCTGAAGAAGGAGTCTTATCGGACCTTGTTGGGCTCGTGGACTCCTGAGCCATCTGACAGGGACTGGCAGGACAAGCGTGCTGCATCCTGGGCAGTCGCAGAGGCAAAAACTCAGGGTTGGGAGGAGTTCGGAGAGGCCATGGAGGAGGACTGTCAGACGGCCTCAAAGAAATTCTGGCAAACCGTCCAACGCCTCAGGAGGGGGAAGCAGTGCTTCACCAACACTGTTTACAGTGTGGGTGGAGAGCTGTTGACCTCAACTGGGGAAGTTGTCGGACGGTGGAAGGAATATTTCCACCGCATTCCTCAATCCCACATCACATTTTCTGAGGAGGAAGCAGAGGCTGGGGTCTTGGAGGCGGACTCGTCCATCACCCTGGCTGAAGTCACTGAGGTGGCTATCAAGCTCCTCGGTGGCAAGGCTCCGGGGGTGGATGAGATCTGTCCTGAGTATCTCAAGTCTCTGGATGTTGTGGGGCTGTCTTGGCTGACATGTCTCTGCAACATCACGTGGCGGTGGGGACAGTACCTCTGGACTGGCAGACCGGGGTTGTGGTCCCTCTGTTTAAGAAGGGGGACCGCAGTGATGTGGTCGCTGTATCGGACTGTTGTGGTGAAGAGGGAGCTGAGCCGAAAGGCAAAGCTCTCGATTTACCGTCAATCTACGTTCCTCCCCTCACCTATGGTCATGAGCTTTGGGTAATGACCAAAAGGACAAGATCACGGATACAAGCGGCCGAAATGAGTTTCCTCCGTAGAGTGGCTGGGCGCTCCCTTAGAGATAGGGTGAGGAGCTCAGTCACATGGGAGGAGCTCGGAGTAGAGCCGCTGCTCCTCCATGTCGAGAGGAGCCAGCTGAGGTGGCTCGGGCATCTGTTCCAGATGTTCCTCCCTCGGGAGGTGTTCTGGGCATGTCCCACCGGGAGGAGGCCCCGGGGAAGACCCAGGACACACTGGAGGGCCTATGTCTCTCGGCTGGCCTGGGAACACCTTAGGGTCCCCCGGAGGAGCTGGAGGAAGTGTCCAGGGTGAAGGAAGTCTGGGAGTCCCTGCATAGACTGCTGCCCCCGTGACCTGACCCCGGATAAGCGGAAGAAAATGGATGGATGGATGGATACCGGGTTATGGTCAAGGATAGGGGGTAGGGGAAAACTGAAATTTTCTGAGCACTAAAGCATCAAATGCAGGACTATATATCACCCATGCTTCCACACCACAATTCTTCATAAATATACAAAAACATGATACAAAACTGTACACAGCAACTTGACAAAACTGATGTGATGTGCAGTAGTTTCATTAGTGGGATGCATGTTGATTGTGTTTTGATAGCGCCCTGAAGGGGGACTGATTTAGCGCAGAGAGCAAAGGGAGGTGGTACTCAGAACATCAAAAATTCAAGGTAAAAAAAAACAAAACAAAACAACTTGGTGATCTAAATATGTGTTAGCTGTTAATACCCCATAGATGTAAAATAGCTCCTCTTTAAAATAGTCTTAAATACTGAGTACTTTTCCACCGCTGACACCAGCCACATGCTGCTATAACTCTCCTTTGTCAGGTACCAAATTGATGGGCTTCCAGACGAACATTTGGAACCCATCTAGTCGTTTAATAAAATAACGACCCTGCTGGTTTATTTTATGCCTAATCGCTGGGAGGGATTAGAACAGATCTGACTCATATTTAACCACATCTGGGATCTATGTCAGCTCCATATGTGCCGCAGTCTGAAGAGCTGTTTAAATGTCCATTATGATAATTCTATTTGTCCATCTTTATATTTCTGTTTGTGGTCAAACGCTGGCACTGGGGCTACAATTACTATTCAGAACCGCGGTAAATTCAGGGCCCATGATGGACACTGTGAGCTGGAGGCGGTGTATGGGTCAAATGCACTGGGTTAAGCCTGTCCTCAGGGTGTTTGTCATGTTCTCTGGTTGGACGCATTCTGCAGATGCTTGGGCCTGGATAACCTGAGCCGTAAGCACTTTCCACTACCCTCGATGTCATTAGTAGAAGGTTATACAAGGTTATGAGACTTGTGCTGTTTCCTGTTACACACTCATTTATAATATTGAATTTGCTGAAGAGGGTGTATTATGCAAAGCTGATTTTATGAACTTTCTACCTTGTTATAACATCAAAAACATGCCTTTAGATGTCATTAATGCATGTTTGAGTAATTTTGTGATCTCTCCCAGACCCTATTTTAACCCTCCTTACGTAAGATTCGCTGTAAGATTCTGTACAATGCTCTGTCCACAATCCTGCATCACCCATTTATTCTTCATAAATATACAAAAACATGATACAAAACTGTACACAGCAATGTGACAAACCCGATGTGATGTGCAGTAGTTTCATAAGTGGGATGCATGCTGATTGTGGTGTGAAAGCGCTCTAAAGGGGGAGTAACTTAATGCAAGGAGCAAAAGGAGGGAGGACTGGAGATAAAAGGTAACATGGTGATCTAAATATGTTATGTCTTACAGTGAATACCCCATAGAATAGCCCCTCTTAAAAGAACACCACTTTTGACCATTGTTCTCTCATCAAAAACAAGCCTGGAGTTATATTTCACGTAATTCATGCTGGTTTCATTAATCCTCTGTAAAATGTTACCTCTGAGCCTCACCAAACTCTCTGAAATTCCCAGGATTGTGATGTCACAGGTAGAGAGCCTGTACAGTTTTCATATCCCAACTGAATTGCCTTATTCAAACTCTAACTGCATTCCTGCTTGTAAATCAAAAGCCTTTATCCCACAAAATAGCACATCTAAACATGATGATCTGTCTAGCTCATCATGTATATACTGTAGTGAATGTAATTATAATACTGTTGCTAGATAAACAGAAAACAGACTTGAGTTTCTTGTAATCTGATATGGATGGTCGAGTTCAATGTGCTGCTTAGAGATAATTTCCGGTACCTGCACTTTAGTATTTCTGTTCAGATCCATGTCCAGAAATGTGTTTTTCCTGCCATGCATGTCCACATATTAAATGTGCTCAGCTGCATGACATTTACATTATTTAAATTATAACTCCAGGGAAGAAAAAATGGAAATTGTATTGATACTTTGTACAGAATACTGGGTGTGTTCAACATGTACGTTTATGATGGAATGTTTCTGCAGTTACCATGGTGACACAATGCACACATTAGCACACTGTCAATAAAGTTAAGATTACCTGAAAAAACACTAAATGGATTTAAACAGTACATTTTCAGGAGCTTGTGATCGATACATACAAACAAAGTTCAACAAAAAAGGTAAGAATGACTAACAGAAAACTGTGGAACTGTGCAGGGTATGGAGTGTGCAATAATGGGAACTATGCAGTGAGTGGGTGTGCAATACTTTATTTGTTGTTTTTATTGTTGTGACCCCAACAATCCGGTGTGTTTACATTCGTGTTGTGTCATGTTTGTCCATTAACATGCTCTGTCCCAATCAAATAAATAAATAAATAAATAAATAAATAAATAAATAAATAAATAAATAAATATAAATATAAATATAAATATAAATATAATATAAATGTTGGCTAGTGCTAGCTGGCTTTAACAGCACAAATCAGCCCACCTGTTGTAGTTCCAGCTAAATCCGTTCTTTATAGTCAGATTGTGAAAGAAAGCTCAAATTAAAGTCTAATTGAGTAACAGAGCTTCAGACAAAGCAGTGCTTACAGTTAGCATCACACCCAGGAAATGATGATGCTGCAAAAACCCTATGACTTGATGATTTGAAACAGAGCAACTCTAAGCCATCGTGTATTTGTAGGGGACAGCAGACAGTGACGTGCGGTCAGAGGAGGCAGGGGAGGCAGTGCCTCCCTTGTCAATCATGAAAAGAAGAAAGGATTTATTATAAATTCAAATAAAAAATTATAATTATCAGCTTGTATGTATTTATTATTAACCCCTTCTCCAGTCGAAAAAATGTTTTTTTTCTTGTTTCAATAATTGAATATGGCAGAATTTTCGTTTGTCCCGTTCAAATGCAAGGAGAAGGTGCGCCGTGAGGCACCAGCCTCCAGTGCCTCCAGCCGCTCGATTCCTAGCAAAGTGGCTAAGTTGGCTAACCCACTGTATATTGCCGATAAATGGCCCTCAAACTCTGATTATTTGCTCTGTCTTTCCGGAATCTTTATAATGTATGAAATGTATTTCTGTAATGTGTTCAGGCTCGCAGATCAATCATAAAACCTCAGTAAAAAGCTCACCAGGGGAGGCAAACAGTACTCGTGCCTCAACATAGAGGGCGCTTGTGAGCACAGAGATTCTTGGCCTGCCGCCGCTATGCGCCGAAACAACTACATCATCTTCTTCGTTCTTTTTTATATTGCACTGGGACACCTGTGTCTTTGATGACAAAGTCCACCAATGTGCAGAGGGATTGTAAACAGTGTAACAATTTTCTTTGAGACATGCTTTATTTTGATTTAGCCTAAATGAAATTAAAAGTCCTGCTCACGATATGCGCGAGTTGACCCAGGACCCGCGGATCGCTAAAAGCGCAACTTGAGGAAGAGAAGAGAAATAGAGTGCATGCCTTCATGGATTTGTTTTCACCTGCTGCAGTGCACAGGAGAGATGAGGGTGCGCTCACGATGACACAGGCAGACTCCCAGCATGATCCATGCTTATTTATTCACAAACTTTCTTAAAAAGCGTGTTTTTCATGAGTGATTTGGAGATTTCAGGCAAGATACAAAAAATCCAAGTATGACGCGTCCACATTACGCATAAATGCACAGCTACAGAGCGCGCGCGGGAGCTGCTTTGCTAAAAAGCATATAAATTAGTCTGTTTATTGCAAAAAATACCTTGTTCCCAGTTTTGAAATACTGAACAACAATCATATTTTATTTTTCCTTTTTTTTAATTGAAGTTTTTGTTCTTTTGAATTAAGAATATAGAAAAGCCCTGGTGTAAGTAAGTCTGCTGCACTGCTGCATATAATATATAGTTGTTGTCTATCAAATGATGAATTTTTTTTTTTTTTTTTTTTTTTTTTTTTTTTTTTTTGGGGGGGGGGGGGGGGGGGGTATTTGCATTTGTAAATCTGACGCTAAAAGCGTTAGTGCCTCCCCAGCTGTCAACCTCACCGCACGTCACTGACAGCAGAGAACCTACACAAAGACAACATGCAAACTCCACATAAAACACTTTCCATGATCTGTAAATAGAACCGTCTTACTGTGAGACGAGTGCACCAGCGTGCCTCCCCACAGTGCCCCCTTGTGTGCTGACCTTGCCAAGCTGCTTGTGCTTGCTGAGCTCCTCCAAGACGTGGCTGACCTGTGTGTGGCTCAGCAGAGAGGCCATGTTCCCTCCCTGGTTCTTACAGTAGTGCTGGGCGTTGTCATAACTGTCTGAACTGGAGTTGATCTTCAGACACGATTCTCCAACATGGTGCCAGCCCTCCTCACACACCTCACCTGCACACACACAAGAACATACAAGAGCACATTAAAAAGGAGGGACAATTGAAGAATTTTAATTAAGAGCTTAGGCATGGACAGTATATTGGTCCTGGTGATAATGGATGATTTTTGCATTTATTGGTTCAATATATAATATGGTAACGGAGTCCAAGAGTCCTGCCCTAATGTGGTGATTAGTCACCACCACAGACTCTATAAAGAAGTGGACTAAGCAAGCGAGACTCTATATAAGGAATAGTTTTGGGGGTTTTTTGTGTTTTTTTATGATGGACAAAATAGCGAAATAAAAACCCCAGGATCATGGAGAGCGGGTTAATACGAACATTTTAAGATCAAAATGACGAGGCTCACAGCAGCAGTTACAGTGAGAGGGGACACAATATTCTAATGTACGTCAATAGGAGCCAGAGTCAGAAGGAGCCAGAAGAGCCGCATGCGAACTTCCGTTTTGGAACAAGGCGGCTAGCAGTTTAGCTATGTCCGTTTATATATACAGTCTATGGTCACCACACAGATGATTAAACTAATATTATTTTCTAGGAAAGTCTATGGGAAAAATGAACGGGAAGTTTAGTTTTAGAACCGGGGGTTAGCTTCAGCTAGCCAGTAAAGAGTATTACAAGTGTAAAGTAGTGTTATTAATATTATTCACAACAACTAGTGAGTTACAATACAAAAAGAAGAGACACAAAGCTACATTTTGTAATCATTTTAAAATAATGATGCTAACTATTGCTGAATGAATCAAATCAACTTGCCCTGTTATAAAGTTATGTCCTCATCCACACATACCACGTTGTTTTAGATGTTCAGAAACTCCGCACAATACTAAGCTCCTTTATTGCCACAGCTGTCCTGGTGCCACAATAACTGCACGCACTGGTCAGAGCCGGGATAGAACCACTGACCTTATTCAGTCATTTTAAAGCAATCATTTATTCTGGTCAAACAGCTGCTCTGCATTATGATGTCATTAGATTAGGTAGCCTCGGATCATTTCAGTTCTCAAATTGCACTGAACTTTGCATCTCATCTTTGACGGTGGCTTCTATTTTGAGCCTTGCTTTGAACTGCTTCCCTCTTTGTTGTTTTTACTGGTAAAATAATGGCAACAAGACATGTGAAAGCTGCATAAATGACCCGGAGTCAGAATAGGGCGATAGTGAACTAATGACAAAGAGACACAGTCATACAATAGTTAAAAGCTGAAGTCAATTTCGCATAATACAGTCCCCTTTAAACAAGTCCAAAGTGCTTCTACAGCGCACTGAAACAAATACAGAGTCACCTCTTTTTCTACATATGAATACAGAGGCTGTACTCTGCCTGTATCCAGCTGTGGGAATGTGCACAGCTGAATATACCAGAAAAACACTCTTCTAATGTACACAGAGAAAGAGAGAGAGATGAAAAAACAAAAGGAGAGGTAAAAGAGAGAGACAAATAGAGAGAAAGAGAGAGGGAGAGATGAAAAAACAGAAGGAGAGGTAAAACAGAGAGACAAATAGAGAGAAAGAGAGAGGGAGAGATGAAAAACAAAAGGAGAGGTAAAACAGAGAGACAAAGAGAGAAAAAAGAGAGAGAGAGATGAAAAACAGAAGGAGAGGTAAAAGAGAGAGACAAATAGAGAGAAAGAGAGAGATGAAAAAACAGAAGGAGAGGTAAAAGAGAGAGACAAATAGAGAGAAAGAGAGAGATGAAAAAACAGAAGGAGAGGTAAAAGAGAGAGACAAATAGAGAGAAAGAGAGAGGGAGAAATAGAGAGAGAGAGATGAAAAGACAGAAAGAGAGGCCAATAGAGAGAGAAAGAGAGACAAAGACCTTTCTTTGTCTCTCTGTTTCTCTCTCTATTTAGAAACAGAGAGATTAAGAGAGAATGAGAGAAAGAGAAACAAATAGAGAGAAAGAAAGAAAGAAATAGAGAGAGAGATGAAAAAGACAGAAAGACAGGTAAAGACAGAGAAAGAGAGAGGCGAATAGAGAGAAAGAGAGAGACAAAGAGAGAGATGAATAGAGAGAGAGAGAAAGAGAGACAAATACAGAGAGAAAGCGAGAAATATTGAGAGAGATGAATAGAGGGAATGAAAGAGAAAGCGAGAGATGAATAGAGAGAAAGAGAGAGCAGGTCCTTGTTTACACTGGCCTGTGGAGCTGCTTATTTTCCCTCACATGTCGTGGCTTCCTTCAACTGCCTCTCCGTTCACACGACAGAAAATACCTCCTCTTTTCATCTTTATTTACAGCACGAGGAGACGCAGTGAGGCGTAATGAGACGGGACCAGACCAGACCGGGCCGGGCTAAACAGCAGGAGCAGGGTAAACAGGAGTGTCAGGTTCTGGTCTGTGTGGGAGCATGTGGTAGAGTGTGGAGACAGGAGACATAACACAGAGGAATCCACTCTCACCACTCTTATTTGTCCCTCTCAGTTTGTTTTGTGGCTCGACATCACCGAAACGCACTGGGACGATTACAGGACTTGAGTTATTCAAAGTCACAACACCATAAATGAGGGAGCTGATCCAAAATAATCAAGATGTCAAAATGTTTACATGGTTAGGATAATAAAATTTGGTTTTGAATAAAGTGACATGCATTGAGTTACATTCAATTTTACTTCTAATGACTATAATAAAAAAATATTTCATTGTGATTGTAGGCCTACTTGAAGATCAGTCTTGTTTTTAATCCATGTTTAAATTTGATATATGTTTTTCCATGTAGCTGAGTAAAATGTGTCTTGCTTCAGTACAGATATACTGTATAAGCAGCTCCTGAGGTCAAAATAAGTCTGCTGTGTTCTGTCTGTATCTAATTATAAAGTTGTCTGATAATGAGGAAGTGCGCTGTTAGCATGGTAATTGTTATTAGCTTTACTGTGATAGTAAACTCCGCTCTGGTCTCTGAAAGTTGTGAAAAGTACTTATAAACTCATCGTGGTGAATAATTAGGATGTGAGTTAGTGAGAAATAACTTTGGACCACTGCAGACTGTTTCAAATGAACTCGTTCTGTTTTTCATGTTTTAGGACAGTAAAACTCAGGTACAGCGCCTTTAAAAGTATACTATATAAAGGTAAATATTACAATTCAACCATTTTGTGGTTGAACATCTGGATTCAATAAATGCCAAACGTGCATGTTTGTTAAAAAACCACCACTGCTAGCATTCTTGTATTTATTTACAGAAGTTACTATCTTTATTTATCTTCGTCAGACAATTTCTTTATGGAGATGTATTTATGCTCACAGGTTCGTCTGCCAGCTGCCAGCCATCTTCAGAAGAAAAGCTACATAGTGAACCTTTAATATCTAGATCAAGAGTCATTTTCAGTTTCAGCCAACAAGTCAAGTCAGTTGTATTTTGAGCAAAAATATGCAAAATCTAAAAGTTTGTGAAATATATGAATATTTATGCATAATAACAAATGCAAAAGATCATGACAATTAAACACATTCAAGTCAGTAAATATGGATTCAGTGAGTTTTGTGGACCAATAAAATCATTTTCATATTGACTCTGTGAGGGATGGAGGCTAATGTAATGCCTGTAACACAGCGGTACCATGGTGTCTTATTTTGTTTTAGTGACAGCTGCTTGTTGGAAGACTTTGTGACTTTTAAGAACAGTTACAATAGTCAACTGTTACAATTACAATTGTCCAGCGACCTCAACGAAGATCTTTAACTGTAGATTCTTCTGAAAATTAGCATTAAAGGGCCCATATTATGCTGTTTTCTGTTCTATATTATCATGTTGTTTCCTCGTCACAAACAGACCTTGAGTTGTCTTTTGTTTCATTCACACATGTTTAACAAACACAAACCCTGCAAATTTAGGCTGAGTTCTTCTCAAACAGAAAACTATGTCCCACCTTGTGATGTCATGTGGTAATACAAGTGCTCCACTGTTTTTAAACTACACGCACCTTCACTAGAATCATTTGGATGATTTCAGCCCTGGAATTGGTAATCTCTTCTGAACTAAATATAAAAGGAGCTGTTGACTTCATGACATCACAAGGTGGAACAGAGCATTTTGATCTTTGGAGATGTAGACAGACTAATAATAAAGTGTTACTCAAACATGAGAATGAAACAAAACACAACTCCAGGTATGTTTTTGATGAGGTAAGAACATTCTAACATGACTTAAATGTGTACTATGTAACTTTTTGGTTGGGGGTCTTTCACCTGCTTATTTCTATGGATATGTCGTTGCTCTGCCTGAAATGTTCCACAGTATGACATTAAACAGCTCTACCTTATATTTATTAAATTACGCATGGTTTTATAATTCAAAAATCCATTGAAAAACAGGCATGAAGACAGAAAGGTTTAATGCCATACTGTGAAACATTCCAGACAAAGCAATAACAACACCATGGAGAAACACATTTGACAGACCCTCCACCAGAAAAGTGACACCCTGCACCTTTAAAGCTCACAATAGTCCAATTTAGGACCTTTAACTGTGGCCACTCAAGCACACATTCTACACACGTCTTAGCATGGTCCAAACAGTACAACAACTCCATATGCAAACAATTACAGTGTGTAGGGATGACTGCGCTCTCTAATGCAGTTTATTTGTGCAGCCATCTCACATATTACATTACCTTAGCCTAGCACAAACAACATTATGGCCATCTTTATACAGTAAATAATAGGAAGAGGGTGGCGGGTTTGCAGAAAGTTACACAGAATCTCATTTACCTGTGCCAAATGCCAAACTTCTTGTATTGCTCCTTTAAAATGAGCTGCATTAAGTCTTATCCCAGGGACATATGCATAAATACATAGAGTTATAGAAGGAGAGAGCGCAGAGGCAGTCCGTCCCTCCAGGTCGCCTCTGCTAAGCTGTTCTTGGCAAAAACGCTGTATTTGAGTAAGAGAAAAGCCGCTTCGATGAGACAGGATATCTACAGGGAGAGAGTGAGGAGGGACGATTCTACACTGGCTGCACCTGGGCATCCAGATTTTGGCGAAGACTACGTTTGCTAATTACAAATCAGATGTACAAACTGCTTAGAGTGTATTGAGCACTGCAGTGAGTTTGCATGAGTGTCCCAAAATAATTAGTGGGAATGTTAATATTTCATAAAGCAAAAGTGCTTCGGAGGCAGTCTTTTATAAGATGTATTTGACATTATGCTTTTTTACATTCTACAAGCTCGTTCACTTTGCTACCAAGTCTCTGTGGGGTTGTTTAAAGTTGCTGTATCTGTTTTTTTCTGTCTTGAAAACATGAAGAATAGAACTAATCTATATTAATTAGTTTGCAACAGTTACTCCTCACTCACCTTATGCGTTCTGAGCATTCTAATTAGCATTATAAGTGGTTTCACAACTTTCAGAGACCAGCCGCAGGTTTTCCATTGCGGTAAAGCTAATAACAACTATCATGGTAACACACACTTCCTGATTATCAGACAATAAAACAGCATACTTATTTTAACCTCCAAAGTTGCTTATAAAATAAATTTGTACACATCCAATATATGGTAAAGGGCCTTTTAAGGGAACAAAAGGAAGAAGAGGGAATAGCAGTGTGGTTATTCTTACATGACGCTAACAGACAATGCTTCATCACATTCCTGAACTGTTTGAAGTCGCTGGGGAGGTGTCCCAATGAAATATAAAAGGTGGAACTTTTCAGACTGAGACACAGCCTCTTACTTGTCTTTATAGAGATGCTATTTACAAAATATTGCTACAAAAATACCTGACGATCTGACTTGTAACTTGACCTGGTAGCGTCACATACTTGTCTTTGTGGAGAATTTAATGTTAATGCCATACTGAGGAACATTCCAGGCAAGTAAATTTTACATTCTGAAGAATATCTGGGAGAATTCGGGACATCAATTTCATTTTCAATTTAAAATGGGACAGTATAATTGATAATATACTGTATTGCTATTATTATACAGATTTATTTATGTGTTAGTTTTAGTGTGTGTTTGAAACATGTTGTTTTCTGTGTGCGTGTCTCATGTCCATGTGTGTGTTACCTGGTAGAGGCTGACACTCCTGCTGCTGCCCGTCCCACTGGCAGTGAGGCCTGAGAGAGCAACTCCTGCAGGTGTTCAGAGAGAGGCAGTCCTGCTCCTGTGTGTGCTGGCACCACACCCACTCCCTCACCGACTGGAAACACACACAAATACATACACACAATAACATCAACAGGGCAGTAATCACAACATAAGATCACCCTCTCATCGACTGGGGACACACCAATCAAGCATTTTCTGTTCGGATACCAGTGTATTTGCAGTGTATGGTTTAAACTCCATACACCTTCATTGGAATCATTTGGATAATTTAAGCTCTGGAATTGCCAGCCTCTACTGAACTAAAGGTAAAGGGTAGCTGTTCATTTGAAATCTACTGCTTAATGAGGCGGAGGAACAGAGCATTTTGTGTTTTGGATTAATAACACACGGTAGTTGTTCTTGAGATGTGTGTAGAATCCCTGGATTAATGAGGGATTCTACACACATCTCAAGAACAACTACGAGCCAACCATCGTTGGACTGGTAAGAAAGCTGGAAAAGGACACTAAAAGGTTAGCAGAGAAGAGGAATCATTTACGCTTTAACCTGAGATGTCGACAGAACCAACTTATTCCCAAGGCTTTACAGAAGAAATCACCGGAACCAGGGCATAGGGCAGCCAGGTTAACCCAGCGTTACCTGAGAGGGATGCTCAGCCTTAGAATCAGCCGTCTCAATTATGACATTGAAAACTTAAAATTTGAAATAGACAATTTATTAAACAGGATAACGGTGCTAGTCCCAAAAGAAATGTTTCAAAGGATTAACGACTTCATAGCCACGGGTCAGTTGAGACAACACAACAAAACCAAAGAACGGCACATAAGGAAGTTTACACAACTCCAAAATCACCATCAAACTAACCCCAACGACCTGAGTAACAAAAGGATGGAGGATAAACCTAGCCAAGCGTTGCACAAAGAACGCTGGGTGAAAAATCTTTCCAACCGGGTGCTCACTCAGGCAGAGAAAGAAGTACTTTCCAAAGGACTGAATTTTTCTGTGACTCCTAACCGCATCCCCACGGTGGATTACATCACAGCAGCAGAAACCGCCATCAGGAACAACAAGCTCACGGAGACAGAAGCTGGAGACCTTAGACTGAAATTAACAGCTGCACTGAGCAATGCCAAACCTCCACCCTCCAATGTAACACCGGAGGAAAGGAAGGCCATCGCTGCTCTGGAGAAGGACCACAGCATCAACATCCTCCCAGCTGACAAAGGGAGATGCACTGTGATCCTGAACTCAGCTGATTATGAGGCTAAGGTTAACAGCCTACTCAGTGACACCACAACCTACGAATTACTAAAACGGGACCCCACCAATGTGTACAAAAAGAAGATCATTGATTGCTTGCAGAAGTTGGAGAAGGAAGAAGTCATTGATCGACAGCTATATTACAGACTGTACCCTGGTGACGCCATCCCTGGCATCTATGGCCTCCCAAAGATCCACAAACAAGGAGTACCACTCAGACCCATTGTATGCAGCACAGACTCCATCACGTACAATGTGGCCAAACACCTAAAAACCATCTTGGCTCCGCTGGTGGGTAACACGGAGCACCACATTGAGAACACAGCCGAATTTGTGAACAAAATCAAGCATCTCCAGTTTGACCTGGATGAGACTATGGTTTCCTTTGATGTGACCTCTCTTTTCACTTGTATCCCTACATCGGTAGCGGTGGAGGCAGCAAGGAGGAGACTACTGGAGGATACCAAGCTAGAAGAGACAACCAAACTTTCACCCGACCAAATCTGCCAACTGCTGGAAATTTGTTTAAGTACCACCTATTTCCAGTTCAGAGGAAACTTCTACAGACAAATCCACGGCTGTGCAATGGGCTCACTGGTCTGCCCTATCATTGCAAACTTATACATGGAACAATTTGAACAGAGTGCCCTGGCCTCATATCCAGGCACTCCACCCACGCACTGGTATCGCTTTGTTGATGATAATTTCTCAAAAATCAAAATTCAAGATTTGGAACCTTTTACTGCACATATCAATTCTGTAGATCCGAACATCAAATTCACACGTGAAGATGCCAAGGACAACACATTGGCCTTCTTAGATTGTGCAGTAATGATAAGAGAAGACCGGCGACTCCAGGTAGAGGTCTTCAGGAAGCCCACACACACCGACCAATATCTGCTTTTTGATTCACACCACCCACTTCAGCACAAACTGGGAGTCATTCGGACATTACAACACAGGGCCCAAGTGGTTCCTACAAGCGCAGAGGGAAAGGAGAAAGAAGAACAACACGTGGAGAAAGCCCTCTCCATTTGTGGATATCCTAAATGGGCTTTCAATAAAACGAAGAGAGCAAAGAAACAGGACAACAGAGAACCAGAGCCCAGAAGAAAGGGTGTAACTATTCCTTACCTGGCTGGCGTTTCCGAAAAACTACAGAGGATCTTCAGACAACATGAAATCCCAGTCTATTTCAAACCCACAAACACTTTAAGACAAAAACTGGTCCATCCTAAGGACAAAACACCGAGCCACAAACAAAGCAATGTGGTCTACTCCATTCAGTGTAGTGAAGACTGCAGTGAGAGCTACATTGGAGAAACAAAACCGCCACTATTCAAACGAATGCATCAACACAGACGGGAAAACCAGGGTGGGCCGCAATCTGCCGTACATCTCCACCTAAAAGCCACAGGCCACTCCTTTGAGGACAGCGAGGTCCAGATCTCGGCCAGAGAAAAGAACTGGTTTGAGAGTGGAGTTAAAGAGGATATTTTTGTCAAGAAAGAGAATCCTTCCTTGAACAGAAATGGAGGTCTCCGACATCATTTGTCTCCCATCTATAACTCTATCCTCAAACCTAAATCAAAACAAACTGAGAAAACAATGGGACTAGCCAGGACATGTCCAGAGGTGTGAAAACACCATCATGGCCCTGAATGGTTATGCTAACTACACCCCACTCCCACTCCATATTGAATAGACACACCTAACTAACAGAAACTGTAAACACTCCATATTGAATAGACTCACCTGACTAACAGAAACTGTAAATAAATATGTGTTGTCTCAGAGTAATTTTCATTGTAATTAAGCTCCTCCCTTCAAGCAGATATAAAGCAGTGTCCGCCAGTGTCTGACCAGAACTGAAGAAGCAGCTCGGATGAGCTGCGAAACGTATTCGACCAAATAAACTCCAGTTGACAAATTAAATGTCTCCTTTTGCTAAGAAAGGTTTACTCAAACACGTGTGAATGAAACAAAACACAACTCCAGGTCTGTTTTTGAGGAGGTAACAACATTATATCTTATAGACTTAAAGCTCAGAACTTGAAAAAACTTTGAAAAAATCTCAGAATTTATTTTGTTTGTTTGTTCATCAAGGTAAGTGAGGAATAACTTTGGACCACTGCAAACTAAATGAACTAGTTCTGTTTTTCATGTTTTTAAATCAGGTACAGGTTTTTTTTTTTTTTGTTTTTTTTTTGGAGTCCTTGGTCAAAACACTTTACTTTTTACTTTGTACTTTTTAATAATTATTTTCCCTATTTGTCACTATTTTTCTTCTTGTACATTTAATAATGTACACAATATAGTTAGAGAAACAACAGTAAGCACTCAAGAAAGAGGTCCATGTGGTTAGTTAGCAAAAACTCAACCCAGCTGTGCCACTGTTGCCTGTAAAATATGGAACACCTATTTAGTCTTATTTGTATTTCTCTCAGTCAGAACATGTCAGGTGTTACCTCGACCTCCTCCACTCCCCTGTTCCCCCGAGCGCCTGGGCTTTTCAATAACTCTGTTCCTGTCGGCTCAATAGGGTTTCATATAATTACAAAAATAATTACATTTGACACAAAAATCAAGAACATCCTGTTTCCAATTCTTCCAGGATAATCCAGATTTTTTATTTGATTTACAGCTTTAATATTACACCTCCTTGTGTGTAAATATTCACCATCAAGAAGTTTTCATGAGGTTCATGAAGGTATTTCTAACTGAACAGAGCTGAACATAACTCATGTGTAGCACTCTGAATAGAGACTATACACTTTGTCAGTCTAGGATGGCTCTTGCTGAAGAAAAAAAAAAAAAAAAAAAAAAAAAAGTGTCACCTTTGGCTCCGCCCAAACCTCAGTCCTGTGATTGGTCCAGTTTCCTTCCCACCAGAGGCCAGGCATTATCGCACCAGAAGAGCACCGCATGGATTCTCGTGGGTTTGTGATCTCACACATATTGCAAGAATCCATCTTAGTGCACAAGTTTAAAACATGACGTAATCCATCCAGAAGTAATGTGCATATATAGTGTCCATATATGTGTATGTATGAGATGCATACATGAGAACAAGTGCGTTTGAATATATGCATAAGGAGGTAAATCTGTATGTTTATCTGTGTATGCATATTTATGAGTCAGTTTGACTGTACACACGTGTTCCTTATGAATCTATGTGCCAATATAGAAGACTGCATGTGCCTATGTGTGTACTGCACACATATATACTGTGTATGTGTGTATAGGAGCATATAGATGGACATGTTATAATGAACAATGAATGTACATAATCTAAGAATGACAAAACTCTGCTATAAATGTTAAAAGGTGGTCACAAGCTGAATTCTATGTTTGAACAGGCGTGTGTGTGTGTGTGTGTGTGTGTGTGTGTGTGTGTGTGTGTGTGTGTGTGTGTGTGTGTGTGTGTGTGTGTGTGTGTGTGTGTGTGCGTGTGTGTGTGTGTGATACACACATGCCCCCTCCTTTGGGCTCCGTGCTTCCACAGGCTCAGCTGCTGCTCGGACAGTGAGGAGGGAGGGGCCAGGGAGATAGCGCCCCCTGTCTGCTGCAGCGACTCGTCCACACTCAGCTACAGCAGCATAGTAAACACAGACATGAGGACAGACAGGGAGAGACAAGAAAATTGACAGAGAGACAATCAAAGACTGCACTTCCAACATGAATTTGACTTAAGTTTATCACCATGCTGCCTGATGCCTGAGCTCAGAAACAAAGCAGTGGCAGGCCTGGATAGTACTTGGAAGGGAGACTATAAGCACCTCTTGAGGACAAAGTAACATGTACTGTCTGCGTCTAATTATAAAGCCTTTTATTGTTCAAAAATCAGGATGCTAGTTGTTGTTAGCTTTACCTTCATGGCAAAACTCAACTCTGTCTCTGAGACTTGTAAAAAGTGCTTATAAACTCATCCGGGTGAATACTAACTTTGGACAACTGCAAACCATTCAAAATAAACTAGTTCATGTTATTAAGACAGTAAGACATTACAAATATCTGTTTATGATCATGTTGCACACAGTGGGTGTGTCTGAGGCCCACCTGATTGTCACCTCTTCATATTATTTAAACACCTAATCCAATCACATGAACGCAGCTCTTCAGTTACTCCAATGTGCCACATGCTGTGTGTATGAGGCCCTGTGTGCATGACACCCTGTGTGTGCCCTGTGTGCCTAAGGCTCTGTGTGTGCCCTGTGTGTATGACACCCTGTGTGTATGAGGCCCTGTGTGTGCCCTGTGTGCATGAGACCCTGTGTGTGCCCTGTGTGTATGAGGCCCTATGTGTATGAGGCCCTGTGTGCATGAGACCCTGTGTGTGCCCTGTGTGCATAAGGCTCTGTGTGTGCCCTGTGTGTATGACACCCTGTGTGTATGAGGCCCTGTGTGTATGACACCCTGTGTGCATGAGGCCCTCTGTGTGCCCTGTGTGCATGAGACCATGTGTGTATGAGGCCCTGTGTGTATGAGGCCCTGTACATGTCTGTCACTCACCACAGTGCAGTTACTGTGAGCAGAGATGCACTGGTGCTCCTCACACCACTGACAGCCCCGAGAGCTGGACACACAGCTGCCACAGTCTGCCAGCAGGAGGCACTGCTCGTCTGGGCTCGCTGAACAAATAAATCACAAGACAATATATATTAACTGATACAACTTTAGAGACATCCAGAAATATGATTTTATCAAACACTTAAATTAAAACATCTGGACAACTGGAGTTCTTAGAGGCAGCTTTTCACTACCAACCAGAAGCTTCACCAGGGTCTGTGTGGATAACTGTGACTCCCATCGGATGTACAGGTGGTTCAGCGACGTCACAAAAAGAAACATAGGTGTCCTACATAGGTGTCTGTTTAGGGCCGGCCCCAAAGATCTTTCATACATGACCTCCATCACCTCTTTCAAACCACAAGGATCTTGATCCAACAGAAGATGTCACTGTTGTCTTGAAAAGTGCCTTTGGTGCCTCAACACCAAGCATCTTTTGGCCTGGACTCTGCTGTGTACCTGCACATGGAGGAGACAGGCCACACTTTGACAACAGGGACATACTTCTGTTGGGTCAAGAGCTTCAGTGGTTTGAAAGAGGGCTGAAGGAGGCCCTGTATGAAAGATTGGGGGCCTGCGTTTCTAGCTCACACACCTGGGACAGAGCCGTAAACTCTCTCGCACACACCTGGGACAGAGAATGTCCCGGGTCTTTTTTGGTGATGTTACCACCTCTACATCTGGTGGGAGTCACAGTCACAAACACAAGCCCATATGAAGCTTCTGGTTAGTAGCAAAACATCAGCTTCTAAACACTAAGTAAGTCCAGCTGTTTTAGTAAAACTTGTTGATGAAGAATTATGTAACACACTGCAGTCTTTCTCAGGGCGAGTGATGTGCCAGGTGTGTGTAGTTTGTGGAGGTGGAGTCCCAGAGAACAGGCTGGATGTGCTCAAACTGTGTCTGTGTCCAATAGTGCACATATGGTTCCTCCAAAAACACACAGGAGGGTCTGACTGCAGCTCATGGGGAGTGCCATGATGAGCTCGAGCTCCACATGCACTTTAATTAAAAGAGGCCATTTCTGAGCTATTTCTGATCTCTGTTCTAATGTTGTTTCCTCATCACAAACAGACCTGGAGTTTGTTTTGTTTCATTCGCACATGTTTAACACACAAACCCTGCACATTTAGGCTTTGTTCTTCTCTCAAACGGAAAAAAAAATCTGTTCCACCTTGTGATGTCCTCAAGTGGTAATACTCCACTGTGTTTTTAAACTCCATACATCTTCACTAGAATCATTTGCATGTTTTTTTTTTTTTGGGTTTTTTTTTGTACTGGTCCCATATTACTGCCCCGACAGGAGCATGGTCTTGGGGTTCCCTTTTTTTTTTCTCCTCCCCCTGTCCTCATGTTATGCTGCATTGTTTTCTTTTGTTGTTTTTTTTTTAGGGTTACTTAAACATGTGTGAGTGAAACAAAACAAGGTAATAGCATTAGAACATGACTTAAAGCTCACAAGAGTCAATTTTGTATAATATAGGACCTTTAACTGTAAAGCGTAATGGAAAATAAACCTATAAATAATAAAAAATAAATAACCTAACTTAAAGTATTAACCAGTCCCCATTGGCAAACAACCTTGCCAAACCTCCACTCGATACAGCAGCTGCAGCTGGACTCTACTGTGAAAACCTGCCCCACTTTAGATGGATTATTAGAAGTCTGCTACTTTCCAGTGAGGTCATGTTTAACACTGCCACTTTCAAGTCCGCCTCAGGACAAACTATTGATCCACAAGTGAAATGACCTGGACGCAGCAGCACAGAGAAACTACTATTTGTAATTAATTGATCTGAACAACAGTGGTAATATTTATAATTCTTTATTTTAATTGGAATATTTTTTTTGTCATGTTTTTACAATAGACAATCAAAGTAGAATGAAGGAAAGTACTTAGGAGCTGTACCCAAATGTTCCCCATGTACTTGAGCAACTTGAGTAAAATGTGTCTTGCCCTAGTACAGATATATTGTATAAGCAGCTCTTGAAGTCAAAATAAATCCGCTGTGTACTGTCTCCATCTGATTATAAAAGGTCTTATTTTCCCAGAATCAGTGTGTACTAGTATCCTAGTTGTTGTTGTTAACTTTACAGCCACACCAAAACTCCACTTTGGTCTGTGACAGTTGTAAAAGGTGCTTATAAACTCATCGCAGTGAATAATCAGGGTGCTCTGAATGCATAAGGTAAGTGAGGAATATCTTAACTAATTCTGTTTATAATTCATTCATTTATTTTATTTGTTTGAGCAAGGTACATTACAAACAAGGATATGTACATGTCCATGTTTGGGACCGTTTCTGGTGCTCAAAAGGAGTAGGTTGAAGTTTTAAAAAATAACGTATCATGTCCTACCCCAATTGTTTTACTTGTCGTATGCATTGCACACACACACACACACACACACCCGCACACACACACACACACACACACATAAAAAAAAATAAATAAATAAAAATGTGTTCCTCACCTTCCACAGTGGTTGGTCACCCTCAACTAGCTCGGGCCCTCTACCAGAGGCCTGGGAGCTTGAGAGTTCTGTGCAGTATCTTTGCTGTTCCTAGTACTGCACTTTTCTGGACTGAGATGTCTGATGTTTTTTCCTGGTATCTGGTGTAACCACTCCTCCAGTTTGGAGGTTACAGCCCCGAGTGCTCCGATCACCACGGGCACCACTGATGCCTTCACCTTCCAGGCCTTCTCCAGCTCTTCCTTGAGCCCCTGGTATTTCTCTAGTTTCTCGTGTTCCTTTTTCCTGATATTACCATCGCTTGGTATTGCAATGTCCACCACCACGGCTTTGTTCTGATGCTTATCCACCACCACTATGTCTGGTTGGTTCACAGCACAGAAGGGCATCGGCAAAAACACCAGAGGAACCAAACACCAGCTCCTGGTTGACCAAAGAGTCGCCCGTGACTGCAGTACCAACCTGTCAGACCAACCTGTGCACTGCCTGGATTGATTACAAGAAAGCCTATGACTCAATGCCACACACATGGATCACTGAGTGCTTGGAGTTGTACAATATCAATCGGACTCTAAGGGCATTCATTGCAAACTCGATGCGGTTGTGGAAAACCACCCTTGAAACCATCAAGGGTGATGTCCATCAAATGTGGCATATACCAAGGAGATGCACTGTCCCCACTGCTGTTCTGCATAGGTCTGACCCCCCCCGGCCAAATCAAAAACTGCACTGGCTATGGATACCGACTCAGAAACGGGGCCACCATCAGCCACCTCCTCTACATGGATGACATCAAGCTGTACGCTAAGAGTGAGCAAGACATCAAATCACTGATCCACACCACCAGGATCTACAGCACAGACATTGGAATGTCATTCGGGCTTGAGAAATGTAGTAGGATGGTGACAAAGAGAGGGAAGGTAGTCCACACAGAGGGGGTCTCACTCCTAGAGGGAACAATAGCAGACATTGAGGACAGTTACAAGTACCTTGGTATCCCACAAGCAAATGGCAACCTTGAAGAGGCAACAAGGAAAGCGGCTACGGCCAAATACCTGCAACGAGTAAGGCAAGTCCTAAGAAGCCAGCTCAATGGCAAGAATGAGGCACAGGCAATAAACAGCTACGCCCTGCCAGTGATCAGATACCCAGCAGGAATCATAAGCTGGTCAAAGGAGGAGATACAGACCACAGACGTTAATACACGAAAGCTCCTGACCATGCATGGAGGGTTCCATCCCAAATCCAGCACCCTGAGACTGTATGAGAGCCGGAAGGAAGGAGGCCGAGGACTAGTGAGTGTGGGAACCACTGTCCAGGATGAAACGGCCAAAATCCATAAGTACATCAAGGACAAGGCCCCGACAGATGATGTGCTCAGGGAATGCCTCAGACAGTGGAGCTCAGAGGAAGAGGTGCTGGAGGGACCATCATGGCAGGACTAGCCCTTACATGGGGCGTACCACCGAAACATAACTGAAGTGGCTGATATCAAGAAATCCTGCCAATGGCTGGAGAGGGCTGGTTTGAAGGACAGCACAGAGGCCCTCATCCTGGCTGTACAGGAGCAGGCCTTGAGCACCCGAGCAATAGAGGCCCAGATCTACCACACCAGACAAGACCCAAGGTGTAGGTTGTGAAAAGAGGCTCCTGAGACAGTCCAGCACATAACTGCAGGGTATAAGATGCTGGCAGGGAAAGCATACATGGAGCGACACAACCAAGTGGCGGGCATAGTGTACAGAAACATCTGTGCAGAGTACGGGCTGGAGACCCCAAGGTCAAGGTGGGAGTTGGCCATCTCCAACTCAAGGAAGAGTTGGAAAAGGCCTGGAAGGTGAAGGCATGAGTGGTGCACGTGGTGATCGGAGCAATCGGGGCTGTAACCCCCAAACTGAAGGAGTGGTTACAGCAGATCCCAGGAAAAACATCAGATATCTCAGACACATACACCCATACACACATACACCCATGCACACACACACTAAAGGTAGGGTACATATTATTTTGCCTATTGTATTTATAAATGCCCACAACTCCTCAAATTTCTTAGTTTTAAATTGCAGTCTTGCTGTTACTCTTTCCATTTCCATCACATCTTTAACCCTTTCCCACCAATTTTCTTTAGTAGGAGGTTATGGTTTTAGCCAGGATACAGTTATCATTTTTTGTGCTATTGTACTTAATGTTAGAATAATTGTACTATTTTTAGGTGACATAGTTTCTGGTATACTCAATACTCATACTGATATACTCAATAAAAATAGTTGTAAATCTAAAATTAGTTTTTCCTTACAAATACTCTCAGTTTTCTTTTTTACATTGTCTTAATAGTCTCTAATTACGGGGCAGTCCCAGAATATATGTATGTAATCTCCTGTCTGACCACAGCCCCTCCAGCATTTATCTGACTTTACACTGTATTTTCTTACATTTGTTGGAACAATAAAATATCACATCTTAGATTTCCATTCAAACTCTCTCCATGAAATACTGTTTAACCTTTTATGTCCATCTTTAAACGATTCCTCCCAGTTTTCCTCTAATATTGTAATATTTCTTTCCTTTTCGGATGCTCAGATTATTTGATTCGACCTGTAGGGCTTTATATATTTTTGAAATTATTTTTTTAGTACTACATGTACTAGTCATTAATAATTCTTCTAGATAATTAGGTTCATTACAAATATACTTCTATTCCTTATGTTTCATAAGATAGTTTCTGATTTATAAAAACTTATAGAATTCTTGTGCTATTAAACCAAATTCCTTTTTTAAGTGTTCAAACTATTTCATGTGTTCACCTTCAAAAAGATGTCCAATATATACCAGTCCCTTCTCTTTCCATTTACAAAATCCCCCTTCCATTGATGGTGTAAAGTGGATTTAAACCTATTTTAGTGGCCCTACAGATTGAATCAGACATATTTAATTTTCTTTTTACTATAGTCCAAATTTTTTATGTTCCTTTAACCCATTCATGTTTAATTTTTAAATCATTGTGTAGTTTCTTTGTAAGAAATGGTAAAGATTCTAGAGGTACCTTAGGGCATGAGTTTTGTTCCATTTCCCTCCATCCTGTCTCATCACCCTTGTCAGTCCAAACTTGTGTTGTGATGCCCAATCGTATTTTTACCTCCGCCAAGGAGGTTATGTTTTCGCCTGAGTCTGTCTGTTTGTTTGTTTGTTTGTTTGTTTGTTTGTTTGTTTGTTAGCAAGATAACTCAAAAAGTTATGGACGGATCTTGATGAAATTTTCAGGAAATGTTCCGAATGGTAAATCCAACAGATGATTAAATTTTGGTGATGATCCAGAAGAAATCCTGGATTCTGGATCACTTTGAAAATTTCATTAGCATTGCGTTAAATGGGGCTTGGCGGAGGTCTGCGCTCTCTGAGTGCTTTTCTAGTTTAATATTGGGTAAGTTTAGTCCACCCTTTTCTTTAGAGCTCTGAAGTAGCTTGTACTGAATTCTTGGTTTTTGATTTCTCCATAAAAAATTTTATATGAGTTTATCTATTTTTTAAAGGTGTCTTTAGAGAGCAGGATGGGTAGTGACTGGAAAAAGAACAACAATTTGGGCAAAATATTCATTCTAATTTCTTCTATTCGACCCATTAATGTCAGCGGGAGGATTTCCCATTGTTTCAAATCTGTGCTTATTTCTTTTATAACTTTATCATAGTTAGCTTTAAAAAGATGTGATGTATTCTTGGTAATATTAATGCCCAAATATCTAAAGCCCTCATCAGTCCAACCTTATATACTCATAGCTACTGACTTGGATTCATTAATTACATAACCGGAAATTTCCCCATATTCAATCAGAATGTTTTTCAATGTTGGTAGTGTTATAGCCGGTTCACTTATATACATGAGAATATCATCAGCAAACAATGACATTTTTGATTCTATTCCCCCTTTGTCCCGAATTCCCTTAATATTAGGATTTTGTCTACAGTCCCTGACAAAAGTCTTGTCGCTTATCCATTTTGTAGAAACAAAAGCTTATAACCTGACTTTAAATTAATCGATTGGTTTTAGAAATGTCTCATATGAAAGCTAAAACCCTCCCAAATTATGCTCAATATACTAAAATAAATTTGCTTCACTGAAGAAAGATTGATCATTTAATGAACACAGAAAGGTCAGATTTTGGCAAGACAAAAGTCTTGTCGCCTTGTCATATGATGCACCCAATCCTAGATTACAGCCTCACCTGTGATCAGTTACTGATCAATCAATTAGTGGGTGTGTATAAAAAGAACCCCAGCACACCAGACCTTCACATCAACTGCAACTTGACCTCTGACAACATGCCTAAGATCCACCCTGAGACCAAAGCGTTAATTATCAAGAGGCTGAAGACCAGCTCCACTGCTGAGGTGGCTGACACCTTCAATGTGTCTCAGCGTCAAGTACAAAGAATAAGAAAAAGATCTGAAAAGACTGGAGATGTTTTTGACAAGCCCAGGTCCGGCAGACCCCGCAAGACAACTGCTCGGGAGGACCGTTTGTTGATTCGAAAATCCAAGGCCAGCCCCTTTTCCACTGCAGCAGAGCTCCACCAGGCCTGGTCACCTCAAGTCCCTGTGTCAACCAGAACAGTTTGTAGAATTCTGTCTCGAAATGGCCTCCATGGTCGAATCAGTGCACAGAAACCAGCACTAAACAAAAGGCAATTAAAAAACCGTGTGGCATTTGCCAAGGCCCACAGTCTGCTAAAAGGATGGACACTGGAAAAGTGCCAGAAGGTGGATTTCTCAGATGAATCCTCGGTTGAATTACATCACAGCCACCGCAAATATTGCAGGAGACCTACTGGAGCCCGCATGGATCCAAGATTCACTCAGAAAACAGTTAAGTTTGGTGGCGGAAAAATCATGGTCTGGGGTTACATCCAGTATGGGGGTGTGCGAGACATTTGCAGGGTGGAAGGCAATATCAATAGCCTAAAATATCAAGAAGTATTAGCTACCTCTTACATTCCCAACCATAAAAGGGGTCAAATTTTGCAGCAGGATGGTGCTCCATCGCATACTTCTATCTGTACATCAAAGTTCCTCAAGGCGAAGAAGATCAAGGTGCTCCAGGACTGGCCAGCCCAGTCACCAGACATGAACATCATTGAGCATGTCTGGGGTAGAATGAAAGAGGAAGCATGGAAGGCAAAACCAAAGAATCTTGATGAACTCTGGGAGGCATGTAAGACTGCTTTCTTTGCTATTCCTGATGACTTCATCAACAAATTGTATGAATCATTGTCGAACCGCATGGATGCAGTCCTTCAAGCTCATGGAAGTCATACAAGATATTAAATATGGATCTCACAGCACCACTACTTAATTCACTGTCATTATGCAACATATTTTTGTATTTGAAGTAAATTATTTGTTCAATTTTCTGTAGGCGACAAGACTTTTGTCTTGCCAAAATCTGACCTTTCTGTGTTCATTAAATGATCAATCTTTCTTCAGTGAAGCAAATTTATTTTAGTATATTGAGCATAATTTGGGAGGGTTTTAGCTTTCATATGAGACATTTCTAAAACCAATCGATTAATTTAAAGTCAGGTTATAAGCTTTTGTTTCTACAAAATGGATAAGCGACAAGACTTTTGTCAGGGACTGTATTATATTCAGTTAGAGGTTCTATACTTAAAGCAAATAATAATGGACTTAAGCATTCATCCTGCCTGACACCTCTTTTCAAAAAGAAAAAGTCGGAGCAACATCCATTCACTCTAGTTCTAGATCTTGGATCATCGTAAATAAGTTTAACCCAGTTTATGAACAGTGGGTGGAATCCAAACACTGACAGCACATGATATAGATATTTACATTTTACACAGTCAAATGCTTTTTTGTGCATCTAAACTTAGTAATATATTTATATCTGAACTTGTCTTATCAGTTGAAATAAGATTTAGTGTTCGTCTGATATTGTTAGCGCCCTGTCTTCCAGGTATAAAACCTGTTTGATCTGATTTAATTCATTTTTATATATATTTTTGAATTCTTTTTGCCATTATACTCGTTAATATTAATAATACTGACAGGGCGATAACTATCACATAAACACAGGGTCTTTACCCTCATTGTGCAAAACAGAGATGAGAGCTTCCGAATATGATGTTGGTATTTCCCAATTGTAAAACATAATTGAATACTCTTTTTAGTAATGGTGCAATCTCCTCTATAAAACATTTACAGAATTCCTCTGGGAACCCGTCAGTTCCGGGACTTTTGTTATTTTTCAAATTTTTGATTGTTTCCACTATTTCCTTTAGGGTGATAGGTTCGGTCATCTCCAGTGCTTGCTCAGGTGTTAGTGTTGGAAGGTCAAACTTATTCATGAACTTATGTATTTTGGTTTCTATTGATTTAGTACTTTGATCATCATACAGATTTTTGTAGTAATCAGCAAAGGCTTTTGCAATATCTGTTGGTTTTATCTTCATTTCTTTGGAGATCATCCATCCATTTTCTTCCGCTTATCCGGGTCAGGGTTGCAGGGACCTCCAGACTTCCTTCACCCTGGACACTTCCTCCAGCTCCTCCAGGGGGACCCCAAGGTGTTCCCAGACCAGACCAGCGACGTAGTCCCTCCAGTGTGTCCTGGGTCTTCCCCGGGGCCTCCTCCCAGTGGGACATGCCTGGAACACCTCTTGAGGCGTCCAGGAAGCATCCGGAACAGATGCCCGAGCCACCTCAGCTGGCTCCTCACGACATGGAGGAGCAGCGGCTCTACTCCGAGCTCCTCCCGTGTGACTGAGCTCCTCACCCTATCTCTAAGGGAGCATCTAGCCACTCTGCGGAGGAAACTCATTTCGGCCGCTTGTATCTGCAATATTGTTCTTTCGGTCATTACTCAAAGCTCATGACCATAGGTGAGGGTAGGAACGTAGACTGACCGGTAAATCGAGAGCTTTGCCTTTCGGCTCAGCTCCCTCTTCACCACAACGGTCTGATACAGCGACCACATGACTGCCGACGCTGCACCGATCTGCCTGTCAATCTCATGCTCCTCCCCTCACTCGTGAATAAGACCCCGAGATACTTGAACTCCTCCACTTGAGGCAAGGACTCTCCACCCGAAGAGGGCAAGCCACCTTTTTCCGGTCAAGAACCATGGCCTCGGATTTGGAGGAGCTGATTCTCATCCCAGCTGCTTCACATTCAGCTGCAAACCGCCCCAGTGCATGCTGGAGGTCCCGGTCTGATGAAGCCATCAGGACAACATCATCTGCAAACAGCAGAGATGAGATCCTGTGGTCCCCAAACCCCATCCTGTCCCCAAATGTTCTTTGGAGATAGGATGCCTTATTTTTGTTATTAAATGTTCCGACTGTTTCTTTTTGAGTTGAAATGCTACTAACTTATTTGCTCTATTCCGCTTTTCATTCATTCATATACCTTATGGCATTTTTTGTCTTGAATGTTAATAATTTGTCTAACGTTGATCTTTTTTCAAAATTGACTTTTCAAGCATTTTGGTATGTTCAGTTTCTAATTTTTTTTTATTTCATTCTCAAATTGTTTTTGTTGTTCTTGTTTTTTTTATTATTATTATTATTATTATTATTATTATTATTATTATTATTATTATTATTATTATAGAGGTTAATTCAGTTATGTTAATAGATACACAAAGTCTCCAATACTTGAAGGAGGAGTCCTTATCCAGTTCTATTGTGAGATGAATAGGTGCATGATCACTAATTGTTATTGGTTCAATTCCACTACTTATTACTTTATATACATCTTATTGGGAAAGAAGGAAAGTCTATCCTTGAGTAGCTATTGTGTGGATTAGAATAGAATGTAAATTGTTTTTCTCTGATATTATTACTTCTCCATGGGTCTATTAATCCAAGGTCCTTTTTTATGGACAACAGAGAGCGAGCAGACTCTGAGGGACTGCTTTAGCACCACTGTGTGGACAGAGCTCTGCCAGCCTCATGGGGAGGACATCAATGCTATCACGGACTGTATTACGGACTACATCAACTTCTGTTTTGAAAACACTGTACCCTCTCGGACGGTGCGGTGTTTTCCAAACAACAAGCCGTGGATTAACTCGGACATTAAAGCTCTGCTGAAGGAGAAGAAGAGAGTTTTCAGGTCCGGGAACAAAGAGGAGCTGAGGACTGTACAGAAGAAGCTAAGGAGGAAAATCAGACAGGCTAGGGCCAACTTCAGGAGGAAGATGGAACAGCAGCTGCAGCAGAGGAATGTCAGGGAGGTGTGGAGAAGTCTGAAAAGTGTCTCTGGCTTCAGTCCTCCGCCCGTCCAGACAAAGGGAGACCAACAGTGGGTGAACAATCTGAATTCACACTTCCTGAGGTTTGATCAATCACCCACCCCTCCCCCCGCACCGCTGCATGGGCTCACCTTGTCTCCTGCACAAAGGCCCAGACTGCCACTTCTTCACACCTCTGCCTCAGCCCCCCAGCCCCCGAATCCACATCAAGTACTCAGCCAGACCTCCAGCACACACCCCTGCTCTTTGTCTGTCACAACAGCTCAGGTTAGGAGAGAACTGAGCCGGATGAGGAGTAGGAAAGCTGCTGGACCAGATGGGATCAGCCCCAGGCTCCTTAAGTCCTGTGCAGATGAGCTATGTGGAGTTATGGAGCATGTCTTCAACCTGAGCCTGAAGCTGAAGCTGGTGCCACGGCTCTGGAAGACCTCCTATGTGGTACCTGTGCCCAAGACACCGCATGCAAAAGACCTCAACAGCTTCAGGCCAGTGGCTCTCACGTCTCATCTGATGAAGACTCTGGAGAGGCTCGTCCTGGGTCACCTCCGCTCCATGGTGAGCTCAGCGATGGACTCGCTGCAGTTTGCGTATCGGCCCGGCATCGGAGTAGAGGACGCCATCATCTCTCTGATGCACCGCTCGCTGTCCCACCTGGAGAGGCCCGGCAGCACTGTGAGAATCTTGTTCTTTGACTTCTCCAGTGCTTTCAACACCATCCAGCCGCTGCTCCTGAGGGACAAGCTGGAGTGGGCAGGAGTGGACTGTGACCTGGCTGAGTGGATCCTGGACTACCTCACAAACCGGCCCCAGTTTGTGAGAGCCCGGGACTGTGTGTCTGACCTCATGACCTGCAGTGTGGGGGCGCCCCAAGGCACAGTCCTCGCGCCCTTCCTCTTCACCCTCTACACTGCAGACTTCAGACACAACACAGACAGCTGTGTCCTGCAGAAGTTCTCCGATGACTCCGCCATCATCGGTCTCATCACGGATGATGACGACGCGGAGTACAGAGGACTAACGCAGGACTTCGTGGACTGGTGTCACCGGAACCACCTTCTCATCAACGTGGGGAAGACCAAGGAGATGGTGGTGGACCTCCGCAGACGCCACTCTACTGCCCCCTCACCAATGAACATCCAGGGGAGAGACATTGAGAGAGTGGACTCTTACAAGTACCTGGATGTGCATCTGAACAATAAACTGGACTGGACTCATAACACAGATGCACTGTACAGGAAGGGCCAGAGTCGGCTCTATCTCCTGAGGAGACTGCGGTCCTTTGGAGTGAGAGGGCCACTCCTGAGGACCTTCTATGACTCTGTGGTGGCATCAGCCATCCTGTACGGTGTGGTCTGCTGGAGCAGCAGCATCACAGAGAGGGAGAAGAAGAAACTGGACAAGATCATCAAGAAGTCCAGCTCAGTCCTAGGCTGTCCTCTGGACTCGGTGCAGCAGGTGGGGGACAAGAGGGTCCTGGCTAAACTCATGTCTATGCTGGACCATGAGGGTCACCCCCTGCAGGACGCCCTGTCTGCTCTGGAGAGCAGCATCAGTGACAGACTGATTCACCCTCACTGTGTAAAGGAGAGATTTCGCAGGTCTTTCCTTCCTGCTGCTGTCAGACTGTATAATGATCAATGCTAGTCATGTGTCATCTCCATAGCAACCATGTGTCATTTCCATAGTAATAATAACAATGTGCAATATTATTTAAAGTCACTTTACCTGCTACTTATTTATTTAACCACCACTGTCCATCACTGCACTGTACACAATCATCTGAGTCACTTTATTGTAGTAATATTATATATTACTATACTGGAGTCACTTTAACTGCTGTTTGTTCACTGCTCAGAATCAAAGACGCTTATTGTGCAACATTCCTGTGCCTTTTAGCTTTACAGTGTTGTGTTTTTTAGTTGATTGTAAATACTTATTATTATTTATCTTGATTTTGATGTATGCTCTTATTTTCCTACTGTTTCTGAAACTTGCGTTGTGACACTGAAATGTCCCCATTGTGGGACAAATAAAGGATAATCTTATCTTATCTTATCTTATCTTATCTTATCTTATATTATATTATTAAACATTTTTAGACCGATTTGTTGGTGGTCCTTTTTCTGATGGTAATCTATCCAATTTCCCATTTTGTACAGTACTGAAGTCACCTCACAATACTAACATTCCTTTCCCCTCTTATATAATTAAATTTGCAAGAGTCTTAAAGAGTAGTTTGTTCTCTTCGTTTGATGCATATATATTTAGTATTGAAATGATTTTGTCTCTTATTTGACCAACAACCATCACATACCTTCCCTTAGCATCTTGTATGACTTTTTCTGCTACAAAAGGTATTCCTTTTCTTACTATTATTGCCACCCCCCTTCTTTTCCCACATGATGAATAGTATACCTGACTTATCCAATTTCTTTAATTTTTTATGTTCCTCTTCATTTTAATGAGTTTCTTGAATCAATGCAAATGAGCTGTTTAATTCGATATAGATTTTTTTCTTTTAATTGGGTTATTTATACCATGGACATTATATGAAACTAATTTTAGTCTATCCATATCAAGTTATAATAAATATCACTGTGTCCTACCATAAGTTCCATCATACTTCCCCTACTTAAACATACAATACACTCATCCATTCCCCTTGTGAGCACACTAACTAAGGCTGAAGATATTAATATATACTATACCAAAAAATAAAAAAATAAAAAGTTAACCACTAACTAATAATAATTGATTTTATTAAACTTCCAAAAGCCTCTGAAAGATGATAGGCTTAGCTCTCCTTTCAGAGGACAGCACTAAGTGCAATGGCAACTTTTTAAACTCCTAAATAAAGTTGCTTAAATCTCAAAAAGAGCAACATTTCAACTCTGCAACCAACATTATATTTATTCTTTACATTCTTCTCTTTACATGATGTCACCATCGTCCATCTACGACTCAGCAGCTCTTTCATTATGTTTTCCATCTCGTCGTCCTCTTGAATAAAGATGCCCATCTCTTTCAGCATCGCTGCAGCATCTTTCAGGTGTGCAAAAGTCTTTGTCCCATTCTCCAGAAATATCCGTAACTGTGCTGCGTATGGTGTCTGCGCCTTCACGTTGTGTTCCTTCAGTTGTTTAATGACATCACAAACCCGTCTTCTTTACTTTTGTACCTTTGATTTGAAATCCTGGTTGAAATAAATTTCTTGTTCTTCATACAGTCTTTTGTTTCCATGCCGCTTGGCAACTCTTTTAGTGATGGTAATATCTAGTTCATTACAGTCTGTGGGGTTTTGTTTGTAAAATTTTTCACAATATCAATGATTTCCTTTTTATTTGTTGCACTGAGAAACATGGAATGTGGGTTTGTGGTCACATCATCACATGTAGGCTCTACACAGGGTTGAACTATTTTGGAGGTCAGTTGAGGAACAATATTTATAAAATAATTGTTGAACTCATTAGCAATTTCTTTTAAATCATCAATTTTTTTGTCATTTGCAATAAAGTTATCTTGTAAGGCTTTATCTCTTGGTACCTTTTGAATGACTTCATTGATAGTGCCCTACAGCTTCTTAATATGGTTCTTATTATTTTCCAATAATGTGCTATAATATTGCTTTTTACAGATTCTTAATATGTTGGTTAACTTGTTTCTATAAGTTGTATACTTGTTTTCTGATACACTTGTTCTTTCCTTTAAATATGTTCTACATAATATATATATATATATATATATATATTTTTTTTTTAACACACATTTGCTAGACCTTTCGTTATCCATGGACTATTGACCTTTTCCCTCCTTTTAATTTCCCTCTTTGGACAGTGTAAATCACAGAGAGTTGTTAACGTGCTCAGAAAGGCATCGTAAGCTGCATTTACTTCAGTTTCTTCTAAAAGAGCTTTCTAATTTTGTTGTAGACTTCCTTTAAATGCATTCAATGACCTCTCATTAATCTGTCTAGTGAATTTAGTCTCAAATTTTCCAACATTTTTTATATTTTTTTGATTATAGAGCATAAAAACAAGTAGATGATCACTAACATCAGCTACTAAGATCCCGCTCTGCAGGTCTTCACTAAGAACGCTGGTGAATATGTTACTGATTAATGAGGAACTATGTAGGATAACTTGTGTAGGCTTTGTTATTTCTGTTTACAATGACTGTATAGCAGGGGTGTTTAAACTTTTTTCATGAAGGGCCACATATCTAAACACAGACGAAGCAGAAGGCCGATCGAGGACTATAGAGTGGTGCTCAGTGCAGTGAATAATTGAAATATGCATGTTTAACACGATAGAATGAGCTATCAGTCCTTTATTCATGCTAAGATCCACAAAACCACACAATAAATATGAAATATTGTCTTATCAAGGTAGAGTTTCAAAAAACTTGCAGTCAAAACTGCTCAAGGTAATTTGGGCCAATTCACCTGGAAGCCTGAGGGCCAAGAAAAATTTGTCTGAGGGCCGCATTTGGCCCATGGGCCATAGTTTGGGCATGCCTGCTGTATAGAGTATTTATGAAGTTTTTTTGTTGGTTTATGATCATTTCAGTAAGTCAGTGTTAAAATCTCTGCACAGGAAGCTGTTCTTTTGCTGACGTTTTGAGAAAAGTCTTTCTATACTGTACAGTCTACAAATGTATCAATTTTTGATCCTGGTGTAAAGCAACTTACAAATACATTTTTTTCTGTTTGCAAATGACAGCTCCACTGCAAATCACTCCATTATTTCATCTATATTTTAATGAACATTGCAACACCACTCACATTTTTATGATTTCTATTTTGTTTAAGCATTTCATATCCCTCTAGGGTAAAGTTATCAGGCCTGTCATCATTAGTCCATGTTCCAAAAAAACACAATTATATGGAAAGGCATACAAGATTGATCAAGATATTCTTTGATACTGTCAAAAGTTGCATATAGGCTATGACTGTTGAAGTGGATTACTGACAGGGTGTGTGTCTGATTTGTTGTATAAACTGCTTGACAGTCTTGATAGTAGTCTTGACAAAAATTTTGCAGTATTTTCTTTTGTTTTCTCAGGAGACGGGCCTCTCTAGCAAGGGCAGCATTCTTTTTTGTCATTTATGAACACATCTGTTCCTCTCTGCATTCTGGCTTGTTTGAGCAGCTCTATTTTGTACTTTCTGTTAGCAAATGGTATTATTATAGCAGGCTTAGCTTGCTTGTTTCTTTGTGGGAGAGGGTGACAAGCTTCAATGTTGTCTTTATCTAATGTGATCCCTTTGGCCTGCAAAAAAGTTATCACCTGTTGCTCTACTGATTCTTCATCCTGTTCACTCAGTTCATCTCCATTTGATGCAGTAACTGCCCTTGCATAAGACTTTGGCTTGGTTTTGAGTCTTTGGCTGTGATTATGACATTATTTATTCTATTATATTGTTTTAATTCATCCATTCTGTTTTCTAGCATCTTAATCTTTTTAAGAGTTGGAAAGCTTTCACACCATCTGCTAGTCTCATTATTTCTTTTTGTTATCAAATGACATCAGAAACCTTCTCAGTCAGCATGTCCAGTGATTTTTTTATGTCTTCAAAATCCTCAGCAGTCACTCTACTCTTTTTTGGTGATATGGTGTGATGTGCACAGTAGAATACCAAAGAAACTAGAGAGCAGTAGTTGTAGTTACTCACAGAGCAGACAAGTCACTGGATACAAATTGTTGCTGTGATGATGTAGCAGTCCACTGAAGCACCAGCACCACAGCAGCATACAGTATGTAGTAGCTGTAGTATCTGTAGTAGCTGCAGCACCAGTAGTTGTAGTAGCTGCATGTTTTAAATATTCACACTATTCAGAGAAGCTAGTGTTAAAGCCAGTTACACTCACTGTCAGCCACTGTGAATGCGAGTAGTGGGTCTGGGTGGTTCCTCTGACTAAATGGGCTCTGGACCATTTTAGGGATTTCTTTCTTGTTCTGGGTACGTTAATGGTATCTTATAGAAAATAAAGGTCCCGGGTTAAATTACAGAGCTCCATTGTGACCCATGAACCCAAAATCATACAAAACACCCATCCTTCAGCTAAGTCCTCTTTGAATAGGACGTTGAAGGACATCTCTCCTGACAGGGGCCTGGAGGTACCAGGTGAAGGATGGGTCAAATATTATTCCATACACAATAAAGTTTAGTGCTGATTCTCAGTCCCAGGTGTTCCACTGATTATGAAACCAGCCTGACAAATGGATCTGTCAATATGTAATTTAAGCTTTGGAGAGAACCGCCAATATTATAATTAGAGTATAAATACAGGCAGGCTTTAGGCGTGAGAGACGTGCAGCTGTGAGTGTGTGGATGGTTGTGTTAGAGGGGCCGAGGGTGGAGAATGTCTGCCACAGTTACAATGCTCAAGACTGTGAGAGTTTACAGATACTGTTTGTTTGATTTATTATTGTGTCCAATCATATTTATTCATAGTAGGAATAGTACAGAGAAAAGATAATAATAACTAACCAGTTAAAGGGCCCATATGACACTTTTTTCTGATCTCTGTTGTAATGTAGTTTCCTCATCACAAACAGACCTGGAGTTGTGTTTTGTTTCATTCACATGTTTAACACACAAACTCTGCAGATTTAGTCTGTTTTTCTCTCAGACAGAAAACACTCTGTTCCACCTTGTGATGTCATGTGGTAATACAGGAAGTGCTCCACTGTGTTTTTAAACTCCATACACCTTCATTAGAAGCATTTGGACAATTTCAGCCCTGGAACTGTCAATCTCTACTGAACTAAAGGTAAATGGTAAACGGAAGATGTTAACATGAAAACTACCTTCATGACATCACAAGGTGGAAGAGAGCATTTTGAGCTAGCCAAGTACAACTGATAAAACTATTCAGTACAATTTATAAAAAATAAGTTCAAGTGGCTGTAATCCATCTACTTGAGTGAAATGTGTATTGCCCCAGTAGACATATTGTATAAGCAGCTCCAGTGGTCAAAATAAGTCCACTGTGTACTGTCTGCATCAAATTATATTATTCAAGTGTTTTAATGTCCAAAAACCAGGAAGTGTGCATTAGCATGCTAGATGTTGTCAGCATTACCATGATGCAAAACTCTCGTCTCTGAAACTAAAGAAAAGCAGTTCTAAACTCATTATTGTGGGTATTTAGAATGCTAGGAATTTTAGGAAAGTGAGAAATGAGTTTGACTGACTCAAACCACTGAAATGAACTGGTTCTATGTTTCACCATTTTAAAACACATGACCTACATGTGATTTTGCATGTGATCAGACACGTCAGGTACATGATCCCTGTGCTCTACCTGGTTGGGGCAGGCAGAAGGGAGCTGGGGTGCTCAGGTCATGTGACTGTAGTTGCCAGGCGACACACGACCCTTGAACCCAGTGGCAGCGTACACCTGGTCCAGCCCTGGCACAGCGGGCAGGGTCAGAGAAGGCCAGACAGGAGGGGGCAGTGTAGAGTAGGACGTCACTCAGCAAGACGCCAGAGAATCCACCAAAGATGTACATGGAACTGAGGACAGAGAGACAGGTGAAGACAGGTGAAGACACGCAAAGATGGTCTGACAATACAACAAAAACACTTGAATATGGAGCTGTACGATGGCCTGGCCAGTCAGTGTTCACATTGTAATGCTTCCTGAAGTTTTGATTTATTGTTGTGTGCAATTTGAAGTCATTTGTGGCATTATTTTGGGAGAATTTGATGAGTTCAGTGAATTTGCCCTTTACTTTCCTTTAAAGATTTCCCCTTTGTAAATATGGCACCTAGTGTTGCTGGGCAGTCATCTGACCAAAAACATCACACCAACCATGAGAATAACATTAAACCTGTCAAGTTTATGGAGTATGTTTTTCAGCTTATTTTTGAGCAGTAAACATGATGAAATAAATGCAAGACAAGTTTAATGCCATACTGTGATGTGTTTCAAGCAAACAACATCTCAGTGGATACAAGATGGCTGACAACAGTGAGGAGTTAGTCATTTTAAAAATCAGTTTATAGAGATAAACCTACAGTCCCTGACAAAAGTCTTGTCGCTTATCCATTTTGTAGAAACAAAAGCTTATAACCTGACTTTAAATTAATCGATTGGTTTTAGAAATGTCTCATATGAAAGCTAAAACCCTCCCAAATTATGCTCCATATACTAAAATAAATTTGCTTCACTGAAGAAAGATTGATCATTTAATGAACACAGAAAGGTCAGATTTTGGCAAGACAAAAGTCTTGTCGCCTACAGAAAATTGAACAAATAATTTACTTCAAATACAAAAATATGTTGCATAACGTCAGTGAATTAAGTAGTGGTGCTGTGAGATCCATATTTAATATCTTGTATGACTTCCATGAGCTTGAAGGACTGCATCCATGCGGTTCGACAATGATTCATACAATTTGTTGATGAAGTCATCAGGAATAGCAAAGAAAGCAGTCTTACATGCCTCCCAGAGTTCATCAAGATTCTTTGGTTTTGCCTTCCATGCTTCCTCTTTCATTCTACCCCAGACATGCTCAATGATGTTCATGTCTGGTGACTGGGCTGGCCAGTCCTGGAGCACCTTGATCTTCTTCGCCTTGAGGAACTTTGATGTAGAAATAGAAGTATGCGATGGAGCACCATCCTGCTGCAAAATGTGACCCCTTTTATGGTTGGGAATGTAAGAGGTAGCTAATACTTCTTGATATTTTAGGCTATTGATATTGCCTTCCACCCTGCAAATGTCTCGCACACCCCCATACTGGATGTAACCCCAGACCATGATTTTTCCGCCACCAAACTTAACTGTTTTCTGGGTGAATCTTGGATCCATGCGGGCTCCAGTAGGTCTCCTGCAATATTTGCGGTGGCTGTGATGTAATTCAACTGAGGATTCATCTGAGAAATCCACCTTCTGCCACTTTTCCAGTGTCCATCCTTTTAGCAGGCTGTGGGCCTTGGCAAATGCCACACGGTTTTTTAATCGCCTTTTGTTTAGTGCTGGTTTCTGTGCACTGATTCGACCATGGAGGCCATTTCGAGACAGAATTCTACAAACTGTTGTGGTTGACACAGGGACTTGAGGTGACCAGGCCTGGTGGAGCTCTGCTGCAGTGGAAAAGGGGCTGGCCTTGGATTTTCGAATCAACAAACGGTCCTCCCGAGCAGTTGTCTTGCGGGGTCTGCCGGACCTGGGCTTGTCAAAAACATCTCCAGTCTTTTCAGATCTTTTTCTTATTCTTTGTACTTGACGCTGAGACACATTGAAGGTGTCAGCCACCTCAGCAGTGGATCTGGTCTTCAGCCTCTTGATAATTAACGCTTTGGTCTCAGGGTGGAACTTAGGCATGTTGTCAGAGGTCAAGTTGCAGTTGATGTGAAGGTCTGGTGTGCTGGGGTTCTTTTTATACACACCCACTAATTGATTGATCAGTAACTGATCACAGGTGAGGCTATAATCTAGGATTGGGTGCATCATATGTCAAGGCGACAAGACTTTTGTCTTGCCAAAATCTGACCTTTCTGTGTTCATTAAATGATCAATCTTTCTTCAGTGAAGCAAATTTATTTTAGTATATTGAGCATAATTTGGGAGGGTTTTAGCTTTCATATGAGACATTTCTAAAACCAATCGATTAATTTAAAGTCAGGTTATAAGCTTTTGTTTCTACAAAATGGATAAGCGACAAGACTTTTGTCAGGGACTGTATATATCGGCCAACCACTGATATATCAATCTCTACCAATTTGTTAACTATAAAATTACGACTCAGTCGAGTTCATACTGTCACTGGTCAGGTCCATGTGAAAGAGCATTCACTCCAATTATGGTGTGCTTGGCAGACACATTCTGATTCACATCAAACTGCTGCTCTGAGAGTGCTTCAAAGAGGAGGTCTCAGAGCAGCTCCTCTCTCTCTGGAGTGGGGAGAGTGTGGTGTGAACACGGCTGACCTCAGACCGACATATATAGTGCATGGTGCAAGAAACAGAGCTGTCTGAGCAGGTGAGTCTGGGTCTGTCTGTAGGTGAGACTGGGTCTGTCTGAGCAGGTGAGTCTGGGTCTGTCTGCAGGTGAGTCTGGGTCTGTCTGAGCAGGTGAGTCTGTGTCTGTCTGCAGGTGAGTCTGGGTCTGTCTGTACAGGTGAGTCTGGGTCTGTCTGCAGGTGAGTCTGGGTCTGTCTGAGCAGGTGAGTCTGGGTCTGTCTGCAGGTGAGTCTGGGTCTGTCTGAGCAGGTGAGTCTGGGTCTGTCTGTACAGGTGAGTCTGGGTCTGTCTGAGCAGGTGAGTCTGGGTCTGTCTGCAGGTGAGTCTGGGTCTGTCTGCAGGTGAGTCTGGGTCTGTCTGTAGGTGAGTCTGGGTCTGTCTGTACAGGTGAGTCTGGGTCTGTCTGCAGGTGAGTCTGGGTCTGTCTGTGCAGGTGAGTCTGGGTCTGTCTGCAGGTGAGTCTGGGTCTGTCTGTACAGGTGAGTCTGGGTCTGTCTGCAGGTGAGTCTGGGTCTGTCTGCAGGTGAGTCTGGGTCTGTCTGTACAGGTGAGTCTGGGTCTGTCTGTACAGGTGAGTCTGGGTCTGTCTGCAGGTGAGTCTGGGTCTGTCTGCGCAGGTGAATGTGGGTGTGTCTGCATGTTGCTCAAAATATTTTTTCTGTTGTCATCAGCTTGTATAGCCTTCACGATGTATTTAGCCTCAGGTGAAAGGCCACCGTGTACAGCATCAGCAAAGTGAGCATGTGCATATTCAAGGAGCTCTGTCCGCTTGAAATGCATCGTCATAGAAATAAGTTCTCTGATCAGCTGATGGACTCTCACGTGGCTCATGACTTGTGTTTGGGAAGAATGACGCAGGTGGATGTGACCAAGGCCAATCCAAAAGTAAACAGAACTAAGTCTAGTGTGCACTGGGGTGGGTCCTTAGAGCGCACTAACATGTGAGAAAACCACATGGCCGTGAATATCAATAGATTTAGCTTTCAAGTTGTAATATTTATAGCACTGTCTGTATATAGTGCAACTTCTCATACTGTGAAGGGATGCTGAAGACTGACAAGTTAGTGACAGTGAGTGTGAAGACAGTGAGTGGTTCTTCTACATCCTGGGCATAAACACAACAGGAGGAAGAGTGGAGGAAGAGGATACAAATCTTGTAACTATTATGTAGCGGACACACTGACCTGTTGCTGACCATAGCCGAGTGTCCAAAACGCTGGACATCCAGAGGCAGAGCTGGTGTGGGGAGGATAGTCCACTGGTCACAGGCTGAGCACACAAACACAACTGCATTATAGTGGCTGAAGCGTCATGTAATGTAATGTCCTGTAGTGTAATGTCATGTAATGTAACATCATGTAATGCAATGTCATGTAATGCAATGTCATGTAATGTGTAGAATCCCTCAGTCGTCCAGGTAGAATCCATAGCAAAAGGAGAAATTTAATTTGTCAGCTGGACAGAGTTTATTTGGTTGAATACGTTTCGCAGCTCATCCAAGCTGCTTCTTCAGTTCTGGTCAGATGCTGGTGGACACTGCCTTATATCTGCTTGAAGGGAGGAGCTTAATTACAATGAAAATTACTCTGAGACAACACATATTTAAATACAGTTTCAGTTGGTCAGGTGAGTCTATTCAATATGGACTTGTTTACAGTTTCTGTTAGTCATGTGAGTCTATTCAATATGGAGTGGGAGTGGGGGAGTAGTTAGCATATCCATTCAGGGCCATGATGGGTGTTTTCACACCTCTGGACCTGACCTGGCTAGTCCCATTGTTTTCCCAGTTTGTTTTGATTTAGGTTAGAGGATAGAGTTATAGATGGGAGACAAATGATGTCTGAGACCCCCATTTCTGTTCAAGGAAGGATTCTCTTTCTTGACAAAAATAGCTTCTTTAACTCCCCTCTCAAACCAGTTCTTTTCTCTGGCCAAGATCTGGACCTCGCTGTCCTCAAAGGAGTGGCCTGTGGCTTTTAGGTGGAGATGTACGGCAGATTGCGGCCCACCCTGGTTTTCCCGTCTGTGTTGATACATCCTTTTCTGAAGTGGCTGTTTTGTTTCTCCAATGTAGCGCTCACTGCTGTCTTCACTACAGTAGAATGGTCTACTCCATTCTACTCCAGAGTAGAATGGTCTACTCCATTCAGTGTACTACTACTACTACTAAACTACAATTGTTTTCAATAAATATATACAATTATGAAATTTCAAAATTGTACATACAGTTCCTTTAATCACACTTTAACTACTCTAACTGTAATTAGTGTTCAGTCATATTTGTTTATGTATATACTTGTACTCCACTCTCTCTACAGTATAAATAATTCTTTAGTAACCCTCTGCCTCATTACAGGGGCTGAGGAAACATTGACTTTGCACTTGTCGTCTCCAAGCGCCTCCATAAAGCTCCTCTGCGGGATATTAACTGGGTTTGATTTTTATGACGTGCTGATATTTTGATGCCCCTGCTGTGCTCGCTATGCGTATTAATATGCAAATGAGTGTGCGCTAGCGTCAACTGTCACTTAGTGCAATGAGATGGGACTGCTTTTAAACGCGGGGGCTAGCTGCAGGGGAGGGGGCACAGGTTGGTAATGGCCTCGTTAGTGCTGTGCTAATTGGGAGCGCTTGTTTTGGAGAGCAGGAGGAGGAGGAGATGAGACAGGGCAGGGGTGGGAGGGGTCAAAATGGAGGGTACAGCTATGAGGCTATTACTGTAGAGGTCAAAGGTTAAATGGATTAAAATGTCAACAGTATGATGATTTGTGCAGAGGAGATGGGGTTTAGCGTTTCACTATGTGAACACTGTATGTAGTAAAATACATAAAGCACAATTTAATTTAAAAGGGGCATTATATAAATTTATATAACTTTTTATTATATAACTTACTGAGCTCCTCAACATATCTATAAGGGAGTGCTTTTATCCACCATCTTGTCCTTTCAGTCATTACCAAAAGCTCATGACCATAGGTGAGGGTACAGAAGATCGCTGCGCTACTCCACTGCCAATCTCACGCTCCATTCTTCCCTCACTGAACCAGGACTAAACCAATGGCCACTTCGTCACTTTTTTCTGGTTGTGAACCATGGCCTCAGATTTGGAGGAGATGACCATCCCAGCCGCTTCACACTCGGCTCAAACTGCCCCAGTGCATGTTGAAGGTTCTGGTTGGATGAAGCCTTCAGGACCAATCTGCAAATAGGAGAGATGAGATCCTGTGGTCCCCAGACCTTTACTCCCTCCGGCCCCTGAGTGCACCTAGAAATTCTGTCCATAAATATAAAGAACAGAACTGGTGACAAAGGGCAGCCCTGTGGAGTCCAACATGCACCGGAAACAGGTCTGACTTACTGCCACCAGACAGCCCTTACTCTTACAGCGCCTCCCACAGGACACCATGAAGGACATAGTTCACAAAGTACATGTGGACTTTGGCAAAACTCCCATGAGCCCTCCTGGAGAGTAAAGAGCTGGTCCAGTGTTCCACGACTATTGGATTCTCCTCTCTCTGGAATACGTCATATCTCACTTATATACTGTATACTGTTATTACCATTTCATATTTTCTGTAATACAGATGTGTTTTGTGCATTATTTGCAGTGATTATTTTAAACCTTAAACATTGGTTGTCCCATATGAAACCATTCTATAAATGACTGCTCTCTTTGTTAAAAGTGTGAATTATTCTCACCTCTTCTCACAGGAGGTCTCAGGTGCATCTGTGCTATCACTGAAATAGACTAACTTAGCAAAAGTCTGAGGAGAACTCACAAGATGCCTCTGCATCACCCCACAAACTCTTCACACATGCTTGGCCTTGTGAGCAGGGCTGTGAACAGGTGATTAGGTGGGGTGGCTTCTTGTCATGAATCTAATATCTGACCTGAGTAAGACCTTGGACTGGACAAGATGCAGAAAGAATTTTTCCATGGAGCTGCATTTTGAATTTTGAGGGAAATCAAACTGCCATTTTCATCTCACATCGACCTGCAGCTTTCACAAAGGTCAGATTTTGAAGGGTTTTCTTTCGTTCATCTTATAACAATAATGGCCCTCATTCTAATAACACATTAGTCTTATACAGCGCTTTTCCCGATGCTCAAAGTTCGCTTTACAATTTGGTGCATTTTTTATTCACGCCACACTTGGTGGGGGTAAACTACTATTGTAGCCCCAGCTGTCCTGGGACAGACTGACAAAAGTGAGTCTGCCAATCTGCACCATCAGCCTCTCCAACACCATCAACGTTCACAAATCACATTGTTACTAGACAAGGTGAGTGAAGTGTCTTGCCTATGGACACAATGACAGTTTCTGCCATTGCTGCTCCACTCTGGCTCCTGGTATTCCTAGTGTGCTCCCATCCAAGTACTAACCAGACCCAGTTCTGCTTAACAAAAGAGATCTGATAAGTTCAGGCTCTGACAAGGAGAATTTGGCCACAAAGATCTTATTGTACTTCCATAGTTCTAATGCTGTCGCCTGTTCGATGGATGGTTAAGGCTACTTTTTGTCAGTAGTCCATAGATTCCAATTATACAATGTATACACAACACTCCAAACCAGTAATTCATATAACCGTGTTATGACTGCAGTTGGGTACACTTTACTGTCCCCATATGAAAAGTCTGTCTCTGCTTTGAACCCAGTCAAGCAGGTCCCCTTAAATCTTGAGCCTGGTCTGGACTACCTCACTGGGCGACCACAAGAAGCCTTCAAGTGGTCTGGGATCAAACCAAGAATAATCTTCATGAAGCACATGTCAGCCTGCTCAAAAAGTACCAATGAGTGCATTGTTTCTTCAGACTCCATCTAAAAAGCTCTGATGAAAAAGGAAATGTGAGTGGAGCTATTCTAATATATCATCTGAGATGTTTTTGAAGATCTGATTTCTGTCTTTGTTTACATAAATTGTCCATTAAATGTTCTCTGTGGTCAAACGCAGTAGCGTGTGTGCACAGACAGAAGAGGATCTGATCACTGCAGAGCTGTCAGACTTAGATATGATCAGCCAAACACACGCACACACATCAGGGTGATTTTCATTTCCTCTCAGGATATGAGACTGTGTGCTCATAACTGAGTATCATAGAGCGGATCACAGCGTGACTGACAGCTGCGTCTGAGCTGGAACCACAGTCTGGGGCTGTAAAATCCAGTGTTTCGTATAAAACCAAGAGATTTATACCAATATTAAAGCTTGGCATGGAATAGACTTAGATATAGATATTACAGGTAGTTGTGCTTTGAAATACTATGAATTATAATTCTCCTATGTCTGCATTTGCGCTGAAACAAGTGAACCGGACCAATCACAGAGTGGCATTGTGGTTTGAGTGGAAACCAAAGGCGAAGCTCCCAAAAAACTATTTTGTTGATGAAAAACTCTTGAAGGGGAAAGATGTTTGTACTGATGTAATAAGTTTGATTTCCCCTTAAATAAAAAGTATTTATGGATAAATAATGACCTAACCAAAGCCCAAAACTCCCTCACTTTTTCAAGTCAGCAGCAGGAGATGAATGACTGAAAAGTGCCAAACTGACTGTGAACATGCACACATTAGTTTGAATCTGTGTGCAACTCTTCAACACCAAACGTAATAACTCCTCCATCTCCTCTGCATCTCCGCTGTAGACCTGGTGTGTCTGTGTGTGTGTGTGTGTGTGTGTGCGTGTGTGTGTGTGTGTGTGTGTGTGTGTGTGTAGGTGTGTGTGTGTGTGTGTGTGTGTGTGTGTGTGCGTGCACTGAGGAGGGGGGAGGGAGCAGAGCCTTTTTAATCACTGTGTCTCCCTCCTTCTAAATCTAATTAGAGGTGTACAGGGTGAGGGGGGAGGGGGTACGGGAAGGAGGGAGCAGGAGAATGAAATCCAAATGAAAAGTGCCTCGCCGCGTCGACCTGAATCAGCTAATAAACACCCGCGCCGCCATGACAGTCCTCCAAGGTGAGACCAGCACAAACAAATTACAGCTTCCTTCCTGAGTAAATGAAGAGTGAGGGAGGGGAGAGAGAGGGGGTGTGTGTGATACTACACACTACAGGATTTTCAGTTTTAACCAAATAGTAAGACCGCGCACCACAAGCTAAAAGTTGTGAGGGCACCGGACATCAGCTGTTTCCTGTCTACAGTAAAGCCACTCGCTTTGAGACTCCGAAGTGTTCAAAAGATCAGAGCTCTGCCCTTCTAGTTTAGATGTAAGTCAAAGCTAGAGTGTGGTTATTATTTGTGAAATGTGGTGTGACAGTTCAGATACATGATTTTAATGCACAGAAAGCTGTTGAGTCCTCTGCTAGTGCTGACACTTGCTGTGTGTAGATACATTGAACTGACCCATACTTTTAAACAGTTCACTTGTTTGTCAAAGCTGGACTCATAAACCAACCACCAAATCTAAAAGAGCTGATAAACTCATAGCCAGGACACCCTTGAGGTGAGCCTGTCAAGACTTGACTTGACTTGACTTGACTTGACTTTACACTTGAATTGCTGCACTGTCAGAACTACTTTGGACTAATTTCCTCAATTCATTTTCCCTAATGAAGTGAATATTGCTTTTGGAGGAGCAAAGGCACCTGGGAAATGGAGTCTGAACAAACGTTTCACCTAAGGAAATGTGCCAATCAAACATAATTGTGTTGTACAGTACTTTTATGCCAAAAAATACACTCTGTTCCTTGGGTTTTGGAATTCAGCCCAGATTGATAAAGACAAATGGTGAGGTGTGAGTAATGACCAAAAGTACAAGATTGTGGATATAAGTGGTCCACATGAGCGGGTGGCAGGGCATCTATGCCAGGTCTACACCTGATGCCAGTCGGTTGTGGCTCCCATGCATAGAATTGTAAACTCTGTGTTTTTGTGTAATCCCATGTGTTGTAACAGACAGTCTTCAAGACACCTGCTCAAAACACATGCCCACCATATTGAGTGTAAACAAGGTGTTCCTGATAGAGTGAGGAGCTCTGTCACACAACAGGAGCTCAGAGTTTAACATGTGCACTTCCTGTGACTCTTGTGGTTGCAATCTCTCTTCACTGCATGTCTTAATTGTGATCACACAAACACTTTGGTGGAAATGCTTTCAGTAAAGTATTTCAAAAGATATCCTGCATCATCTTCTCCTCCTCATCACCTCCAGGCTCCAGAGTTTACCCGCACACGTCTTACCCAGGTCATAGCTGAGGAGGTCTGCAGAGAAGCACTTGGCTCCATGGCTGAGGGACGTGTCATTGTGAGTGTTTCCTCCAAACACCAGCAGTGTCCCACTCAGCAGCGCCATCGTGTGGAGGTACCGCGCCAGGCCGCTCTCTTTAAGGATCCACCTGCACACAAGAAGACACGAGCTTCAACTCAGAACAGTATGAGAGTCCTTTGTCTTGGTATTTTCACAACTTACGATTATATACTTTATGTTGAAAACTTTTTCTGCTGCACTAATTTCCCTTTTCCATTGATCACTTAGAATACCTGTCTGACGCTCTCTACTGGTAGAGTGTAGAAGTGCAGAGGTGTTGTGCATCTGTGTCCCTCGACTGTCACATATACCCGAGCCACCAGATCCAGTGTCAGGGCAGTTTGTGCTCAGTGTGCCAGCCAGTCAGCCACAAGAGCAGTTGCCACAATCATGGCAACCACATACTTGACTTTAACTCAGGTTAGTTCATGTCACCCTGGTTCTATGAGTGTGCTAGATTGGATTGGGCTCACACGTGGGGTACAGACAACATAAATGTAAGATCAGATATATAACAAATGATGCCATATGTAAAATCCCTCAGTCATCCAGGTAGAATCCATGGCAAAAAAAGGAGAAAATTTAATTTGTCAACTGGACATAGTTTATTTGGTTGAATACGTTTCGCAGCTCATCCAAGCTGCTTCCTCAGTTCTGGTCAGATGCTGGCGGACACTGCTTTATATCTGCTTGAAGGGAGGAGCTTAATTACAATGAAAATTACTCTGAGACAACACATATTTAAATACAGTTTCAGTTGGTCAGGTGATACAATATGGAGTTGTTAACAGTTTCTGTTAGTCATGTGAGTCTATTCAATATGGAGTGGGAGTGGGGGAGTAGTTAGCATATCCATTCAGGGCCATGATGGGTGTTTTCACACCTCTGGACCTGACCTGGCTAGTCCCATTGTTTTCCCAGTTTGTTTTGATTTAGGTTTGAGGATAGAGTTATAGATGGGAGACAAATGATGTCTGAGACCCCCATTTCTGTTCAAGGAAGGATTCTCTTTCTTGACAAAAATAGCTTCTTTAACTCCCCTCTCAAACCAGTTCTTTTCTCTGGCCAAGATCTGGACCTCGCTGTCCTCAAAGGAGTGGCCTGTGGCTTTTAGGTGGAGATGTACGGCAGATTGCGGCCCACCCTGGTTTTCCCGTCTGTGTTGATACATCCTTTTGTGAAGTGGCTGTTTTGTTTCTCCAATGTAGCGCTCACTGCAGTCTTCACTACACTGAATGGAGTAGACCACATTGCTTTGTTTGTGGCTCGGAGTTTTGTCCTTAGGATGGACCAGTTTTTGTCTTAAAGTGTTTGTGGGTTTGAAATAGACTGGGATTTCATGTTGTCTGAAGATCCTCTGTAGTTTTTCGGAAACGCCAGCCAGGTAAGGAATAGTTACACCCCTTCTCCTGGGCTCTGGTTCTCTGTTGTCCTGTTTCTTTGTTCTCTTCGTTTTATTGAAAGCCCATTTAGGATATCCACAAACGGAGAGGGCTTTCTCCACGTGTTGTTCTTCTTTCTCCTTTCCCTCTGCGCTTGTAGGAACCACTTGGGCCCTGTGATGTAATGTCCGAATGACTCCCAGTTTGTGCTGAAGTGGGTGGTGTGAATCAAAAAGCAGATATTGGTCGGTGTGTGTGGGCTTCCTGAAGACCTCTACCTGGAGTCGCCGGTCTTCTCTTATCGTTACTGCACAATCTAAGAAGGCCAATGTGTTGTCCTTGGCATCTTCACGTGTGAATTTGATGTTCGGATCTACAGAATTGATGTGTGCAGTAAAAGGTTCTAAATCTTGAATTTTGATTTTTGAGAAATTATCATCAACATAACGATACCAGTGTGTGGGTGGAGTGCCTGGATATGAGGCCAGGGCACTCTGTTCAAATTGTTCCATGTATAAGTTTGCAATGATAGGGGAGACCGGTGAGCCCATTGCACAGCCGTGGATTTGCTTGTAAAAGTTTCCTCTGAACTGGAAATAGGTGGTACTTAAACAAATTTCCAGCAGTTGGCAGATTTGGTCGGGTGAAAGTTTGGTTCTCTCTTCTAGCTTGGTATCCTCCAGTAGTCTCCTCCTTGCTGCCTCCACCGCTACCGATGTAGGGATACAAGTGAAAAGAGAGGTCACATCAAAGGAAACCATTGTCTCATCCAGGTCAAACTGGAGATGCTTGATTTTGTTCACAAATTCGGCTGTGTTCTCAATGTGGTGCTCCGTGTTACCCACCAGCGGAGCCAAGATGGTTTTTAGGTGTTTGGCCACATTGTACGTGATGGAGTCTGTGCTGCATACAATGGGTCTGAGTGGTACTCCTTGTTTGTGGATCTTTGGGAGGCCATAGATGCCAGGGATGGCGTCACCAGGGTACAGTCTGTAATATAGCTGTCGATCAATGACTTCTTCCTTCTCCAACTTCTGCAAGCAATCAATGATCTTCTTTTTGTACACATTAGTGGGGTCCCGTTTTAGTAATTCGTAGGTTGTGGTGTCACTGAGTAGGCTGTTAACCTTAGCCTCATAATCAGCTGAGTTCAGGATCACAGTGCATCTCCCTTTGTCAGCTGGGAGGATGTTGATGCTGTGGTCCTTCTCCAGAGCAGCGATGGCCTTCCTTTCCTCCGGTGTTACATTGGAGGGTGGAGGTTTGGCATTGCTCAGTGCAGCTGTTAATTTCAGTCTAAGGTCTCCAGCTTCTGTCTCCGTGAGCTTGTTGTTCCTGATGGCAGTTTCTGCTGCTGTGATGTAATCCACCGTGGGGATGCGGTTAGGAGTCACAGAAAAATTCAGTCCTTTGGAAAGTACTTCTTTCTCTGCCTGAGTGAGCACCCGGTTGGAAAGATTTTTCACCCAGCGTTCTTTGTGCAATGCTTGGCTAGGTTTATCCTCCTTCCTTTTGTTACTCCGATTCTTGGGGTTAGTTTGATGGTGATTTTGGAGTTGTGTAAACTTTCTTATGTGCCGTTCTTTGGTTTTGTTGTGTTGTCTCAACTGTCCCGTGGCTATAAAGTCGTTAATCCTTTGAAACATTTCTTCTGGGACTAGCACCATTAATTTGTTTAATAAATTGTCTATTTCAAATTTTAAGTTTTCAATGTCATAATTGAGACGGCTGATTCTAAGGCTGAGCATCCCTCTCAGGTAACGCTGGGTTAACCTGGCTGCCCTATGCCCTGGTTCCGGTGATTTCTTCTGTAAAGCCTTGGGAATAAGTTGGCTATAACTCTATCCTCAAACCTAAATCAAAACAAACTGGGAAAACAATGGGACTAGCCAGGTCAGGTCCAGAGGTGTGAAAACACCCATCATGGCCCTGAATGGATATGCTAACTACTCCCCCACTCCCACTCCATATTGAATAGACTCACATGACTAACAGAAACTGTTAACAACTCCATATTGTATCACCTGACCAACTGAAACTGTATTTAAATATGTGTTGTCTCAGAGTAATTTTCATTGTAATTAAGCTCCTCCCTTCAGGCAGATATAAAGCAGTGTCCGCCAGCATCTGACCAGAACTGAGGAAGCAGCTTGGATGAGCTGCGAAACGTATTCAACCAAATAAACTATGTCCAGTTGACAAATTAAATTTTCTCCTTTTTTTGCCAAATGATGCCATATGAAACCTGTCCTAGAGAACACACTACGTCCTGCTGTGTGTCAGTGTGTGCGTTATGGATGCCCTCTCACCAACTGTCCCTCAGCTGAGCACAGCTCACAGGGGTTAGAGGTCAAGGGTCACACAGAGGGACAAATGTGCTGACCTGAGCTGACACATAGAATCCAGCAGAACGCAGAGGAATGTATGAGCACACCTAAGCACGTCAACAAAGGTATGGTGGGTTCAAAGTCTGAAACAAGTCTGAAACTTAGAAAAAAAAAAGCATTCTATTATTTTATTATTGTAGTTTTGTTTTGTTTTTTTCCTACAGACATTTGCTTTGGTTGAACAGATCTGACCTGTAACGTAGCCTGGTAGCTTCACCTGCTTTTCACCATGGAGATAGAGCTTACAAAGTAATATCAACGCTTATTGGAGACAAGCAGGTGGTGGACCCTTCATCAAAAAAGTTACCAACACAGCTGTTTTTTAATAAGAATTCTGTGTGGTGACCTTTAGCAGAGACAGTCCTGATATTACCTCTGTGGGATTCTATAGTATAGAGGTATTTCCACATGCGCTGGTGAGTCTATTGTCAGCGCTCACTTCTGTTTGCATAAAATATTAGAACACAATTACACTGTAATCTGTGCTCCCATCTCAGCAAATGCACCAAACGGAGCTGTGGTTGTTAAAACCTAGCCTAATTAAAAAGCCAAGTGTTACAAAGGAGAGAGAGAGGCCAGGGAACTCAGCAGTGGGAGGGCAAATCCTCGTATTTTTTTCCCACTGGCTTTTTGAAAAATTAAATGTTACAATTTGAAAAGCGTGATAATCATTATATACTCTTTTTTTTTTTTTTTTACCTTCTAAACTAAACCAGGACTAAATCAGGTCTAAACCAAACTTAAAATAGTTTTACATGACTGGTTCTAAACAAGGACTGACCCAAAGAAATAAATAAGGATTAAATTAACTCAGCAAATTAAACTATTGATCTAGAGAAGATTTTGTGTACCACCTGAAAGAGTACACATACCACAGTTTGAGGTATGTGAGAGAGAGAGAAAGAGAGAGACTTTATTGATTCAGAGGGAAATTCAAGTTTTCCTGCAGCAACATTTCCACTGCACTTCTCAGTGGCCTTTGTGTCTCAGTCAAAGGTCTCAGCAGAGTTTAATAGGAGGACTGGTCAGGTAGAGTCAGCAGATCTGTGTCAGAGCAGTTTGAAGAGAGGAAGAGCGTAGGGTGTAATGAGCATGCACCAACAGCCAGTGTGGGTCCCTGGGCAAGACCTTTCGCACTACTACCTACAGAGAATGTCTGGAAATGAGAAGTACAGTGACAGCAGATTCCACATCAGAGAGGAGAGAAAAGAGAGAGAGTGAGAGATGCCAGAAAGCAGCATATGTGACATCCCAGCTCCTGTTACACTCCCCTGCCTGTAGGGGTCACCAGAGGTCATGGGTCAGCAGGGGTCATCTCCTCTGTCAGCCCTGTGTAAGCATATACTCACTCACAGTCCACGGCATCACACACAGAGCTACTGTCACTTTACACAAGACTGAGGCTACGAGGAGCTGCCACAGTGTCACTAACGCACTTCAGAGCTGAGCATTGAAGTTGTATGAAGTACTTTTTTCAGTACACTATAATAATGGATACACAAAAACATCATCTTTATTTAATTTGTGACCATAGACTGTATAAAGAAGTGACCTACGGGAGTGTGACGTTACCCATAGAGTTTGGCTCCAGTCAAAGAAAGCTCACGAAGGCTAAGCAGTTATAGTTATATTATTAGGAATAGGAATTAAGAATAAATGATTTACACACAAAACAGCAGAATAAAATCAACAAAACATTTTAATACCAAAATTAAGAGCAGTCTATGCCTGTGACCTACAGGATACAGGAGATCCCATTTGAATCTATTTTTAGCAACATAAAAGTAATTATTACTTTTGCACACAAAAGTTGACAAAATCATCTTTTAACAAGCACACATTCATTACCCTGCACTTATCTTTCACACAAATATATAAAATTAAGTCTGATTAGCTTCATTAGGTCTTCTGTAATGACTGTACTTTAAATTCTTATGTACTCTGTTTATTTCACACCTCGACAGTTTGGGTGGCACTCTGGCCCTTCCTCTTCAGTGACAGTGATGCTGTTGTGAGGTGTCTGCTCAGCTCATTTGTACAGATTTTGGTTCTGTCTTCATTGGAGCAGTAAGACGACAGCTCCATCTGCAGTCTCACTTCTTCAGAACCCAGGTATGTGAGAGGTGGTACATCCCCCATCCCAATTCACAGTCTGGTGGGCACGTTCCTGAATATTGATGGCGTCAACCACGGTACTTGTTACTCTCTGTGCCTGTGACCTTAGTGTTGTCCCAGTCCTCTGCACTCTGTTGCAGTGGTCTAGATATAGATATAGTCATATAGGCAGAGTTCAGTTGTTCTTGGGCTTGCCCTTAGTGGCTCGGATGTTTTTTGTGTGTTAAAGGCTCCACCTCTTTTACCTGTGTACGGCTTGTTGCATGATAAATAAGGTATTTCATATATTAAATTTGTCTTGGTCTGTTTTGTCCTTGAGGAGCACTAGTAACTGTTGTAATTTTGTTTAACTGGAGTACTAAATGTATTCTTGTTCATGGCCCATTGTATTTTTTTCCATTATATGTCCACTGAGATTCAGAAACATGTCCACCAGACTGTGAGGGAGGATGAGGGGGCATACCAACTCTCTCACACCTGGGATACAGTTTTGAAGAAGTGGGACTGCAGATGGCACTGTCTGTAAAAAAGAATATAAATTTTTGAAAACTAGTCATGTTTCTTTTGCACATTTCATGGATTCACTTCACAAAGGTTTATTCATTCATGCTGGTTTCATTGGATTTGGACTGTTCACCAGGTTCATAAATGAGTTCTTGTTTTATTATTTGTTTGTTTTTTTATTCAGCTTTTGCAAATTAATTTTAATATTCATAAAACTTGTATTTTACTTTCATTTGTAGTGTTTGGAGGGTGAAAAAGAATTTCCGCATTTGGAAAAAAATATGTGAAAAACAATTTTCACATTTTATTATGTATTGGTCTGTTTAGTTATTTGCAATATTAAGCATGGCCTTATTTTTAAAATAAGACCATAATGATGGAATTTCAAGTGCAAGGAGTGTATAACTTAAAGGGGGTTTATTGCACAAAACTGACTCCTGTGAGCTTTAAGACATATTATAATGTTGTTTCCTCCTCAAAAACAGACCTGGAGTTGTGTTTTGTTTCATTCACACATGTTTGAGTAACACTTTATTATTAGTCTGTCTGTATCTCCAAAGTTCAAAATGATCTGTATCGATATGCTACAGTATCGATATCATGGGCTGCTGTATCGATATATCGCCAAGTATTTTTGCTCTATTTTACCAAAGTATTTTGTGACAGCATTAGGGTGTTGTTGTTTATTTAGAGAAAGGAAACTTGTTTATGCAGTACATTTGACATACTCACTGTTTAATTATTACAATGTGTGTATTTCATATTCACTTTGTACAGGTCGAGGTTTAACAAAGACTTAGTATCACATGATTTAAAAGTTCTGTGGTGAGCATTTCGAGCAGTTAAACAACACGTCTCTTTGTAAAGTACATGTGGAGCTTGTATACGCTGTGGACTGAGCACTGACCATGGCAACAGTTTGACGTGGTCTTCTGTTGTTCTGTTCATTCATCTTCAGGAAATGGACAATAAACGCAACATTTAGTTTAATTTTTTTGTTTGTTTGTTTGTTTGTTTTTTTGTGTGATGTGGTTAATCATTAAGTAAGGGTCCGAAAGCCTTTGACTTTTACTGAACCGTATTGAATCGATTTTAAATATTTAGTTTTGAATTGTATCGAATCAAAAGTGCACTATCGAGATATAAACCTGCCACAATAACATGCTTTGAAGTTATTTATTCTTCTCTCTACAGCTCAAATCTTATCATAGTAAAAGAAAAATGTATAAAAATTTCCCCACTACTGAAAAAAAGAGGTATACATGCTGTGTCTTACCATGTCCTGGAGGGCACGTGGTAGCGGTACAGGTGGTCCACCAGGCCGTACTTGTTGTGTCCCAGAGCCTTGTATCCTCCATGCACAAACACACTGCCACTGTCCTGATCATACACACTGCTGTGGCCATACCCGCCCTCCACCACAGCGCCCCGAGTGGACAGCACCTGCCATGACTTCTCACCTTGCGCACACAACACAGACACACAGGCAATGTAAGGTAAGGTAGACTTTATCAACATGGTGTAAATGTATCTTCTGAAACTGGCTCATTGTTCAGTAGCTAACAAAACATAACCGAAACATAATATAACATAACAGTTGTATCTGGAGTGATTCATGCGTGTTTGAGCAATCTTTAACCGTTTATTTTCAAGACACATAGTATAAAGATCCACAGGTGTCAGATTATTGCCATACAGCAGACACAAGCCAATACAGTATGCCTTCTTTAAAGGTCACCTTTGCAACGTTTCTGATGGAGGGTGGGCTATCATCTTGTTTCCAAGGAGATGTTATGGCTTTCCCTTGCAGGTATTTATGTATTTTAAACCTTTTCATTATTTGTTTGCCATATTAATCTTTCTTAGTCCTTTCGACAACTCACACGTGGTGGTGAATAATCATTTTCTAATGCTACTGTAAAAATATATTATTTTTGTTTATTTACACTGACAGAGAAGACGTTGAACTTTGTGTCAGTTTTTGTTTCATGTGGATAGGTCCAGTAATGACAGAGACATGAACCATAAACCAGGTCAACAAATCTACAATCTGACAATTACAGCAAACGCCACCTGAAAACTTTGACCTGTCCTCCCAGATGGGGAACACGAGACAGTTTTCCTATTGATTACATCGTTTTTTGCCAGGAAAATGCTCACATGCTAATTATTTCTATTAGTGACTCATTATTAGTATTATTATGTAATATTATTGGCCTATAGAATGTTGTGAGGTCATCTGAAACGCAGCAATTACACCATTACTAAAAGCTCCAGAGTACATTTAGCTGACCATGCCTCTTTTAATGCACAAAAGTTCTATTTGATGATTTTCTAAACTTCCTGATGCCTTGGCTTGCTCCATTCTTCCTTTCTGAGCCAAAAATACTGGCTTTGAGAAATGGCCCTAGGTAAGAGGTACAGCGGAGAGGGGAGGCACAGGAGGAAATGAGCTTTTATTCCATTTAAAATCCAACTTTATTAAAACAGCACAATGAATACAAATTAATGTATGCAAAAGGGAGCTCATATTACATCACCCGAGCAGCACCCCATAACAAACAAATAAACAACAGACGGTGTGCCGAGGAGAGGTGCATAAAGATCAAAGCTAAGAAAAGACATGAAACGGAATAGAAAAGAGAAAGAGGTATTGGAGTTTGTGGAGTTGTGAGAATAAGTCAAACCATGTCCACAAGGGGGAGTAGAGAGCACTGTAAAGAAGAAGAATTATGTCTTTGTATTAAACAGAAGAATGGTAGTAGGTAGGTTTGTTTCATGCATAATGTTTGCATTCATTTAAGTTATATATATATATATATATATAAAACACAACCACAGCTGCCTAAAGTGCTGTACAAAGGCAATATAAAGTGTAGTTTTATAAAACTAAACAAAAAGCAAAACAATACAAATGTCCCACTTTGCATGTGTTAAAAGCCAATGCAGAGAAATGAACAAAAATGTGGAAATATTTAAAGACGAGCCTGTTCTAATGGTAAATGGTCACATGTTTATATGGCATCTTTCCACCTTCAAGGCTCAGAGTGCTTTACATCAAGGAAGCCATTCACACACACACACACACACACACACACACACACCTACACGCACACACACACACACACACACACACACACATTCATACACCCGTATACGCAGACACTGGGGGCGGGGGGGTTAATTGTCTTGCCCAAGGACACAATAGTAGCATTCATCTGTTGGAGCTGGAAGAGCTGGAATAGTACTGCCACCCTGTGGGTCAGTGGATCAACCACTCAACCAATGATGTTTACGTCGAGAGCAGGATTCAAACTGCCAACTTGTAGAACCATGGACAGACATTCTACCAACTGAGCTACTGTCGCCCTGTGCCCAAAGGAAGACGGTTAAAAGAGTCTGGGACTAGCTAGAGCAAAAGTCTGGGACCTTGGAACATCTTAAAATCATCTGGTGTGCTGATCTCAAGGTTTTACTGGGACCATGGACAGACAGGAGCTCAGATAGGTAGGGTCCATGTATGTAGGCATTTAAAAATCATCAACAAATTTTTAAAATCAGCTGACTGAAGCTGACAGGAGTCAATGCAGAGCGGCCATGACAGGTGAAATGTGCTCATATTTCCTGGTGCCTGTGAGCATGGGCCCCAGCTGTGGGAGTTAGTAACTCCTACAGTACGGGGAGTTACAGTTGTCTAATCAGCAGGAGATGAAGACAGGAATGACACGCTCCAAGTCAGTGTGGGGCAGATATGACTCCACCTTTACTAAGTAGGTGTAGTCTATATAGTGCTATTATTATGCCATCAACAACAGCAACATTCTATCATCTCAAAGGCATGCTATATATATATATATATATATATATATATATATAGAGAGAGAGAGAGAGAGAGAGAGAGAGAGAGAGAGAGAGAGAGAGAGAGAGAGAGAGAGAGACAAACACAGTACAACAGTAGCCTACTCTTACTTTACAAATACTTTCAGGAAATGAACCATTTCATGTGTCCAAAGTGATAAGAGAATATTGAATGATTTGAACATTTGCATTATTTTGTCTTATTTTTTGTCTTTGTCTATGCTCAGTGTTGAGAAGTAACTAATAGTGATACACAAACTGAAAATACATATTGACAATACATAAGAGAAGACATGAAAGGGGATTGAAAAAAAAAAAAATCCACTATTCCACTTCAGTTACTCTTTCATTTGTATTCAAAATACAGTTACTTTCCTAAAATCAAACTAATGCCATGTGGTACTTGATCTCAGAATATTAGTAAAATAAAAGAAAACACTACTCTTGCAGATGCACACATGTGTGATTATTTCCTTCTCTAATTAGTTATGAATAATGCAACTGTTCTTTAACTTGCTTTATCTGCTCTTTTAGCTCCTCTTTTACCTTTTTTTTAGCTGTTCCTTTAGCTGCTCTTTTATCTATTCTTTTAGCTGTGCACTCTCTATCTGCTTGTTACACCTCCTGACACACACCTCTGACAGCCATAATAAGACTATTTTAAGCTTTATTCTTTATTCATTTTTATAATACTTTTGATTGTATAACTTCAGATACTGTAATTGTAGATTTTGAATTATGCTAGGCTAACCTAGCAGATGGAGGGAAAGAACTGGTTTTCATTGTGTTTTCATGGACTTAAAGGTTCATTAAGTAACTTTTCTCATAGAAAAGTTGTCTTGTCTCAGATGTAATTGCTGTGCCGGTAATGTTCCACAATATAGCATTAAAAGGGATAGTATTTAAAATCAACTTTTATGAACTTTTAATCAGGTTCCCTCATAATTAGTTGGCTCTAAGTTAAATTTTGATTTATTCATGCATGCTTGAGTAATCCTGTATTGACCTGCATTTGATGGTTGTGTGCTCCAAAAAAATCTGTTTTCACCTATCCCCTATCTCCATCCACAGCTCTGAATTTATTTGAGATTATTTAAAACAGGGGTGTCCAAACTTTTTTCATCAAGGGCTGTCTAAACACAGATGAAGCAGAGGGCCTATCGACGGCCATAGACTGGTGCTCAGTGCAGTGAATAATTGAAATATGCATGTTTAACACGTTAGAATGAGCGATCAGTCCTTTACTCATGCTAAGATCCTCCACAAAACCACACAATAAATATTAAATATTGTCTTATCAAGGTAGATTTTGAAAAAAAAAATTGCAGCCAAAACTGCTCAAGGTAATTCACCTGGAAGCCTGAGGGCCAAGAAAAATTTGTCTGAGGGCCGCTTTTGGCCCACGGGCCATAGTTTGGGCATGCCTGATTTAAAAGGTTTAGGATCTGGATCATACATACATGAAAAATGGGTATTTAACATGTTTTTACACATGTCGAACACCCATTTTTCAGCAATAAAAACAAGTAAGGTAGGGTACAGTCCTGGGTACAGTCCTGTCTCCGTTCCTGTTCACTCTGTACACCTCTGATTTCCACTACAGCTCCGGGTCCTGCCATCTGCAGAAGTTCTCTGATGACTCTGCAGTGGTCGGGTGTATCAGGGATGGACAGGAGCTGGAGTACAGGACACTGATTACAAACTTTGTGGAGTGGTCCCAGGCAAACCATCTGCTCCTGAACGTTGACAAGACCAAGGAACTGGTGATTGACTTTAGGAGAAAGAGGACACCTGTGGAGCCCATTACCATCCAGGGCCAGGACGTGGAAATAGTGGACTGCTACAAGTACCTTGGCGTACAGGTGAATAACAGACTTGACTGGAGGGACAACTGTAATGCTGTGTACAAGAAGAGCATGAGCAGACTCTACTTCCTGAGAAAGCTCAGGTCTTTCAATGTGTGCAGCAAGTTACTGGAGATCTTCTACCAGTCTGTGGTGGCCAGCGCCCTGTACTTCGCTGTGGTCTGCTGGGAGAGCGGCACCAGTAAAAGAGACACTGGGCGCATTGACAAACTGATCCGTAAAGCGGGTTACGTGATCGGCTGTGAACTGGAGACATTTGTCACAGTGAGGGACAGGAGGTCACTGGACAAACTGCTCTCCATCATGGACACTCCTGCTCACCCACTGCACCAGACTATAGAGGGACAGAGGAGCTCATTCTCCAACAGGCTCCTACAGCTCCGCTCAAACAGTGAGAGATTCAGGACTACATTCATACCATACGCCATACAGTTGTACAACAACTCACCCTTATGTAACAGATAATACTCCCTACAACTGTACTACAAGTTAATCCCAAGTAACGGATAACCTCATGCCCTGTCAATCAGCATAGTATTTGCACTGTCGTTCTTGTCTCTTGTATATAGCTGGGACTATATAGTTTATTACTTTATTACTTATATTTCTATTTTATTTTGACTTGTACATATACATTTTTATTATTATGTCTCATTTGACACGTGTCTCTTGCTCTTTTTGCTATACCATCTATTTTTGTTACTCTATGTTATTACATTATATTGCGATGTTGGAGCGACTGTATCCAAATAATTTCCCTTGTGGATCAATAAAGTTTGTCTAAGTCTAAGTCTAAGTAAATGAAAAAAAAAATAAAATAAAAAAAATAAAAATGAGTGAATGGGAGGGGAGTGAAGGAGAGGAGGACAGTAAGGCATGAACAGAGGAAGAGAGGGGAAGAGGAGGAGCGAGAGAGGAGTGTGAGTCAAGAGAAAGCGATGGAGAAAGGCCAGTGGAGGAGGGAGAAGGCAGATTTATCACTGTCTGCTCCTAATGAGTCCCTGTACGTGTGCTCCGGCTATACACAGGAGCACAACAACATTTCACTATTGATCCCGGAACAAGTTTGTCCACTAGAGTTTCCTCTAAATTGTGTTTTGTCTCCTTCAGAGGGACAAGGTCAGGAGAAGTCACACAACACAGACAATACAGACATCCAAAATCATCTCCACTGCTCCAAGTGCCTCAGGTCCTCCTCTGGGTCCTCCCCCCAGTGGAACAAACTTGGAACATCTCACCAGAAAGTTTGTAAGTATCTTTAGCTCCTCTTAGAGAACAAATGTGATGCATTGGTCTTAACATGTTCTTGAACATCTTTGCTTTGGCATTTCATGTTTTAGAACTTAAAGCAGACCTATTCTGCAAAATCAACTTTTAGTTGTTTCTCCTTCTCATTGACCGTCTGAAGTTGTATTTAGTGTGATTCGTGCATGTTTGAGTGATCATTAATCACTTATTTTCAAGACGGCATATTGCCAATCAACTCCTGTTTTCGGCTCCATCGGTACACACCCACTGTGGCGTACGCACTTCTTTCTCCAGTTTTAATTTCTTAATCGGTGATACACGTAGGACTGGGCAGCATCACATAGTCATTTTAGTGTGCATGCAGTGCTTTGTGATGACGTTTAATGGTGAATGAAATAAAACACAACTCCAGGTCTGTTTTTGAGGAGGTAACAACATGTCCTAAATCTCACAAGAGTCAGTTCTGTGATATATAGGACCTTTAAGAAGTGGCTTAAGAGAGTCAGGGCTGTAGCATCAGTGATCTGCTGTCTGCAGAGTAATGTATATATGTAAATATTTCAATCTGAAAATCTGTATCTGTGCTGGTGAGCTGCTCCCTAGTGCTATTTTAGCTGTACTTTAAATGGTCCATGTGCCATTTTATGAAGTACACTGTTAGCTGCTGTCACTTTGCCTCTGCTCAGGGATCACACATGAACACGAGCTTGTGCAGTACATTTATTGTGGTATATTTAATGTAATACTGTGTGAGTAAACAAGAACAATATCCAGTCTATTCAACCTGCATGAGCTAAATGTATTAGAATATGATGCTCTTTATATACCTGCACACACTGATATGAAAGAATCCACTCTCCCTCTCACCCCAGTCGCTTGCTCGGCTTACAGCTGGTTTCTCGTATCTGATTGGACAAAGAATCATCTTCTTATCTTATTCTGGAACTTAAAGGTGCATTGTGTAACTTTTCTACTGAAGGGTCTGCCACCTGCTTTTCCTGTTATTGCTTTGTCTGGAATGGTTCACAGTATGGTATTAAACATTTCTATCTTCTCTGAGACCAAACGAGACCAAGTTACAGGTCAGATCTGAATGTCTGTTTTTCTAGGTATTTTTGAGCTTTAAAACCACCTGTAATTGAATAAATGCAAGGTAGAGCTGTTTACTGTCATACTGTGGAACATTCCAGCCAGAGTAATGGCATTTCCATAGAAACAAGAAGGTGATGGAGCCACTAACAAAAAGTTGCATAGTGCACCTTTAACCTGGTCCAGAGCAGGTTATGAGTTCAGGGCCTGTTATGATAGAGATCTACATCAATCCAGCTTCATAGTACTGCTAACACTAAAAAAACGCTGGGTTAAAAATAACCTAACCTGTGTAAAATAATAACCCAGCGCTGGGTCAATCTTGGGCCAACACAAGTCTGGGTTATTTTGACCCAACAGTATGGGTTATCATTTCAACCCAACTTTTTGGGTTGTTTTTTCTTCTTAATTCTGGGTTGTATTTTACTGCTCTGCTGGGTTAATTCTACATGGGTTAAATGCTTATAATGACCACAACAATGCTATAAAAAAGGATTTATTTAAAAAAATCATTTAAAATAAATAAATTAATTCATTCGAAACATATCACACTGTTAACAGCAACACATTATGAATTCAGTAGTAAAATGTTCATTTAAATTGTCCATTTTGTAGTTTGTACTTCTGACAGAAGTTTGAGCGTGGAGTTGGTTTCTCTCCGATTCTGGAGCTTCAGTCTGAAGGAGATTCCACTGTGAGACCAGAGAGGCATGGTCATGTTTACAGGTCAGATATATCTGGCTACACAGACTTCATAAAATATAATATTATTAAACATAACACTTACATTTAACCTTAACCCTAATGTAACACTTACATTAGTGACTGAACAGAAGTTTTAGGGCTGAGTTGGAGTCCAGACTCAGGGCTGTGGACACTGCAGTCTTCTCCAGAGGGAGGGATGAACAGAGAGACAGCTCAAATCTGTCTTCCTCTGTAACAAATGAAGCTTGAGAAATATTAAATCAAACCCAAATGTGGATTTGTAATTTTAAGACACATTCAGATTCATAAGAAAAACACAATGTTCATTTATTTAAGCAGGTAGTTACGGTAACAGTAAGTCAAACATTTATTTAGTAAGATTAACATTAACTCGCACAAACTGATTATATTGTGTAAAGTTTCAGATAAAATCACAAATTTTAAGTAATAAACATGTAAATACCTTTAACAGTTTCTCTGATGCAGTAGTTGAGGTGAGTAATGGCCGCTATTGACAGTTGAAGAGTCTGTGTTTGACCCAATTCTCTGGGTTGTTTGACAGTATTTGACCCAGAATGCTGGGTAGACCAGACAAAGGCGGGACAATGTCTATCATTATGTTTGAATAGATGTGAAATGACCCAACCTATTGACCCAGTGTTTGGGTTAAGATAAACAACCCAACTCTGTGAAAATAACCCCCCCAAAAAATGACCCAACAGCCATAACCCAGCAGCTGGGTAGAAAAAATAACTCTGCATTTTTTAGGGAGAGGGTTAACCCCAAAGTCGCCTCACTATAATCCAGACTTAGAGGAACACGGCCCTGATCACCTGATCATCTTCACATTATCACTTTATTGCAGTGTCATGTAAACAGTAAATTGAGATGTGAGTCATTTGATTAAACCTGAAGATCTCAGACCAAAAGTAAAATTCAGGGTCAGACAGAACCTGTGCATGCAGCGCTCTGGTTCAGTTTAGCTTCAAAACTGAGCAGACACCTCCCTCTGCTGGTGGGACTGGGAAATTAAAGCACTGTATCATTTGTTGACAATTGAGACAATTCTAGACTTTTATATGAAATGCTAGTACTAATTTGGTTTATGATTCCATATGCCAAAAATACATAGGCTCTAATTATGTTCTGGATTCGGTATGTACTCTTTTGCCTTTGTTTGTTAAAAAAAAAAAAAAAAAAAAAAAAAAGAGCATATTGTTGTAGGAAATATGTAATTGAAGATGTCATTGCTTTGTTGCTTTGCCTGGAATGTTCCACAGTATGACATGGAACTTTGCTCTCACAAGAAGGTGAGTGGATTGAGCAGAGTTAAAGTTCAGATCTGTGGAAAGACGACCTGCTCACAGAAAGAATACATGTTTGAAGGTGTTGCTGAGCGATAAAACTCCTATGCAAGAAAGAACAGTTTAAAGGTATACTGTGGAACACTCTAGGAAAAGCAATAACATCTCCATGGAGACAAGCGGATAGCAGAACCTTCACCAGAGAAGTTACATAGGGCGCTTTTAAGCCCATGCTTTTGTTGTGCCTTGGAGCAAGACATGCCACTCACTAAAATGCGTGTGGGGAAAGAGCCTTTGTGTGTGTTGGTTTCCTTTCAACACTACACCTTTCATACACTAGCACGCACTACTCTGTTAGAAGCTCTGTTACTCAAGTTAGACTTTAATCTGAGCTTTATTTGAAAACAATCTGAACAGAAGGAATTGACTTGGTTGGAAATACAACAGGTGAGCTGATTTGTGCTGTTACAAATCCCACTCCAATAACAGTCACAAGCTAGCATTAACCAACAGTTTTTCGGTTAGCACCTTTTTGTTGAAAATCAAACTCCTAGAACAGGACTTTTTTTTTTTTTTTTGCTAATGTACTGTATGTATTGTGTCATTGTGTCAATATTGTATGTATTGTGGTAAATACTGAACATTCCACCAATAAAGACACACATAGAACACCCCCAGCATGAGGTAACTACAAAGTATCAATTAATAGTATTACATATATTAATGCAAAATTGTATTACACCCGGCTTGTATGTGTAATGACTTTGTTTCATTAATAACACACAATTGCTATTCACTTATTATTAAAGATGCAGTATGTAACTTTTCTCCATGGAGATGGGATTGCTTTGCTTGGAATGTTTCACAGTACAACATTAAACTTATCTATCTCCATGGAGACAATGCATGATGTTTAATGGATTTTGCCGTACTGTGAGATATTTTGAGCAAAGCAATAACATCTCCACCGAGACCAGAAAGTCCACCCTCCACCAGAAAAGTGACACAGTGCAGCTTTAAAGTGAAACTGACTTTATAACTGTGATTTGGACTTTTGGACTTTTGGATTGATTTGGATCGGTGCTTTTCAAATAACTCCAGTGTAAACAACGCCACTGAGCGAACGAAGTCTGAATACAAAACTGTAAAGTATCACCTTTGTAAATGATTTTTATGAATGGATGCCCAAAACTCGGCGCCCACTCAAATCGACCGCGCCCTGTAGAAATGTCAGCTTCTCCCAGCGCCGCAACTTTAACTTCCATCAATAAAACCCAATTACACCCATCAATAGTCTGTGTTCACATGGAATCACAACAGTGTAGAGGCCATATTTTACTTCTGTGGGGTATTAACTGCTAACATAAAACATATTTAGATCACCATGTTACTCTGAGTCTCCCCTCCCTTTGATCACTGGATTACTCAAAGATGCATGGATGACATCTAAAACCTCTTCAGGCATGCTTTTAATGAGGGAACAAAACTCCCTGTTTAAACTGATCTGAGGCAGGTCAGAGTTCTCAGGTGGAGCTGCTGTGGAACTGTCAGATGAAGATTTGTTGACCTGGTTTATGGTTCATGTCTCTGTCATTCTTGGTCCTATCCACATGAAACAAAACCTGGCACAAAGTTCACTGTCTTCTCTGTCAGTGTAAATAAACTGTGCGAAAATGATTTTTTTTTTTTTTTTTTTTTCACAAAAGCTTCAGAAAGTGGTGTCATTCTTTAACCTCAAAGACGTGATAGCTGTCAGTTGAAAGGACTTTAAGCCATAACATTAATATATTTGTGGAACCGATCCCAAACAAACAACGAGAAGGTTCAGCATTTGTGGATCAGAAGTTTGAAGATTTCTCCCTCAGAGTTAAATGAGTTATTCTTCACTTCCCTTATGCATTCTGGGCATCCTATTTATTCACTGCAAATAGTTAATAAGCACTTTTTACAAATTTCAGAGGCCAGAGTTTATCTTCACAGTAAAGCTTACAAGAACTAGCATGCTAACGACACACATGATTCTCAAATAAAAATGCTTTATAATTAGATGCAAACAGCACATAGTGGTCTACAGTATATCTGTACTGGGACAAAACAAATTTTGCTCAGTTACAGCCATTTTAATCACTATGGCAACCCTGTTAATTTTTCATAATTCTGAAGCTCATGGATAGGCCTTGCTCTCCATCTGAAATTATGGCATCAATTATAATATCTTGACTACATGAACATTAATTAGTCCCCTATAAAGTCCTCACTCACCGATGTGGTACTCTTGCACTTGGTTGAGGTAGCCACAGACCGGAGAGTAGCCAAAAAACACCAGCATGACCGTCTGGCCGTCCTCCCCGTGGACCATGTGGGCACTGTGTCCCTCCAGAGGGCAGAGTGGCCCAGGGGCCGGCCTGAGGGGGGTCCACACACGTCTGGGGATGTTAAACACCCACAGTTCATCGCTAACGTTAGCCGCTCCCTGCTCCAGCTTACCCCCGAACATGTAGAGCTCATCCTGCAGGAAATACAGATCAGTATAATGAAATACAGGAACACACAGGGACCACTTCATGGTCTAGTAGTAACAGACATACTAAGTAATTAATTAGATCTTTGTTTATGGCAAAAGGAGAAATTTAATTTGTCAACTGGACAGAGTTTATTTGGTTGAATACGTTTCACAGCTCATCCAAGCTGCTTCTTCAGTTCTGGTCAGATGCTGGTGGACACTGCCTTATATCTGCTTGAAGGGAGGAGCTTAATTACAATGAAAATTACTCTGAGACAACACATATTTAAATACAGTTTCAGTTGGTTAGGTGAGTCTATTCAATATGGAGTGATTACAGTTTCTGTTAGTTAGGTGTGTCTATTCAATATGGAGTGGGAGTGGGGGAGTAGTTAGCATATCCATTCAGGGCCATGATGGGTGTTTTCACACCTCTGGACATGTCCTGGCTAGTCCCATTGTTTTCTCTGTTTGTTTTGATTTAGGTTTGAGGATAGAGTTATAGATGGGAGACAAATGATGTCTGAGACCCCCATTTCTGTTCAAGGAAGGATTCTCTTTCTTGACAAAAATAGCTTCTTTCTTTGTTAAAGAACCTGAGTCTGATGAGGCCATTTGTATCCACTTAATATCAATGACACACGTCTTCTCCTGGTTCTGTCTGTGCAGGTGACTCTGGGTCTGTCTGCGCAGGTGAGGTTGGGTCTGTCTGTACAGGTGAGACACTAACATGTTAATATCCACACATGAGATGTTCTATTATCTGTACTGTATTCTAAACCAAGTGTACGTTAACAAAAACAACTACATCTGCCTAAATAGAAGTTTAAACACTGCCCGTTTTTTGTACTTAATCTTTATCATCAATACACCAATATTTACAGTGCATCCGGAAAATATTCACAGCGCTTAATTTTTCCCACATTTTGTCATAAGATAAGATAATCCTTTATTTGTCCCACAATGGGGAAATTGCAGTGTCACAACGCAAGTTTCAGAAACAGTAGGAAAATAAGAGCATGCATCAAAATCAAGATAAATAATAATAAGTATTTACAATCAACTAAAAAACACACTGTAAAGCTAAAAGGCACAGGAACGTTGCACAATAAGCGTCTTTGATTCTGAGCAGTGAACAAACAGCAGTTAAAGTGACTCCAGTATAGTAATATATAATATTACTACAATAAAGTGACTCAGATGATTGTGTACAGTGCAGTGATGGACAGTGGTGGTTAAATAAATAAGTAGCAGGTAGTGACTTTAAATAGTAATGCACATTGTCATTATTACTATGGAGATGACACATGGTTGCTATGGAGATGACACATGACTAGCACTGATCATTATACAGTCTGACAGCAGCAGGAAGGAAAGACCTGCGAAATCTCTCTTTAACACAGCAAGGGTGAATCAGTCTGTCACTGATGCTGCTCTCCAGAGCAGACAGGGCGTCCTGCAGGGGGTGACACTCATGGTCCAGCATAGACATGATTTTAGCCAGGACCCTCTTGTCCCCCACCTGCTGCACCGAGTCCAGAGGACAGCCCAGGACGGAGCTGGACTTCTTGATGACCTTATCCAGTTTCTTCTTCTCCCTCTTTGTGATGCTGCTGCACCAGCAGACCACACCGTACAGGATGGCTGATGCCACCACAGAGTCATAGAAGGTCCTCAGGAGTGGCCCTCTCACTCCAAAGGACAGCAGTCTCCTCAGGAGATAGAGCCGACTCTGGCCCTTCCTGTACAGTGCATCTGTGTTGAGTCCAGTCCAGTTTATTGTTCAGATGGACACCCAGGTACTTGTAAGAGTCCACTCTCTCAATGTCTCTTCCCTGGATGTTCATTGGTGGTGGGGTAGTAGAATGACGTCTGCGGAAGTCCACCACCATCTCCTTGGTCTTCCCCGCGTTGATGAGAAGATAGTTCCGGTGACACCAGTCCACAAAGTCCTGCGTTAGTCCTCTGTACTCCGCGTCATCATCATCCGTGATGAGACCGATGATGGCGGAGTCATCGGAGAACTTCTGCAGGACACATCTGTCCGTGTTGTGTCTGAAGTCTGCAGTGTAGAGGGTGAAGAGGAAGGGCGCAAGGACCGTGCCCTGGGGCGCCCCCACACTGCAGGTCATGAGGTCAGACACACAGTCCCGGGCTCTCACAAACTGGGGCCGGTTTGTGAGGTAGTCCAGGATCCACTCAGCCAGGTCACAGTCCACTCCTGCCCACTCCAGCTTGTCCCTCAGGAGCAGCGGCTGGATGGTGTTGAAAGCACTGGAGAAGTCGAAGAACAAGATTCTCACAGTGCTGCCGGGCCTTTCCAGGTGGGACAGCGAGCGGTGCATCAGAGAGATGATGGCGTCCTCCACTCTGATGCCGGGCCGATACGCGAACTGCAGCGAGTCCATCGCTGAGCTCACCGTGGAGCGGAGGTGACCCAGGATGAGCCTCTCCAGAGTCTTCATCAGATGAGATGTGAGAGCCACTGGCCTGAAGCTGTTGAGGTCTTTGGCGTGCGGTGTCTTGGGCACAGGTACCACACAGGAGGTCTTCCAGAGCTGTAGCACCACCTTCAGCTTCAGGCTCAGGTTGAAGACATGCTCCATAACTCCACACAACTCATCTGCACAGGACTTAAGGAGGGTTGATCCCGTCTGGTCCAGCAGCTTTCCTACTCCTTATCCGGCTCAGTTCTCTCCTAACCTGAGCTGTTGTGACAGACAAAGAGCAGGGGCGTGTGCTGGAGGTGTGGCTGAGTACTTGAGGTGGATTTGGGGGCTGGGGGGCTGAGGTAGAGGTGTGAAGAGGTGGCAGTCTGGGCCTTTGTGCAGGAGACAAGGTGAGCCCATGCGGCGGTGCGGGGGGAGGGGTGGGTGATTGATCAAACCTCAGGAAGTGTGAATTCAGATTGTTCACCCACTGTTGGTCTCCCTCTGTCTGGACGGGCGGAGGACTGAAGCCAGAGACACTCTTCAGACTTCTCCACACCTCCCTGACATTCCTCTGCTGCAGCTGCTGTTCCATCTTCCTCCTGAAGTTGGCCCTAGCCTGTCTGATTTTCCTCCTCAGCTTCTTCTGTACAGTCCTCAGCTCTTCTTTGTTCCCGGACCTGAAAGCTCTCTACTTCTCCTTCAGCAGAGCTTTAATGTCCGAATTAATCCATGGCTTGTTGTTTGGAAAACACTGCACCGTCCGAGAGGGTACAGTGTTTTCAAAACAGAAGTTGATGTAGTCCGTAATACAGTCCGTGATAGCATTGATGTCCTCCCCATGAGGCTGGCAGAGCTCTGTCCACACAGTGGGGCTAAAGCAGTCCCTCAGAGCCTCCTCACTCTCTGCTGTCCACCTCTTCACCACTTGGGGCTCCACAGGCTGCCTGCGCACAAGCGGGTCGTACACAGGCCTCAAATGGATGATGTTGTGGTCTGCTCTTCCCGGGGGGCAGGTTACATACTGGGTGTATGTTGGCAGGACAGATGAGGGAGATGCATGGTTGAAGTCCCCGGTGGTGAGGAAGAGGGCCTGTGGATGCTGAGTCTGAAGAGAGCTGATGCAGGAGAGCAGAGTGTCACAAGCATTCTCCGCGTTAGCACTGGGAGGAATATACACAGCCAGTGTGATGACATGTGAAAACTCCCGGGGCAGGTAGAATGGCCTCATGCTAACAGCAAACAGTTCAATGTCTTTATTACACATCTGCTCCTTCACTGTACAGTGTCCAGGTTTGCATCATTTCTCGTTCACGAACAGCGCTAGTCCTCCTCCCTTCTTCTTCCCGCTCTCCTCCATCCTGTCCGCGCGCAGCAAGTGAAAGTTGTCCACGGTGACGGCAGAGTCCGGGATCAGCGGTGTTAGCCACGTCTCCGTAAAAACAATGATGCTAGCGTCCCTGTACTCCCGCGAGCTCGTCCGTCTTGTTGGCAAGGAAGCGCACGTTCCCCGTGACAATGGAGGGGAGGACTGGTCTGCAGCGTCTCTTCTTCTCACGGAGTTTACGTCCCACGCGGCATCCACGGCGTGTCGTCCGTAGGACCTCATCGGGGATAACATGCCTGTCCCGGGGGAACACAACAGCGCTGCGCAGCGCCATCAGCTGATCCCTTGTGTAGACGAGCGGAGGACGGGGTCCCTTACACATCTTAAGCCGAGACAGGTAAATAATCCACCAAAAGTGCGGAAAAATGCAGCGTCGAGTGCAGCCCAAGCTTAACGAACAATGTTGAGAAAAATATTTACAAAAGTGAGGCGGTTTAAGGGCAAAAAGTTAGAAAAGTTACGAAAAGTGCGGGAGCGTTGTGACGGGCAGCTAGCTAGCGCCAGTGCCGGAACCGGCGCCTCATTCCAAATTGTATTAAATTCATCTCTTACCTCAAAATTCTACACACAATACCCCATTATGACAATGTGAAAAAAGTTTTTTTTTACAGTTTTTGAATTGATTAAAAATAGAAAACTAAGATATCACATTTACATAAGTATTCACAGCCTTTGCCATGAAGCTCAAAATTGAGCTCAGGTGCATCCTTTTTCCACTGATCATCCTTGAGATGTTTCTACAGCTTAATTGGAGTCCACCTGCGGTAAATTCAGTTGACTGGACATGATTTGGAAAGGCACACACCTGTCTATATAAGGTCCCACAGTTGACCGTGCATGTCAGAGCACAAACACCAAGCATGAAGTCAAAGGAATTGTCTGTAGACCGGCGAGACAGGATTGTCTTGAGGCACAAATCTGGGGAAGGATACAGAAAAATTTCTGCTGCTTTGAAGGTCCCAATGAGCACAGTGGCCTCCATTATTCGTAAATGGAAGACGTTTGGAACCACCAGGACTCTTCCTAGAGCTGGCCGGCCGTCTAAACTGAGCGATCGGGGGAGAAGGGCCTTAGTCAGGGAGGTGACCAAGAACCCGATGGTCACTCTGTCAGAGCTCCAGCGTTCCTCTGTGGAGAGAGGAGAGCCTTCCAGAAGGACAACCATCTCTGCAGCAATCCACCAATCAGGCCTGTATGGTAGAGTGGCCAGACGAAAGCCACTCCTTAGTAAAAGGAACAGGGCAGCCCGTCTGGAATTTGCCAAAAGGCACCTGAATGACTCTCAGACCATGAGAAACAAAATTCTCTGGTCTGATGAGACAAAGATTGAACTCTTTGGTGTGAATGCCAGGCGTCATGTTTGGAGGAAACCAGGCACCGCTCATCACCAGGCCAATACCATCCCTACAGTGAAGCATGGTGGTGGCAGCATCATGCTATGGGCATGTTTTTCAGCAGCAGGAACTGGCAGACTAGTCAGGATAGAAGGAAAAATAAATGCAGCAATATACAGAGATATCCTGGATGAAAACCTGCTCCAGAGCGCTGTTGACCTCAGACTGGGGCGAAGGTTCATTTTTCAGCAGGACAACGACCTGAAGCACACAGTCAAGATCTCAAAGGATTGGCTTCAGAACCACTCTGTGAATGTCCTGGAGTGGCCCAGCCAGAGTCCAGACTTGAATCCGACTGAGCATCTCTGGAGAGACCTGAAAATTGATTGATTGATTGATTGATTGATTGATATATAGTTTGTGCCAAGAGAAAAACAATAATCATATACATATTGTATATACACTGTAAACAACAGAAAAGCACATTTCTCAAAAAGGAGTGGGAAGAAGAAAAACTTATATTAACCCACCCCTATTCATGACATAGTTTCAAAATTAAAATTATGGTTATGTGGTTGCTTATGTACATTGATCACAAAACTTTACAAATATTTACATATAGCAAAATAAATTACACATTATGCATACTTAATACCATTTTTACCCAAGTTTTTTTTTTTTTTTTTTTTTTGAGCACCCAGTGCTGTCACTTACCCTTATAACACAAAAGCAAAAACTCTTTATAATTTCTTTTGAAGCTGTGAATATTTGGGCACTGCTTCAGGTTTTCTCCCAAACCATTCCACAGACTGACCCACACACAGATACACACATGCTCTTCCTGGTGGTTCTCACCTTCTTTGTTTTAAATTTACCCCTTCCCCTTAAGTCATAGTGTACTTCTTGTGTACTGAACAGTTTTTGGATATTGAACTGTAGTAAATTTTTGTTTGCTTTATACAAAAGCAAAGCAGTGTAGAATTTTACTAAATCAAACATTTTTAATAATTTTGATTTGAAAAACAAGTCGTTTGTATGATGCAAGTACCCGACCTTATGCATTATTCTCACAGCACATTTTTGCAATTTGAAAAGGGGAAGAAGTAAAGTTTGGTAATTGTTGCCCCAAATCTCAATACAGTATGTCAAATATGGAAGTATGAGTGAGGAGTACAATATGTAAAGAGCCTTTTGATCAAGAATGTATTTCACTTTGTTGATTACTGCTATACTTTTCGAGACCTTAGATTGTGTGTATCTGATGTGAGGTTTCCAGCTTAGCTTTTCGTCTATCATTACACCTAAAAATTTATTATCAGAAACCCGCTTGATTTTAACACCGTCAATATGAATTGAAACTTCAGAATTGATTATAATTACCAAAAAAATATAGCCTTTGTCTTGTTTAAATTTAGGGATAACTTATTACAATCCATCCATAATTAAATTTTACTTAACTCCATATTCATAGTTGTAATAAGTTGATTATAATTGTCATTAGAATAAAATATACTGGTGTCATCTGCAAATAAAATCATTTTTACTATATCAGATGTTTTAAATATGTCATTTACATACAAATTAAATAATTTGGGTCCCAATATTGAGCCTTGTGGCACTCCACAAGTAGTACTCCTAAATCTGGAAATATATCCATTCATTTTCACAATCTGTTGTCTTCCGGTCAGATAGCTTTCAATCCAATTTAGTGCAATGTCCCTTATGCCATACAGTTTTTTGAGTAGTATGGAGTGGTTAAGAGTGTCAAAAGCTTTCTTTAGATCAATGAAAACCCCCACGACATACTTTTTACTATCTAGTGCATTGGTTATCTCCTCCACAGCATCCATAAGCGCCATTGATGTTGAACTTCTGCAGCTGAACTCATACTGACTCTGGTTCATTATCTCATGTTTGTCTAAAAATGATTCCAATCTATTATTGTATAATTTTTCAAGAAGTTTTGAAAATTGAGAGAGTAAAGACACTGGTCTATAATTAGTGAGCACATGTCTATCTCCAACAATAATCCATAACTCATTAGCACACTTTTACAACCACTGGAATTATAGTTGCCATAAAACCTATTGATCTGAGCCACCTTTGAAGACAATCCAACAACTTTATAAAGAATGTGAGCGTTCACTTCAGACATGTAGTTTTGCATGAGCCAGTGCTCTGGTAGAATTATCGATAATCAATGTTTAACTATCATATGTGTACCTGTAAGTGATGGACCAGTTAGCATTAGCAACCATATATTAACTATATTGTCTAAATGAAATATCATTGTTTAAAAGAGCCATGCATAACTTGGCAGACAGAGGAACCAACATAGGCTTGTCTCTATGGAGATGTTATTGTCTGAAATGTTCCACAGTGTGGCAACTAATTGCATAAATTTAATTAAACTACAGGTATTTTATTGCTAAATAATATCTTTATGGTAATATCAGCACTCAGATCTGTAACTCAGCTTGGAGCCAGAAAATGCTTGTCTCCATGGAGATATATTAGTGTAATACCATAATGTGGAACATTCTAGGCAAAGCAATAACATCTCCATGGAGACAAGCAGGTGTTGGCTCATGTTTGTCATTTAGATTAGATTAGAAATACTTCATTATCATTTATAAACATTAAACAACATGGAGCCATGCATTTAACACAATGCAGCATTGTAGATTTCATCATTACTGACTAGGAAGTAACACTTAAACCTAAAAATCTGGGGAAAAAAGTGTGAATTTGTTTTATAGCTAAATCTTAAATATAACAATTTTAACTATGCTTAACCTGTCATAGGCACTGTAATTTCCGTCAGTTAGCCATTGGAGTTTTCACTGATCGTGGTATCAATTTTTTAGACAGTGTTACTACAGGCCTGATTACACTGACTGTAATTACTCATCCATCAATTTTCTTCCACTTCTCTGTGGCTGAGTCGCAGGGGCAACAGTCTACACAGGGGACTCCCTGTGTAGACTGTTGCCCCTGCGACTTCCTTCCTTCCCAGACTTCCTTCACCCCAGACACTTCCTCTAGCTCCTGGGCGGCCTTAAGGTGTTCCCAGACCAGCCGATAGACATAGTCCCTCCAGTGTGTCCTGGGTCTTCCCTGGGGCCTCCTCCCGGTGGTATCCAGGGTGGCATCCAGGAGGCAACCGGAACAGATGCCCAAGCCACCTCAGCTGGCTCCTCACCCTATCTCTAAGGAAGCACCCAGACACGCTGCAGAAGAAACTCAATTCGACCCCTTGTATCCATGTTCTTGTCCTTTCGGTCATTACCCAAAGCTCATGTCCATAGGTAAGGGTAGGACTAAGAGCGGTTCAGAGGCCTTTAAGACGAGTTCCATAAGGGATCCATATGGGGTGGATGTAGAGAGATCTGGGCAGCAGTCAAAGGCGGGTGCCTGGATGACATGGAAACTGGCTCTGGGGACATGGAATCTCACCTCGCTGTAGAGGAAGGTGCCTGAGCTTGTGCGAGAGGTTGAGCATTGCCGACCAGATATACTTGGCCTCACCTCTACGTGCAGCTTGAGCTCTTGAACCCAACTCCTTGAGAGGGGCTGGACTCTCCATTTCTTTGGCAATTGCCCGGAGGGAGCGGTGGTGGGCTTGTGTGGGCCTGCTGGAGTTCATCCTGGTGAACAACAGGGCCACATCCCTGCACCTTCAGGTTAGGTCTCTCACTGTGATGTCAGCCTACGGGCCAAACGGCAGTGCAGAGTACCTGGACTCCCCTCTACTAGGGGACTTCAATGCCCAAATGGGCAACCACAGTGACACCTAGAGAGGGGTGATCGGGAAGAACGGCCTCCCTGATCTGAACCCGAGCAGTGTTTTGTTATTGGTCTTCTGTGCTAGTCACGGCTTGTCCATAACAAACCCCATTTTCGAGCACAAGGGTGTCCATTAGTGGCACCAGGACATCCTAGGCCAGAGATCGATAATCGACTTTGTTGTCATGTCATCTGACCTCTGGCCGCATGTCTTGGACACTTAGCTATAGAGCACCACCTGCGGTGAGTTGGGTCCGCTGGCGGAGGAGGAAGCCGGAAAGACCTGGCAGAGCCAAGCGTATTGTGTGTTAAGGTTTGTGGTGCCTGTCATGGCGTGCTGCAGTCTGTGTGGTCACAGAGGCAAAAATGTGAGGTTGGGGGGAGTTTGGAGAGGCCTTGGAGGAAGACGTATCGGTCAGCCTCAAAAAAATGTTTGCAAACTGTCCAGCACTTCAGAAGGAGGAAGAAGTGCTTCACCAACATGGTTTACAGTGCGGGGGGGAGAACTGTTGACCTTGACTGAGAATGTTGTCAGATGGTCAAAGGAACACTTTGAGGATCTCCTCAATCCCACCGTCACATCTTCTGAGGAGGAAGCAGAGGCTGGGGACTCAGAGGAGGATTTACTAATCACCCTGCTTGAGGGTTCATGGGAGTTTGCCCAACCAGTCCACATGTGCTTTGTGAATCTGGAGAAGGCATTCGACCATGTCCCTCGTGGGAATGCTCTGGGAGTATGGGGTCCGGGGGCCTTTGCTATGGGCTGTCTGGTCTCTGTATGACTGGAGCAGGAGCGGTGTTCACATTGCCTGAAGTAAGTCAAACCTGTTCCCTGTGCATGTTGGACTCCACAGGGTGGCCCTTTGTCACCGGTTCTGTTTATTACCTCCGCCAAGGAGGTTATGTTTTCGCCTGAGTCTGTCTGTTTGTTTGTTTGTTTGTTTGTTTGTTTGTTTGTTTGTTAGTTAGCAAGATAACTCAAAAAGTTATGGATGGATCTTGATGAAATTTTCAGGAAATGTCCCGAATGGTAAATCCAACAGATGATTAAATTTTGGTGATGATCCAGAAGAAATCCTGGATTCTGGATCACTTTGAAAATTTCGTTAGCATTGCGTTAAATGGGGCTTGGCGGAGGTCTGCGCTCTCTGAGTGCTTTTCTAGTTGTATTTATGGACAGAATTTCTAGGCACAGTCAGCATTTGGGGACCACAGGATCTCGTCTCTGCTGTTTGCAGATGATATTGTCCTGATGGCTTCATCAAGCCAGGACCTGCAACATGCACTGGGGAGGATTGAGCCGAATATGAAGTGGCTGAGATGAAGATCAGCTCCTCCAAATCCGAGGCCATGGTTCTCAACTGGAAAAAGGTGGCTTGCTCTCTCCAGGTGGTGGACAGTCCCTGCCTCAAGTGTATCTCATGGTCTTGTTCACAAGATTGACAGGCAGATTGAAGCAGTGTCTGCAATGATGTGGTTGCTGTATTGGACTGTTGTCGTGAAGAAGAAGCTGAGTCGAAAAGCAAAGCGCTCGATCTACCGTTCAATCTATATTCCTACCCTCACCTATGGTCTATGGGTCTACTCAATAATCATATTTCATGACACTGCAGGTGAGCCAGCACAGTGCTATCCAGGTGTTAGTTAGTTAATACATTTTGTAAGTACAACAAAAAGTAAGTCAATAAGTATTGTAATATGTGATGTGGGTGGAGAAGGGGAGTGAGTCCAGGTGTGTGGCTGATGTGTGCTGTCGAACCCAGAGAATCAAGAAGAGCAGCAATAGAGATAGAAGAGATTTTATAGAAGGGATCAGACACTTTTGGTAGTGGAGACAATGACAGTAATGATGACAAACGGTCTGGACACTGAAGCATAAAGACAAAGTGATGAGAGAGTAAAGAGCTGTACCTGGTGCAGGGCCAGAGAGTGTCCATATCTGTACAGAGGACCAGAGCTGACCGCCACCACATCCCACGTCCCACTGTCCACAGCATAACTACACAAAGGGACAAATACACATCGGTGAGTAGAACTGGAATGTGTTTTTACGCACGATGTAATCTTACACATTTGCATGCGAAATGTGTATATCTTAAAATAATAATATAATGTAATAATCTAGCTGGTTGAGGTTACTAAGAAAAACGGGTAACAGATAATCTTTATGCAAAAAATAAGGTGGAAATTCGCGATTCCATGGAACTAGAAAGTTAAAACCATACCATGGAGATAGATAAGTTTTATGTCATACAGTGGAATATTATAGCCAAAGGAACAACATTTCCATGGAAACAAACAGGAGGAGGCCCTCGCTAACATACATGAACATTCACACAGACTGCAGGCTCCCTCTTTTCTGCATCACTTGAGGAAAAACTAAAACTAAAACACAACACTACAGGCCAAATAAGAGTCAGGTTTGTGGATTTATTTAAGTTTTTAGCCAAAAAAGCACCGTGGCTTTAACTAATATCCTGACCCTAACTTCTAACCCTAACCTATTAAAAGACAGACACAGAGACAGACAAAATCAGAGACAGAGAGATACTTTATTGATCCTGGGGGAAATAGAAGTTTTGCTGCAGCAACACTGAAAGGTCTCAGTGCAGTTTAACAGGAGGACTGGTTAGGTAGAATCAGCAGATCCAGATGGACACAACAGGAAAGGCCTTGTTCTTGCTCTCCTCTGATGTTTCAGTTCTTCCCTCAAAGTATTTCCTGAATAATGCATAATAAACTATTTGCTCATTATGAATTTAGTTTTTCTTTTCTTCATACTTTATTAGGACTACTTAAGATGTAGTTATGATAAAGTGGCACCTACATTTTAACCGAGTCATCTCACCTGACAGACAGGAGCAGGGGACAAAGGTGTGAATCCAAAAGTGTCACAAACACTGTCTAGAGTCTTACTTGAGGAGCATGTGGTAGTTGGAGTAGTTGAAGGAGTAACCCCCCACCACCCACATGAGCCCCCGGTGCAGCACGGCCTGATGGGACGCCCGTCCTAGGGACAGGGGGGAGGGCTTCACACTGGGCAGTTCCCAGAATGCATCAGCTGAGGGGACAGGCAGGGAACAGTCTGGACCTGAGCACAAATACATGTAACAGAATGTATCAGCCGGAGGGACAGACAGGAGCAGTCTGCACCTGAACATGAATTTACAGAATGCAGAGGACAGGAAAAGAGCAGGGCATTATATGTGAAACAACAGCTCCCTCTGGTGGGAAAAAACATGTAGGATTATAGGTTCACTGTTACATTGTAGGGGTATTAGAAGTGACTAAAGAGAGAAATAAAAAGGTGAAACCTGAAACAGCTTTGACTGGGCTCAAAAACATATTGTAAGCAACTAGGGTGTGTTAGTTTGAGTGTATTTAGCTCCTCCCTTATACAGATATAAGACAGTTACTTACAGAACCCTGTCAGAACTGAGGAAGCTTTTAGATGAGTGTTTGTTTTTGTTTTTGTTTTGTTTTGTTTTGTTGATTTTTTTTATTTTTTATTTTTATTTATTTATTTTTTTTTGTGATAATGTGATTTTGGTGATAATGTGATTATTTATTTTGTTTTATTTTTTTGCACAGGATGAGAAATATTTTATTATGTATGTTTTTATGATTATGTTAATCTTTTATAATTCAATAAAACATCATCTGAATAAGCAAGTAATTACAATTGCTGTGACAGTTTACAGAATAGAAACGTTAGGGAACCTGTGCCCAGTCTCTGCACTTGCATGTTCTCTCCACACAGGGGCAGTTATCACACACAAGTACAGACCATACTTTTGTGACCACAAAAGTATGGTCTGGTCAAAACACAGCCTGACTATGTGATCTGACTATGTGAGAGTACCTTCCTTGTAGGTGTTAGTACCTGTCTGGTGTGAGTGAGTACTTTGTTGGTGTGAGTGAGTACCTGTCTGTTGTGAGTGATACCTTGCCAGCTGTCGTTGCACACACACAGCTTCTCTATGGACAGGTCGCAGCAGCAGTGGTAATGGCTGTGAATACCTTGTCTGAGCGTGTATCTTTCTGGTGTGAGTACCTTACTGCTGTGAGTGAGTACATTGAGAATGAGAATTTGTTGAAGTGAGTACTTGGCAGTGTGAGTCAGTGCCTTGCTGGTGTGAGTGAGCACCTTGTTGGTGTGAGTATCTGTCTGGTATGAGTATTTTGTCAGTGTGAGGGAGTACCTGACTGAGTGAGTACCATGTTGATGTGAGTGAATACCTTGCCAGCTGTCATTGCACACACACAGCTTCTCTCCAGTCAGGTCGCAGTAGCCGTGGTCAGGACTGCCACAGTTGTTGGGGCAGTAGGGGATGTGGCAGGAGTCTCCCTTCCAGTGCTCCTCACAGTCACAGTAGACCCGCCCTGTGCCCGGGCTCAGCACTCTGCATCGCCCATGCCCAGAGCAGTTGTTAGGGCACGAGTTCAACCTGGGCACACATTTAAAATAACAAAGAGTTCTTACGAGGTGTGTGCAGGGATTATTTGTTTATATGATGCAATTTGTCAGTTAAATAACATTGTGCTGTATAAAAGTCCTGGGGAAGACCACATTCATACCTACAAAGGTGAGGGAAGTAAAGAGAAGAGAGAAAAGAGAAATTATACCTCTAAACTCATATATATATATATATATATATATATATATATATATATATATATATATATATATATATATATATATATATATATATATATATATATAGGTTGTGCAAAGAGGCTCCTGAGACAGTCCAGCACATAACTGCAGGGTGTAAGATGCTGGCAGGGAAAGCATACATGGAGCGACACAACCAAGTGGCGGGCATAGTGTACAGAAACATCTGTGCAGAGTACGGGCTGGAGACCCCAAGGTCAAGGTGGGGAACTCCCCCAAAGGTTGTGGAGAATGAGCGTGCCAAGGTCCTGTGGGACTTCCAGATACAGACTGACAGAATGGTGATGGCGAACCAACCAGACATAGTGGTGGTGGATAAGCAACAGAACAAAGCCGTGGTGGTGGACATTGCAATACCAAGTGATGGTAATATCAGGAAAAAGGAACACGAGAAACTAGAGAAATACCAGGGGCTCAAGGAAGAGCTGGAGAAGGCCTGGAAGGTGAAGGCATCAGTGGTGCCCGTGGTGATCGGAGCACTCGGGGCTGTAACCCCCAAACTGGAGGAGTGGCTCAAGCAGATACCCGGAAAAACATCAGACATCTCAGTCCAGAAAAGTGCAGTACTAGGAACAGCAAAGATACTGCGCAGAACTCTCAAGCTCCCAGGACTCTGGTAGAGGGCCCGAGCTGGATGAGGGTGAGAGAGACCAACCACCGTGGAAGGTGAGGAACACATTTTTTTTTTTTATATATATATATATATATATATATATATATATATATATATATATATATATATTCTTCTTCTTCTGGCTCTTGGCGAGGGCGGACGCGTTTTCTCTCCTCTCCTGCCCCTTATCTTTCCTGCTCTGCTCTCTGTCTTGTCTGGTCTAGTGTCTAGTCTTTTTCCCTGAGTGACTCTCTCCGCTCTGCTCTCCAAAACCAAATTTATTATGGATCTGATAAATTGGTCTCTGAACGCTATTGACACCATTTTTTCAACAAGACAAGCAGGATCGGGTGAACCTGCGTGCCCCGCCGGAACTTACGCTGCCGGATACATGATGGACAGTTGGGACAAGTGGCGTGTTGTGTGTCTGGCTGCGCTTTCCGTTGAGGATATAGAAGATTTATACTTATTCGGAACCATGATTACAGGACTTTTGCTGATTGGATTAGGCGTGGCCCTGTCTTTCAAGAAAAATCAGAGCACCGAGGCAGCTGTTCAAAGCCCCACTTGGCTGCCCGGATTGATCGGAATGATCACACCGCACTTTGGAAAAGACTTTGGAAAACATCTCGGAGAGGTTAGCGACTATGGATCGCAGACTGGATGGAACTTTGGCTCTAATTCGCAACAGGGATAACATCTAGGAGAATTTTGGCTGCTCTGCATAGAGTGATGACCTTGAGACCAATTGGACAAACAAGAGCAGTGTTTAAAGAATTGGTGCAGCTGCTCGCTCTAAAACGATAACAACGCAATCTTATCTTTTGGCCTCCCCAAGCCAGCACTGGTCACGACCAAGGCCGGGCTGGTGTCAAATCGCCCTGAGATTACAGCGGAGGGAGCCTGGCCCCTCCCTAACCCCCTCGCAGCTTTGTACCCCCGACCGACCCCCCCCCCCCCCGTCCCCCCCCCGTCCTCATGTGATGCTGTATTTTGTTTATTTCTACTGGAATTTCCCCACTGTGGGACTAATAAAGGCATATCTTATCTTATCTTATCTTATCTTTTATATATATAAAAAAAAAAAATGTGTTCCTCACCTTCCACGGTGGTTGGTCTCTCTCACCCTCATCAGCTCGGGCCCTCTACCAGAGGCCTGGGAGCTTGAGAGTTCTGCGCAGTATCTTTGCTGTTCCTAGCACTGCACTTTTCTGGACTGAGATGTCTGATGTTTTTCCGGGTATCTGCTTGAGCCACTCCTCCAGTTTGGGGGTTACAGCCCCAAGTGCTCCGATTACCACGGGGACCACTGATGCCTTCACCTTCCAGGCCTTCTCCAGCTCTTCCTTGAGCCCCTGGTATTTCTCTAGTTTCTCGTGTTCCTTTTTCCTGATATTACCATCGGTTGGTATTGCAATGTCCACCACCACGGCTCTGTTCTGTTGCTTATCCACCACCACTATGTCTGGTTGGTTCGCCATCACCATTCTGTCAGTCTGTATCTGGAAGTCCCACAGGACCTTGGCACGCTCATTCTCCACAACCTTTGGGGGAGTTCCCCACCTTGACCTTGGGGTCTCCAGCCCGTACTCTGCACAGATGTTTCTGTACACTATGCCCGCCACTTGGTTGTGTCGCTCCATGTATGCTTTCCCTGCCAGCATCTTACACCCTGCAGTTATGTGCTGGACTGTCTCAGGAGCCTCTTTGCACAACCTACACCTTGGGTCTTGTCTGGTGTGGTAGATCTGGGCCTCTATTGCTCGGGTGCTCAAGGCCTGCTCCTGTGCAGCCAGGATGAGGGCCTCTGTGCTGTCCTTCAGACCTGCCCTCTCCAGCCATTGGTAGGATTTCTTGATATCAGCCACTTCAGTTATGTTTCGGTGGTATGCCCCATGTAGGGGCTTGTCCTGCCATGATGGTCCCTCCAGCACCTCTTCCTCTGACCTCCACTGTCTGAGGCATTCCCTGAGCACATCATCTATAATCATAAGCTGGCCAAAGGAGGAGATATATATATATATATATATATATATATATATATATATATATATATATATATATATATATATATATATATATATATATATATATATACACAGTGCATCCGGAAAGTATTCACAGCGCTTCATTTTTCCCACATTTTGTCATGTTACAGCCTCATTCCAAATTGTCATCTCTTACCTCAAAATTCTACACACAATACCCCATTATGACAATGTGAAAAAAGTTTTTTTTTACAGTTTTTGAATTGATTAAAAATAGAAAACTAAGATATCACATTTACATAAGTCCTTCATCCCCACTGCTGTCAGACTGTACAACTCCACTGTGTAACACATGCAATAACCTGTGCAATAACCTGTGCAATAGCCCGTGCAATAACCTGTAACCATGTCACCTCATCAGTAACCGCCTCCACTGTCCTCAGATTATATATTTATATATTCTTTTACATATATATATATATATATATATATATTCTATAAGAGATATGTTTTATTATATATTTACATTTCTTTCACTCCCTGTACATAAGAGCTACCTGATGTTGTAAATATGTTAATATTTATTGTGATTTTATTTTTTATTTACTTATTGTTCTGAGTGTTTGCACAATTTTTCACAACTTTTTGCACTATACTGTCCCCTGACTGTGAGCTTCTGTCACGAGTGAATTTCTCCTCTGTGAGATCAATAAAGTCTTATCTTATCTTATCTTATCTTATTCACAGCCTTTGCCATGAAGCTCAAAATTGAGCTCAGGTGCATCCTTTTTCCACTGATCATCCTTGAGATGTTTCTACATCTTCATTGGAGTCCACCTGCGGTAAATTCAGTTGATTGGACATGATTTGGAAAGGCACACACCTGTCTATATAAGGTCCGACAGTTGACCGTGCATGTCAGAGCACAAACACCAAGCATGAAGTCAAAGGAATTGTCTGTAGACCTGCGAGACAGGATTGTCTTGAGGCACAAATCTGGGGAAGGATACAGAAAAATTTCTGCTGCTTTGAAGGTCCCAATGAGCACAGTGGCCTCCATTATTCGTAAATGGAAGACGTTTGGAACCACCAGGACTCTTCCTAGAGCTGGCCGGCCGTCTAAACTGAGCGATCGGAGGAGAAGGGCCTTAGTCAGGGAGGTGACCAAGAACCCGATGGTCACTCTGTCAGAGCTCCAGCGTTCCTCTGTGGAGAGAGGAGAGCCTTCCAGAAGGACAACCATCTCTGCAGCAATCCACCAATCAGGCCTGTATGGTAGAGTGGCCAGACGGAAGCCACTCCTTAGTAAAAGGAACATGGCAGCCCATCTGGAATTTGCCAAAAGGCACCTGAATGACTCTCAGACCATGAGAAACAAAATTCTCTGGTCTGATGAGACAAAGATTGAACTCTTTGGTGTGAATGCCAGGCGTCATGTTTGGAGGAAACCAGGCACCGCTCATCACCAGGCCAATACCATCCCTACAGTGAAGCATGGTGGTGGCAGCATCATGCTATGGGCATGTTTTTCAGCAGCAGGAACTGGCAGACTAGTCAGAATAGAAGGAAAAATGAATGCAGCAATATACAGAGATATCCTGGATGAAAACCTGCTCCAGAGCGCTGTTGACCTCAGACTGGGGCGAAGGTTCATTTTTCAGCAGGACAACGACCCAAAGCACACAGCCAAGATCTCAAAGGATTGGCTTCAGAACCACTCTGTGAATGTCCTGGAGTGGCCCAGCCAGAGTCCAGACTTGAATCCGATTGAACATCTCTGGAGAGACCTGAAAATGGCTGTGCACAGACGTCTCCCATCCAACCTGATGGAGCTTGAGAATTACTGCGAAGAAGAATGGGCAAAACTGCCTAAAGATCGGTGTGCTAAGCTTGTGGCATCATATTCAAAAAGACTTGAGGCTGTAATTGCTGCCAAAGGTGGATCAACAAAGTATTAAGCAAAGGCTGTGAATACTTATGTAATTGTAATTTATTAGTTTTCTGTTTTTAATAAATTAAAAAACTGTCAAAAAAAACTTTTTTCACATTGTCATAATGGGGTATTGTGTGTAGAATTTTGAGGTAAGAGATGAATTTAATACAATTTGGAATGAGGTTGTAACATGACAAAATATCGCCCATTTCCGCCTTGTTGTTCCAGTTGTCCTGGACCATCATGGCAGGACAAGCCCCTACATGGGGCATACCACCGAAACATAACTGAAGTGGCTGATATCAAGAAATCCTACCAATGGCTGGAGAGGGCTGGTCTGAAGGACAGCACAGAGGCCCTCATCCTGGCTGCATAGGAGCAGGCCTTATATATATATATATATATATACACACACACACACACACACACACACACACACACACACACACACACACACACACACACATATATATATATATGTGTGTGTGTGTATATAGCCACCTCATATAGTTTATAGAGCTCCTCACCCTATCTCTATATAAATGTATCTAAACTATATATTGCAAAATGTGAAACTGTATAGCAAAGCATGTATAACTACACACTTTGAAATAACGTATGTAACAGATAAACCTATGTCCTGTCAGTCATATCATTTTTGCACTGCCTTCTAGGGCTTTGACTCAGAACTTCGTTATTCGAATATAATTCGAATATTTCAAAAAATTGAGATATTCGAACGAAGCCCTTAATATTCGAACCTGTTTTTTTTTTTGTTTTTTTTTTGTAAATGTGTTTGCTTGTAAACATTGTTTTCGATTCAAGATTTCGTTTTTTCACACCTGGTGAAGTTGTAAATCGCGAGCTCATTAGCCACCCAGGCGCTGTCAACGGAAAACTACCCAACAGCATCTGCGGTTCTCCCCCTGCAGTATGAGCTTCTGACACAACTCCAGCCCTCCACCGATGACCCGACAGGAGTGAAAGAGATGAAAACAATAATGTGAGTTGATCTGAAGGCGCGATATGACTCCGACAACTATGCTTTTTTGCTACTGAACACACAGACTGATACACTGCCCTCTGGTGGACAGAATATGTACAACTTAAGTTTGATACCAATATAGGTCTTACTGAAGGCATTTAATGGTCAAAATATTAATAAAATATTCAAATATATTCGAATATTAATATTAATAAACAAATGAACTTCGAATATGATTTTTGGGCAAAAGTCAAAGCCCTACTGTCTTCCTTATGACCTCTTGTATATAGCTGAGATTTTTTATTACTTATTTTTCTATTTTATTTTGATTTGTACATATACATTGATATAATTATGCCTTATTTGACACCTGCTAACTTTTTTGCTACTTATTTAGAATTTATTATTACCATGTATATTTTTTACTCTTTGTTATTATATTATATTGTGATGTGTGAGCTACTGTGTCCAAATAATTTCCCTTGTGGATTAATAAAGTTTGTCTAAGTCTAAAACTCATATTTCTCTCAAGTAAAAGAAGTGATAGATTTAGTTTGCATGATGCGTTTAGGAGAGGAGATGTCTTCTGCATTTGAAAGAGACACGTGACACAAAGGAGCGGCTGTGATTGGACAGAGGTTTGTCACACTCTGTGGTTCCATTACTGACTCTTCTGGATTCTAACAGCATGTCGAAGAGACTAGCTGCTCAGGCAAGCCTTTTGTGAGCCTACTAAGGTGCTTCTTCTTTACATTGAATTAATGTATGATGATCCCAAGCAAAACTTTTAAATTTTAAAATAGTATCATTTCATCACCATTTAGGTTACATTTTGGTGTTACGACTGTAAAATGTCATTGCAATTATGCTTCTATTTGCGATTTATGTTTTGATAGTAGGATTCATGTCCAGGGCCATGAGTAAATACATCTGTATAGGTGTGTAATGTATACCAAAAAAAAGCATCTTTCTTACACTATATTTGCTGACTGTTTGGAAACAGAATTTCTGCCATCTTGCAGACAAATTATGTCTGTGGAATAACTGCAGTCATATATTATTTATTGACTATGCCAAATGACCAAATAAATAAAAACTAGACACTAACTAATCTGAACTGCTAAACTAATATAAGAATCCTCTGCACTGCAGAGCATGTTTGTAGAAGTCAAAACTACAGGGTTAGCAGGTTTTTTTTTACATAAGACAAGAGCGAATATTCAAATTGTGATTCTGATTCCATTATTCATGATATATCTTGCAGCCCTAAGCTCCACCCTTTCGCTCCTCTGGCTCTGCCTCCACACACCAGCACCAGTGTTGAGCTCAAAGATATGGGCAAAGTCAACAACTGACAGTGTCCCCACGAGCTCAGCTGTCACCAAAATATGTACAGGATTTCACTTTGAAACAACAGGATTATTTGGGTCATAAGCAGGAGTTGTGTTACATGAAAATCTCACTGTTTCTTTGATTATCCTGAGGACAAAATACAGACATTTATGAGAATCCATCAGAAATGTGCCAGTTGTAAGGGCTGAGGTATAACTTAGTTTGAGGATGAACCAACCAGGGGAAAGAAGTCCACCTGAGACCATCATTACATAATCATCAGCATTTTGAAACACTTACTTCAGCAGATTTAACCTTGCACAGCAAGATGGATTCTTATGATATTTGTGAGTTCACAAACTCATAAGAATCTATCTTGGCGCCCACTGGGGCCCAACAGGTGGTAAGCGACCAGTCACAGAGCAGCTCTGAGGTTTGTGCAATAGCCAAAGGCCAAGCAGCCAAATGATACTGGTATATAGAGACATGCACATCCAATAAAAATTGCGACTACGTGCTGACAAAAAGACAAAAATTGTGCCAAAGAAAAAACAGATCCACACTGCAGTTCTTTGGAGCTCCCAATTTTTTATTTTAATGACACCACAATGTGACGTTTTCTTCAGACATGAAAGGTTTAGTTTTCACACCTGTTTTATATATCGGCCCAGGTAGTCACCTGACCAACCATGTGATCGATACCAATGCCAAATACAGTAAAAAAAAAAAAATAATAATAAAAAAAAAAAAATAACTTTTGTTGATATAGTATAAACGGTGTTTTAAAGTTATATAAGGTGTATTAGTTTGTTACAGCCAAGTGTATCTACACTATTAAGTGTATCTACAATTTATACACACAATAAAAAATACACAAGACCATAATATTCGCATCTGCACTTCAGACATAGAAGTATCACTGTAGGCACACATACAGGATAAAAAGTACTACTACTACAGTGAACATAGAAAGTGAGATAAAGCCTGCACACATGAAACTGCCTTTAATGAATGACAACGTTTGGATCAGTGGATCTTGGTCAGGTCATGGTTCTCTCTGTGTGCTACGCCCATATAAACCTTTTGCCACAAGTTGCAATAGAAGGTCTTATAAAGAAGTCAACAAAGCTCGAAATATTTTCTGTGAGGGATCCTATAGCCGAGACTATTGGTCTGCCAGGAGAGTTTGTCAAACTTTTGTGTATTTTTGGCAGTATATAAAATACTGGCATTATAGGATACGGGACCTTCATATATTCCACCTCCTGCTTTGTGACTTCTCCTTTTTCCAGTAAAATTTGTAACGTACAATCAATTTCAGTCTTTTATTTGGACGTTGGGTCCAATTTCTGATAATAGGTAGTATCTGACAGTTGACGCTCAACCTCTTTTACATAATCAGATCTTCTTAGAATGCATATTGCACAACCTTTAGGCACACATACGGTCACAGACTTTAGTGATGATGTCAACATTTAGAGTCACAGAAAAGGTCTCATATCAAAGTCTTCAAGTCTCCTTTTGGAGCCAGAGTCCCCAGAGTAAATCCAGAATGCCTCTCTTTTTATCGCTGCCTCGACTAGGTTGTTTTATTTGTTCAGTGCCCACATCTCTGAGGGAGCTTACGTTATGTTGCTTTTGAGTAAAGTGTACTGTCATGGAGTGTCGTTTCAGATGTTGGATCTGTGTTCAACAATCCTTGTTTTAGTTGTTTTATTATTGTATGCCAACCCACATGGACATTTCAACATAAAGATTAAAGTATGAGGCCTGCATCTGTGCGGACATACTCCTCTAGCTGAGTCTGTGATCCCCAGCTGCTCCATGACGGTCAGCCTCTGCTCCGCCCTGAACAGCATGAAGGCGTTTAGGGGCTTTTTGATGTAAGGCTTATTGGCACTGGAGGCGTGATGTTGCTTCCTATAAACAGAAGAAAAGAATATAAACATGGCAAATATAATCATATATCTTCTATATATCTCCACAGGCCGATTGCAGTGTGCACCAGTATAATAGGATTATTTGGAAAGTTACAAATTACTAGTTACTAGTAGTAATAATACTACTGCATTGAAATGTATGAAATTTTTGCATTTATCATAATAAAACATATAAGCAGAATGTTTCATTTCTTCACAATGTTTACCCTGAAGACACATTGCTGTGTGTCAAAGGAACAGATCCATGAGAGGGAAAGGATGCTCCCGTGTACATGTACAATGTTTTTCCATCGCTACAAATAAGAAAAGAAAAAAATATGGTACAAAGTCTAACAATCAAACATAACTATTCTAGGACTCTTTCACCATGTACATACATTTCACCAATAGGACGAAGGATGTGCTTGAGTGAAATGACTGATGTTAAATAAAGAACTGCGCTGCACACGTACGACCTGCACACGTATAATCTCTGAAAAGTTTAACATGAACCATCTCCAACGCGATAGAAGCACAGAACAGACTCACCATAGGCAGAACATCCCTCAGTCACAGAAAGAACACGCATATTCCACTGAGTCCTGCCCTTTAGTCCGACAGAAGCTGACCGCATCAGCGGCACAAGGAGCAGCTGTTTTTTCAGCGCTTCTAGTTTATGCAAATTAGCCATGTGGTTTTAAGTTTTGCTTCTGTATAACGTAAACAAATGTGCGCAAAGCTGCATTAAACACATTATTATTTGAGTCCTCGTAGGAAATAAAAATCCAAACTTAAATTATCCACCCGCAGCGAACCTAAAATGCGTCTGCTTCTGTGTCCTTCATCATTTTATCGCGTGTACCGCGTGTACCGGTCTCATCAGCCGTGAAAGCAAATGAACGTAGCATTAAGCGTTCTGTTTTCTTCAGAAACTTTTCTTTTCTTGGATTTATCCATCATTGGGCCGAAAATCATACTGCTGATGTAGGTGCCGGTAAGTCCGGGCTGCCAGTGTGTGCGGGTGACGCACATCAGCGGCTTTGACGTATGTTTTGAGCGACAAAAATATTAAAAACGTTTTATTTAAATGTTACAAGATTACCATTATCTACAATTTTAGATTTACATTTAAAAACGAACAAACTAAAATAAAAATACAATGTAATTAAATACTCATTATTATTTTCCAAAGTCACAGGGAGCCACGACAGAACGATGAAAGAGCCACATGCGGCTCTGGACGGGGGGGGCAGACTCACTGTACGGTCCTGGTGAAGACACATGGTCAGACACCCTTCCCTGTGTCCCTGCGTTGGCATACAAGAACTTGTAGTTGGCATCAACTACAGCCATAAGAATGATGGAAAACCAAGATCTATATTTATGAAACATGCTTCCACTCTTGGCAGGGGGTTGAATGAAGATGTGTTTCCCATCTATAGCCCCTAAGCAGTGTGGAAACTGCCACTTGTCCGCAAAGTCTCTGGTAATGGCCTTCCACTCAGAGTTAGTCGATGGTGTCTGTGGAACACAAGTAAAAGTGATACACAAAATGAATCTCTGGTGAATTCATGTTTTTCATTTCTTAACCGCACATTCAAAACTGTCACCGTTCGCTTTACTTTTTTGATTACACATTTCACAACGACTGAATGAATACATCCAGAAATCAGAGAAATGTTTCTGCTGAAAATGGATTGTTTAATTAACTGGTGGGACATTTTTAATAATGTGTGAGAAAACAGCTACCAGCCTGGTTTTGATCTGTTTGACCTGTTGCCCTCAGGGAGTTGCTACAGGGGCATCCGAACAAAGAAAAACTGACTCAAGAACCCCCAGACTTCCTTCTTTCCACCTACTGTGCAATATTAACATTTAATATTTACATATTCATATAGAGCCAGCACTGTGTACCCTACCCTCTTTATCTTTAATATTTTTCTTGCACTAATTCTATTTTATGTTTTTATGCTCTGTGTCTGCACTGGAGGAGTTGTTTTTCATGTCATTGCACATGTGTGTAATGACAATAAAAGGCATTCTGTTCTATGCTCACTAACATGAGTATACTTCCAGTGAAATTTACCTTCAGGTAATCTTCCCATAGTACAGAGGTTAGGGCTATGCATGTTTCCATCACAATCCTGCTCAGTGTGGTGCTTCCAATTCTATAACGGAAACTGAAGTTGAAGGTTTCAACTGTCAAAGTGAAGAAAGTGTCTTAAACAGTCTCACATGGATTTTGATAGTTAATGTATGGGGAGGTGGACATAGATGGATGTTGATAGATTGACAGATTGTCACTGATGGATGGAGGAGAATAGAATGTAGTAGTAGTATGAAAGTGATTTGATAGATATGCAGTTAGAGGGCATGTACAACTGATATAGAAAGGGGAAACTTTGATGATGTTACCTGAATGTATGCAGTTCAATGGGTGAACTGATTTATGATCTTATATAGGTCGATATAGTCCACCTATAGTTTAATTGGGAGTTTTACTGAAATGTAATTTACATGCCCACACATACCTGTTGCCAAAAATTGGAGGGTAAAAGACCTCTCTCCTAGGGCTGGTGGCCTTCCTGAGGTGAATATCCATCTTGAGGATATGTGGAGTTACTCTCTCTAGGAGGTAATTGAAGTCGTGCACAGACATTCGGAGAAGGTCCCGAAAACTCATTATGTCATCTACCTATTAACACATAACACCCCATATTTATACAGTATTATAGATGTGGGATGCTTTTGCCCATTGAAGAGTCTGGTGGAATCTTTTGTGACGTAGACTTAACACAACACTGACACTGATATTTAACCAGTGTTGTAGGCCTATAATGCACCTGAAAGTCACATTTGAGTAGAAGTAACTACAGATAGGAGGCTATCCTCCCCCCAAAAAATACTTTTGTATCTGTTCAAGTCAGTCACTACAATGCTACTCATGTAAGTAACTTGGCTATTTCTTACTGTGGTAAAAAATACAAAATCTACAAAGAAATGTAATAAAGGTGTAATTGTGGTTGTCAATGGCAACCAAAACTAGTTCACTTCTGAAGTTAGCTGTGATTTCCTGGACCAGTGATGTCAACAACACAGAACAGTGGTGTTAGGAGTTAAGTGAAAAACTTGAGCTGCTTACCTCCAGTTCCCTCTGAAGAACTGACCGCCTGTACTGCCCATGTCTGCCCAGCCTTTTCTTTGACCACAGTCGTCGCCTCTTCTTTTTGGGCTTGTCTGTGCAGAGAACGGCACAAATTGCCAAGGCAGCGTGCCTATCTTTTGCCAGCATTGTGTCTCCACACTTCTGTCATTTTCTACTTTATGTTTCCAGCATTGGATCGTATAGTGTAAGAAATTGAATCGTGAGCTGTGAACCTTTAAACCCTGCAATTTGGTCGTACAGTTTGAGCTGGGGCTGGGTGAAATGATCGAACATATTGCTCAGTGTACATCCGACTTTTTGTGTGATTTTTGTGTGAATGCTGAATACATAAGCATTGCTGTGAGACTAATTTTAAAACACAAATTCTATATACTATAAATTCTACATAGTATAAAGACATACATTTTCACATGCAAAGCTGTCAATGCACAGTCCTGGTTTAGTCCTGGTTTAGTCCTGGTTTAGTCCTGGTTTAGAACCTGGTTTGGTCCTGGCTTAGTACCTGGTTCAGTCCTGGTTTAGACCTATGTGGATGCCTACTATTATGAGTAAAATGACTAAGTTTAGGCGAGCAATGTTACTGTCTAAAGGAAAGTTGTACTAATACTTAAACTTCACTGAGTTCAGTCTCTCTCTGTTAAAAAAAAAAAAAAAAACACGCATTTGAATGAACTTTAAGTGAACTGAACTAACATTTTATTGTACGGAATACTATTAGTGTTTACAGTGGTAGTGGTAGTGACTAAATATGGCTGCTATTGTGTGCTTAAGGCCTCATCCACCATCTCATATTTACACAGAGAAAGGTGGACAATGTATGAACTTGTAGGAGTAGGATTTTAACTGCCAACCATTCAACTTGCAGGACTCCCACTCCACCCCTGAGCTAACAAGATCCATGTTAAATATAATATGATAAAGGAGTTTTAATTGAAGCTGTCCAGAGTGCAGACGCATATAATTATGGTCATTCATCACATCTATCGGTCATCTACCTCCTGTGTCCTGCCCCATCTCTGAAGAAGAAGAAGAAGAAGAAGGGGGTCATTAAGAGGAGCGCTCAAATAAGAACTCATATTTCAAGAGCTGTCAGTTTCAATCATCTAAATATCTTAAACACCCCCCCTCCCCCTTTCCTTTACTCTTTCTGTTAAATCACTCCCTCTTCAGAGTGATATTGCTGCTGATTTCTGTTTGTTTAAGTGTGAAAAGGACACTGCACAAAACGTTACTGTACGGTGCTTTCTTATCCAGTTTGTAGTAAAACAGGGCTGTGGATGAGTTTTTAGTAAACTCAAATTATATTATTTCGGGAAAATAATCTAAATCGGCCCCACATATCAACTCCATCGGTTGCCCTGTATCGGCATCACCCACTAATGAAACTACTGCACACCACATCTGGTTTGTCAAGTTGCTGTGCACAATTTTGTATCATGTGTTTGTATATTTATGGAGAAATGTTGTGTGGGAGCATGGGTGACGTAGGCTCGTGGGCGGAGCATCGGACAGAATCTGCTAGCTATAAGGAGGGTTTGAATCGGGTCCGGAAGAGATTACTCAAACATGCATGGATGACACATAACACCTCTTTGGGCATGTTTTTGATTACTGAAATACCTCTTTAATTCACATTGATAATGGACTGAAATACTAGAATCACTAGCTGAACAAAATCTTTGTATTCTCCAAGTCAGTTCTTCTTTCCCACTAACAGCAAGTGCGGTTCAGGATTCACACAAATCTTAGAATGAAACTACTGCACATCACATCAGGTTTGTAAAGCTGTAGTGTATTGTTTTATATCATGTTTTTGTATATTTATGGAGAACTGTCATGTGGGAGCAGGCTTATGGGCAAAGTATTGGGTAAATCTTATAGCCAACTGTCAAGAGGGTTTGAATAGGGCACGGGAAAGAACGCTACATTACTCAAACATGCATGGATTACATCTTAAACCTCTTCAGGTATGTTTTTGATGAGACGATGTTATAACATGGTACAAAAATTCGATTATCAAAGCACTCTTCCACACTGATCTCTGTGCAGTGTAAGTGAGGGTCCAGGTGAGGAGTGGGTCTGCAGAAAGAATCCACAAGAAGTGTATTTTTCTGCAACACCAGTTTCAGTTTGGACACTGCTTTCAGTCCATTAAATGTTCTGTGTTATCACATGAACCCAGGTGACCCCACATTGTTTTGGTCAAACACACACCACAGCTGTCGTAGTTGGTGTAACAGGTAATCTACAAATAACCAACTCAGTGTATGTACCAGACCAGCCCTGCAGTCAGTGTAAATGTAGAGTAACACACCACATCCACAACAGGTGAGGGTTTGTCCAGAGACAATACAGAACAGCAAAAATAGAACATTGAGTAAGATAATGGTGAGAGAACACCGTTATAACAGTAAAGAGCTCTAAATCTGAGGTAGGACTTACGAGTACTTGATGATACACAGTGAGTTAGGACTTACGAGTATTAAAAGTTACACCAGCAGGTTTCAATAGGTGAGGCCCGCCTGCCCTAGGGGGCGCCAAAGAGCCAATGGGGAGTTGCAACACACACGCGATAACAAAATAACAGTCCACATCTGTACACATCTGCAGCAGTATTGATATCGGTAACTGTGCGTGTGTGTATTAGCTGCAAAATGCATCGTTTTTTGATTCCATCTCAACAGAAATCAGCAGCAAGGGAGGAGACAGGACCCAGCAAAAAACGTAGGAAATATGATCCTGATTATTTAAAGTTGAGTTTTACCTGGTCGGGTTCCTCTGCACCTCTGCCACAGTGTGTGGTCTGCAAAGAGGTGCGTGTGAATGAAGCATGAGACCATGAAAACTCTAGCGTCACATTGAGACAAAGCACACGAATTTAGTGAACAAGCCAGTTGAGTTTTTTGAGAGGAAGCTGATGATTTGCAGTCACAGAAAAGCATTCTGCATGATTTCAGCCATCAGGTGTCGTCAGCGGTAGTTTTGGCTCCAATTACAAATGTTAAGCATGTTCTGTTGATTTAGATCGGCCTATTGATGTTCAGTGATGTTAAAAGTAGCCTCAATTAAGCCTGCATGAAGTTGGAAATTATTTGCTGTTGCAAAAATCATTTATGCACTTTAAAAAAATATATATATGAAAATACAATATTAAAAAAATGTATTATCAGTTGTTATTGAAACTCATTGCCAGGAACACAAAAGATGTGTTTACTTCAAAAACCTGGGTGGGATAGGGCAGGCGGAAGGGATTTTGGGGAGGCGGATGGGGCTCGGCTGTCTTTACCTACTCTAACGGGAGGCTCACATTCACCCAGTTTGAAAACCCGAGTTACACAGTGAGGGGGGACTTACGAGTACTGGATGTTGAAGCCAGTGAGGTTGTAGGCTGCGTCGCTGAAGAAGTGCAGTAGGGCATATCCAGAGGTAGTGACCACTTCTGGGACAGACACGTTCCCTCGGTTCTCCGGGACAACCAGGCCACTGTGGAGAGACAGGTGACTAGAGGTTTATGGAAAGAAAATACAGATTTAATTTAATGAAACATTGAAAAGATGGATTATAGTGTGTTTTTATTAAGTGGTGCATAGTAGTTCCCATTCTCAGAATATTGTCACAGTGACAGGTTACTGAGGAGGGTCATTAAAATTATGTCAAATTTCTAAAGAACTGAATAAAGAAAAAGTGTTTCCTGGTTTATGTAGTTCACTGCACTTTTCCAAACCTAGTGCTAGTATTAGCTTGTGCATCATCAGTGTTTCTGCACCGCATCATCGGTGTTTCTGCACCGCAGCTCTTCCTCCTCTGTGTTCTGTTACAGCCCATTATCAGAGTCATTACACAGATGAGTCAGGGTAATGTTGTATTTTTGATCAGAGGAGTCCATTTGAGCTGTCTAAATGGGACACTGCTTTTAAATTTGTCTCTATTATACTGCATTCACTTGTATTGCCCAAAAGACTACAGCACTTTTTGCTATTTTATGACATTTTTACCCTAATTCAAACATTGTTCTGTTGTAACTAATGCACTTTAGGGTTGTTTAAATATATAGTCCCCTCAAAGCTCCCATCCAAGTTTATTAGATTTTGTTTTAGATGTGAGCTGTAAAACCTGTTTCCCCTCCCTAATTTTAATACCTTTTTACTCGCCTGGATTATTTGCTTAATATTTCCATTAAAACGCCCCCTTTTAGACAGAAAATTTACACTCCTTTATTGGAAACGTAAATAAACAAGGTTTTGGGCAAAATATCAAAGACTGTGAGTACAACAGAAATATCCTTTTTGCCATCAAAACAAAGAAAAAAGGCAATCGCCCCTTTACTCTACTGCTGCCAGTCACACAGATAGTCTCATGAAATAAGCATCCAACCATCCACCCGAAAACAAGTGGGTCATCTCAAATCCACCGACTAGTGTCCCTTGGATCCTTCTTTGTCAGAGCGTTGTCTTTTTTGTGGGGACAGTCTTTCCTGTTTTCTCTGTAGGTACCACATGCTCCATTATTCATAGCACACAGGTCTTTGAACAGTTTGGGGAAAAGTTGTCATTGGAAAGGTTGTAACCACCACCCAGGTAAGAAGGTTTTATGAGTGAATGATCACTGAATCATATGAAAGTCCCAAACTCGAAAATTCTGACATTCCTGTGTAGATAACAAAATCCTCTGTGTAACCACTGTCACTGTCAGCTAAAACAAATGTTTGAAACCCCACTTTGTGGGCTTCACCTTCATGTATCGCACCATCCCAGTTCCACTTCATAGTCACCATCCTTTCATCAGTGGAGATGTTCTGGGCTGCTGGTGGGACTTGCATGCACTGGGGATGGAGTCTAGCAGTGGCTTTAGGTAAGGGACTTCCTTTTTTTCTGGTTATTTTCTGGGTCTTTGCCAGGGTCTCTTATATGAATGTTCTGAGATATGGAGAGGTACTGGTCCCAAGACATCACTTTTGGTGGAAGAAATGCTGAAAATTACTTTTTTATTTTATTTATTTATTTTTATTTTTTTCCAGTAATCCCTTATTGTGTAAGGGATTACTGGATTTTTATAATTTGTAACATCACTCTTACACAAACATACTGAAAGTAAGTCCATAGAGGTGTGTGGTGCAGTATTGTCCACTGTGGCTTTCTTTTGGGAGTCATTTTTTGGAGTGGAAAATGGCAAGCGGTTGGATGCATGTAATCCCTCAGTCATCCAGGCAGGATCCATGGCAAAGGAGAAATCAGTTCTGTCAATTGGATACATGTTTTTTGGTTGAATACGTTTGACAGCTCATCCAAGCTGCTTCTGGTCAGTCGCTGTTGGACACTGCCTTTTGTCTGCCTGAAGGGAGGAGCTAACTACAAATAAACTACTCTGAAACTAACACACCTACTTGTTCACAGTTTGTTTGTTAGCTCAGTCTATTGAACTGTGTGGAACTGTGTCTGAGTCATATTAGCAGAATCATTCAGGCCCCTGATGGGTGATTTCGCACCGCTGAGCATACAGACTATCACTATTGTTTTCTTTGTTTTGATTTAGGTCTGCGGTCTCCACTGTGGCTTTCTTTTGGGAGTCATTTTTTGGAGTGGAAAATGGCAAGCGGTTGGATGCATGTAATCCCTCAGTCATCCAGGCAGGATCCATGGCAAAGGAGAAATCAGTTCTGTCAATTGGATACATGTTTTTTGGTTGAATACGTTTGACAGCTCATCCAAGCTGCTTCTGGTCAGTCGCTGTTGGACACTGCCTTTTGTCTGCCTGAAGGGAGGAGCTAACTACAAATAAACTACTCTGAAACTAACACACCTACTTGTTCACAGTTTGTTTGTTAGCTCAGTCTATTGAACTGTGTGGAACTGTGTCTGAGTCATATTAGCAGAATCATTCAGGCCCCTGATGGGTGATTTCGCACCGCTGAGCATACAGACTATCACTATTGTTTTCTTTGTTTTGATTTAGGTCTGCGGATGGAGGATGAGATGTTTGTGTCCAGTTGACAGAATTGAATTTCTCCTTTGCCAAGCAGTTGTAGCTGAAATTCTGGCATGTGGAGATGTGCTGCCGTCACTTGCTGTTCCCCTCCCTCTTCCATTTGTTTTTCTCTTCCCTCCTCTCTTTGGTGTGCTGGTTGGGGCATCAAGATCAGCTCCCTGGTCAGGTGACTGAGATGAAGTACTGGGATGAGGAGATCTGGATCTTCTCCATCCTCCATCCCTGCTCTCAGAGGAGGTGGTGGGGGCTGATGGTGGTCCTGGGGGGTGACTGGGGTTGAACACAGGAGCCGGTGATGAAGCATGGGATGCACCTGAGGTGGACGACATGGGGAATGTGAAGGAGCCTCTGACTGAGCACTAAAACAAAGATTAATTGCTTCTGGATTGGTGTAAAACTGTCAATTATTTTTACAATAAGGATATCCCACCAAATGAAGTCAAAATTTGAAAATTGCCAGAAGCTGTCATACACATTTCAACTTTATGATAATTATTTTTGTTTTTTGAAGGGTACAAAATGGCTGTCTCTTGCTGTTCTCCATAGTTGTGTTCACCTGAAGACGGCAGCGAGTGGAGAGAAGATGGAGTCTCCGTCGTACACGTACATGTGGTCCCAGCTGCACTCGGTGGCAAAGTGACTGAAGCGCAGACGCAGCACTGAGTTTGGCCTGCACCAGAGAGACACAAGTGTAACGGTTTATCACAATCAACTAATATACTGATACTTTCCAGCTCATGCCATCAGCATTCCCTGGGGCTGTGATGCTAACCGTAGGTTTTGCTCTGTCTAAGGCTTTAGTTTAATCTGTACTTTATGTTAACACAATCTGACCAAAGAGAAATAACTTAGCTGGAACTACAACCCGTGAGCTGATTTGTGCTGTTAAACAAGGCCTTCTCAAATAAAATTAGTCAACAGTTTTACAGTTAGTCACGCTCACCTTTTTGTTGAAAATCAAACACAGGACTATGAACGCTCGTATTGATTACAGGCTCTGAATGCAAAAACGTTTCTTAAAATGGTAATATGTGCATAGTCTTCATAGATTGATGCAGTTATGATACATTTTCTATATAAACCTTACATGTAGATGTTCATGATTTAAAAGGCCCATATTGTGCTACTATCTGATCTATGTTGTAGAATTAAACCTTTGACCCTTCTGTTGTATACAACATAAAGAAACTCACGCGCCCTGCAGGAGCCAGGTGCACTTGGTCTTGTACTTGTAGTTGAGCGGTCCGTCTGTGAGAGAGCCCGACTGCTCTGTGATCCTGAAACACACAAACACACATACTGGATCACAGGTGAACAGGAAGAAGGGCTTATATTGACCGCATTTCATTTCCCTTTCATCGCTTCCTTCTCCTTGATTCCTTTCCTCGATTCTCCAGGAAATAGATGAGGAAGTCCTGCCCACAGAGGAGACACAGGGAGGAGAGGATCTAAACTCCTCACTGAGATCAATAAAGATTCTTTTTTTCTGATGTCTGCTCCTGAAGCCTCAGATTTACTCTTTCATTCTGTGGTTTTCTTTGCGACACCACTTAATATGACACATTTGATTGACAGCTGAAAAATGGAGGATCAAGGAGAGGAAGGAAGCGAGGAAAGAAAAATGAGACGCGGTCAATGTCATGCTGCTTACTGACATAAATAGATGAAAGGTATATGTGTAAATTACATGTGAAAATATTGAGTTTCATGTTCTTATATTAAAAAAAAAAAGTCACCTGATTTTTGGAGTTTAAACTAGAGAGCCTATCAACAAGTAGCTCTGTAAAATCATATTGAACATATTGTTGTGAAGATGACAAAATGTGTATTCAAAAACATCCCTTCTATTTACACTTTCCCATATAAATCTATAGTTGATTCAGTGATATAATAATTACTTTATTATTATATCACTGAATTATTTATTAATAATAGAATATTATAACATCTTATCTGTATTGTTATTATTACAGATATTATTGCTTGGCTTTAAATCTATCTCCATGGAGACGAGCAGGTGAAGTGAAGTTACAGATGTACAGAGAAGTGATCTTCAGCAAGAAATAAATGTGTGTTTCAAGGAGTTTTTCAGTCATCAAAATGATAGATGATTATATGCCCTATTGTGGAATATTCCAGGCACTGAAGGCAAGCTGGATGAAGTGTCTTGCCCTGGGACAGTGGTATGCATTGCTAGTATAAGTAATCAAACCACCAACCTCAGTGAAAAATCTGCATCTCCATCCACTGAAACACCTGTAATGTCACTCATATCCCTATGGCATGGATTTGCACACCGTATTCACACCAACGCAACAACTCCCACTACTACTGTAACTGTTATTAGTACTACTTCAGACACTACTACTACTATAGACCCTTTCAGTGTTTGCAAACATCTTACGCTCTAACGGCTGGTGCCATTCCATACATTGGCTCCATTAGCCTCCAAACATCACAAACTATGTAAACCAGGGCTGTTCTGGAGACTGACAAGCACTCGACCACATGTGAGAAACACCAGAGCTAGAAAAGAAATAGAAGCTTACTTTATTACAGTAGTTTTTAGTGCCAAATAAACAACCATGTATTTCTTAGAAGTTTTAGTCCTATGTCATCCAACACCATGAATGCTTCTCAAATTAGTTAATGATTCGATAATGATTGTCTGGCAAGTCTAGAATGAAATCTCTCACTGGTCACCGTCATTTACAGACAAAATCACATTTCTCTCCCCTCAGATGAGCAGAGTTTAGTGATTCGCTCATTGATTTTGCAGAAATCCTCCATGTTTATTTTATTTTGATATTATGATATTTATTTTCTACCTGAAAAATCACACTCATCTGAACTTAGACTCATTGTAAAGTATATTTTTGGTATACTATAGCATATGTTTGATTTTATGATCTACAAAGATCTTTCATTTTTTTTATTATTATTATTATTATTATTATTATTATTATTATTATTATTATTATTATTATTATTATTTTGCTGCCTCTTTAAAATTAATGGTGCCCCTACAGTCATCTGCTACTACCACTACATCAACCACTGCTACCACTACTACTACTACTAACAGTACATCTACTACTACCACTACTACTACTACCACTACTACTACTACTACCACGACTACTACTACTAACAGTGCATCTACTACTACCACTACATCAACCACTACTACCACTACTACCACCACTACTACTACTACTACTAACAGTACATCTACTACTACCACTACATCAACCACTACTACCACTACTACTACTACTACTACTACTAACAGTCCATCTACTACTACCACTACATCTACCACTACTACTACCACTACTACTACTACTACTACTACTACTAACAGTACATCTACTACTACCACTACATCAACCACTGCTACTACTACTACTAACAGTACATCTACTACTACCACTACATCTACCACTACTACTACCACTACTACTACTACTACTACTACTACTACTACTAACAGTACATCTACTACTACCACTACATCAACCACTACTACTACTACTACTAACAGTACATCTACTACTACCACTACATCAACCACTACTACTACCACTACTACTACTACTACTACTACTACTAACAGTACATCTACTACTACCACTACATCAACCACTACTACTACTACTACTACTTCTTCTACTTATATTACTGCTGCTACTTCTACTGCTGCCACTACCTTTACTTCTACTACTACTATTACTACCCCTATTACCACTAGTACCACTATTTCTACTACTACTACCGCTACTTCTACTACTACTATTATTACTACCACTACTACCACTACATACTACTACTACTACTACCACTACTACTACTACTACTACTACTAACAGTACATCTACTACTACTACTACTACTACTACTACTTTCACTTCTATTACTACTGCTACTTCTACTACTGCCACTACTGCTACTTCTATTACTACTATTACTACTGTGATTACTACGGCTACTATTACTATGACTATTACTACTGCTACTACTACTACTAACAGTACATCTACTACTACTACTACTTTCACTTCTATTACTACTGCTACTTCTACTACTGCCACTACCGCTACTTCTACTACTACTATTACTTCTATGATTACTATGGCTACTTTTACTATGACTACTACCACTACTTCTACTACTGCTAGGCTACTATTACTACTACTCTACCTCTGCTTCTATTTCTACTACTGCTATCAACACGAGCAGTAATATTTCTACATGCTCTCTGCTAGCTGGTGTTTGAAAGTACTCTCACTGTCCTGTGCGTAACATACGCCACACTTCAGTACAGCAGAATTATGTAAATCTTTCATATGCGTAGGGCTCAGAGCAGATGAGACACGCTCTATTATCATGTCATATGTGTAACTGTCGCCATGGAGACCACGAGGTGACATACAGATGGAGGTAGGCTATATACCCGTCACACCTGTACATGCGGTTTATAAGAGGGGCTATAAATGTGAATGATGAATGTCGGGAGGCAGAACTGGAATGTAAAACATGCTGGATCGAGAGTGGGGGATACAGAGGCAGAATTAGTATTAGATCTTTATTTATTTTATTTATTGATTTTTACAGACTGTGAATTTCCCATATACTAGGAGTTGTGAATTGTATGATTTGTGTACATTTGTGTAGAATCCCTCAGTCGTCCAGGTAGAATCCATAGCAAAAGGAGAAATTTAATTTGTCAACTGGACAGAGTTTCTTTGGTCGAATACGTTTTCGCAGCTCATCCAAGCTGCTTCCTCAGTTCTGGTCAGGTGCTGGTGGACACTGCTTTATATCTGCTTAAGCTCCTCCCTTCAAGCAGATATAAAACAGTGTCCGCCAGCACCTGACCAGAACTGAGGAAGCAGCTTGGATGAGCTGCGAAAACGTATTCAACCAAATAGACTCTGTCCAGTTGACAAATTAAATTTCTCCTTTTGCTTTGTGTACATTTGAGTAAACTGTCTCCTTACTCTGGAGCTTGAAATCCTTGTTCCTTGTAATATGACTTAAGACTCCAAGATGCTCCAAGACTCCAAGTGTGATTTTAGTGTGGTTGTAAACGCAGAATAGCAGAGTAATGGTACCATGACATGAAACATACTCCCATCTGCTCTGATCACACTGTGCTCCTCTAATCCAGATTATGGTCACGCTGCGTCATGTAATACCTCAATCAGATCTCACACTGATCATACACTCATCATATACTGATCACATAGTAATCATATAGATCACACATGGATGGAACCCTCTGCTGTCATTATAGCAGCTGCTTCGTAACTGTCCAACTGTGCCAATCCTGGTCACACTGGCTAATGTGAAACTTTGGCTGCATTCACACTTTTGGCTTGGCCCTGGTTAAAAGTCTAGTTAAAACTGCTTTACACAAGTTTTTCCTTATAAATGAGTAGGTAGATTTTTGCCACCAGAAAGCGTCTTGCATAAACTGAACGTTGTGGCACGCTGTCTTTTTTCTCATTTTTATTTTACATCTTATCTTTTGCAAACTTGCGGGCCATGTGAGTCACTACATGACGCTTTAGGATGATTGGCTGGGAAAGGTGTGCTAGTGGCCAACATATCCATACCTGTGTCTTTTGTTCGTGAGAGATGGGAACAACTTAGACAGATGAGCATTTCCTTCATTCAAGGTTTGAAAATCAGTTGCTCCAATTTTAAGTGCTGTGTGGACCTGTTCTGATTCTGTGGAACTATATCTTACCACTACATGGTATGGAGTGATAAGGCATACAACTGTAAAGTGAGTGAGAGTCTGAAAAAACACGAGTCCCACATACAGTAAGGGTGCTGTATTTTGGTGCTAACAGCTAACACAACCTAAAAAAGTGTCCAGAGATGACTCAGGTTTATTCTCAGTTTTTCTTTAATATAACATGCCCAAGTAATGAATGAACGTCTTCAGCCTGTTCCTATTATTTTGAACTGAAACAATTAGAAATTATAATAAATGATGTAATAAGTTACGTATTTAATCATAATACACTTGACACAGCATTTTTTCATTCAGACTCAGTGATGGTAAAATATTATTGTATATCAACACCTGCGATGCTGCCAATCTGCGCCATCGGCCCCTCTGACTATAATCCAACGCTCACACACACATGAAGGATGAAGTGTCTTGTCAAAGGACACAACAATAGTATGCACTAAACACCCACTGCCGCCCCCGGTCTATTCTCATTATTTATTAACTACAACACACTTGGACCAAATAGAGGATGTTATCGACATTAATGTCTGTAGTAAGTTATGATGTGAACAGCATCAAAACATATCACACTATTGCTGTCACTGACACACTCGTCATTTGGCACAGGGAGAACATGCAAAACTCAACAGAAAGTGAAGTAATAATGATTCTGTTATACATCATATTTTTGACAGACAATGACACTGTCGAAGCTGTCCATCTGCACTATCATCCCCTCTGACCACCACCAGTACTCACCACATTCATACCAGGCAATGTGAGTGAAGTGCCTTGCTCAAGGACACAAAGGACTGTATGCTCTGGTCCAAAAGGGAACTGATCCTCTGACCTTTTAGTTGTTGGGCAAGCATTCTACCCTCTAAGCCACATTCGCCACAAACACAGAGAAAGCCCACCCTACCTATAAGATTTTGATTTCAAATTCCATACGACTTAACTCTGTTCCCAGATTTAAGGGAAAATATCTCTCTCTGATGTGAACAGTCACTCCCTAAACCCTGCAGCCAATCCTGAATCAGTGCTAGTGCAGCCTCTGCAGCTCAGGGAGGGAATTCTGGAGGTTCTGAGCTTCACATGAGCCATGTTCTGTCCATATACTGAGAATGAGACAAACTTGGATGTGTCTCTATCTGCAGGTGAAGGTTCTGGCCACACAGGTTCAGTTGTGATTGTAAAGCCTTTATAAACTGTAACGTTTCAGTAGTTTACAGTTATATTGAAGTATGCAGAGTGCTGTTGACCTAATCCTCACCATTTTAATTTCCCACATTGTGAGTGTTATGTTGACGGACAAATAAGAATAGATTAGACAGTGTTATTGTTGCTGTATATGAGTTGACCCTTGACCCCTGGCAGGTCGGTCCATGTGAGCAGACAGAGAAGACACAGATAATCTGCACACAGCCACAGACTGGGGCTGGGGAGAGCTGGGGCTGCAGATTACAGCTGCACACCAATCTCTAATCTGGCTCTAATCTCATGGTTCACGGAGTCCTGCATTGTACAGAGCTCTGCTGTGACTGAAAAAGAGAGGCGACCGGGGAAATGAAATACATATTACACTTTTCTATTTTATAGAGCTGTGATTGATGCTGATACTGAGGCAAAAAAATGAAAATGTGACATCTGTAGCATTGGCAAAAGTGCTCAAGAACCTTTATGTTGATACTATTAAAGGCGCTGTATCTGATTTTCACTGTTTTAAGAGGAAAAAAAAAACTGAACTTGAAAAACAGACTTAGTTCATTTGAAACAGTTTGCAGTGGTCCAAAGTTCTTCCTCACTTACCTTAAGCTTTCAGAACATCCTAATTATTCATCAGGATGACTTTTTTTTAGCACTTTTTACACATTTCACGGGCCAGAGCAGATTTTTGCCTTCACAGTAATGCCACAGATTGTGTATAGAAGTGGACTAAGTGAGTGCGACAACACCCATAGCGTTTGGATCCAGCCAAGTGAAGCTCATCAATACTAACCGTTACTGAAGGCAAATTTGGAGCCGAGTTCCATATTTGGAAATCTGACTGCGGTTATCGTAGCAACCAAAGAGCTAGTCAGGAGTGAGGCTGTTGAAGGTAATGCCCCTTCCACTTAGCAATGCTGTCAATCAAACCAGGAGCGATCTCACGAAAATATTGTACTGTTATTAATGTCCATATCTTGATTCACAGACAAAATAGTGAAATGGAAACCCCAGGATCATGCAGAGTGGGTTTAAACCAATATTTTAAGACCAAAATGCTTGCGGCAGCCAAACTGTGCCCATGCTCATTTCCTATTTGGAGCACAACAGCTAGCAGGCTAACTACTAGTATATAAAGTCTAGGGGTAATGCTAACATCAGCTAGCTTGCCAACAGTGCACCAGTTTGGTTCATAGACATTAAAAACACTTTATAATTAGATACATTATACAGTCTCATTATTAACATAAATTGCCAGGTTCCAAATTGTAATCTATGGAATTTAATGTGAGAACTCAATGACCCAACTGTAAACCTTGTACTTAAAGTTTTCGTCACAGATGAACCTTAACTCCAGAGAACCAAAGACATTACATCACAACTATCTGCTTGTGAAAATATTTTGTCAATATTCCCCCTCGGATTATTGTGTGGGATTATACTGTCACTACTGATCTTTTTAAATCTGATTTTGTTCTTATCTGTAAGTGCTACATCTCCAGGATTATATTATGTCCCCTGCTTGTCTTTATCTAACAAGCAAACTGTGTCCTACTAACACACATTTAAAGGACACATATAGTAGTCCCCTAGTCAAAAGCATGCCTCGAGTTGTATTTTGTTTCATTAATCCATTAATCCAAACTCGTCTTTTCTGAGCTCTCAAAAATGCTCAGTTTACCAAAATTTTTACATCACAGGTAAAAATCCAGACTTCTCCTGTACTTTTTTTGAGTCCGTAAACTCTAAAATCATTGGACTCTACGAACTGTTGCTGACAGCAGAGGGCGCTCCAACATGTAAATACCTCACTGGAAACAGAGGTGTACTTTAAAAAGTAGATTTTCCAAATACAGACATTATTTTAAGAGTGTGTGTGCTGTTCTCATAATGGAAGGAGCCTGGAGTGCTTCTCTTTCACCCAAACGAAGTCTTAGACACCTCACTACACATTGTTCAAAAATGTAATAAGCCCATAATGTAAAAAGAGGTCAAGGGTGTAATAACTTTGGTGAGCCAATAAAAATACATCCTGACAATAATGTAATGAGTCATAATGTAATGATTCTCAAACTTTTCACATCAAGTATCTCCAAAGAAAGGAGTTTGCTTTCCAAGTACCACCAGATCTAAACTAGGTCTATAACAGGACTATTCCAGGTCTAAACAAGACTAAACCAGGTCTATAACAGGACTATTCCAGGTCTAAACAAGACTAAACCAGGTCTATAACAGGACTATTCTAGGTCTAGGTCTAGGACTAATCATAAGAGTCAAAGATGTTCATTTTGTCTTCTTATGTACTTTAACTTCTTAGGCTCTTTTTAAAGACAATACAGTAACGTGTATTTACCTTGTTCACATGTTTCGGCTGGATCAGGAAACGAGGCACGACAGAATTAGCCATGATGACGGAGCGTTCCTTCTTTCACACACCTAGGATACCCTCCTCCAGAGAGCACCAGGTGACGGGAGGTGTGGTCAGTCTGAGCGACCTGCCAGGTCCATCAGGCTGACCACGCCTACAGGAAGTAACAACAGCTGACCACGCCTACAGGAAGTAACAACAGCTGACCACGCCTACAGGAAGTAACAACAGCTGACCACACGCACAGAAAGTAACAACAGCTGACCACACCCACAGAAAGTAACAACAGCTGACCACGCCTACAGGAAGTAACAACAGCTGATATACGACACGTCACCACCAACACCTGTGACAGTTCTGAAGATGCAGCAGCAGCAGCCGAAACATGTCAACAAGGTAAATACACTTTACTGTATTGTCTTTAAAAAAGAACCCAAGAAGCTAATCATAAGAGGTATAGCTATATATTACTGCCTTTAACGAATGACAACGTTTAATGAATGACAACGTTTGGATCAGTGGATCTTGGTCAGGTCATGGTTCTCTCTGTGTGCCACTCCCATATAAACCTTCTGCCCACTGACTGGTTGGCCAATCCAAAAGTGAGTCATAAGAGATGTCCACACCACTCAATATATTTGAATTTATTTGAATTTATTTGTGGAAAGCCCCTTGAGATGCAGCATCTTGTTTTCAAGGGGGACCAAGAACATAAAACATACAGTTTACACACACATAGTTTCACAACAACACATAAAACATGATAATACATACATACATACATACATACATACATACATACATACATACATACATACATACATACATACATACAAACAATACAAGTAACAGGACAATTTTGCTCACATCCCTCCCCACCCCCATAGGTTCACCTCATACAGTCATTAACCTAAACACAGTGTTATGGAATCAATAGCAGTGACAGTCCGTTTAAAGAAGCGCAGCACCTATCTCCTCCCACACAATATACACTGTACATCATATAACATAAGCCATTACCCAAGTCCATCAGTCATATGTTCATCATCGGGCAAGTAAATTACATCCAAAATAAATATAACGTTATAAGAAGTGTTTAATTTCATAAGGGCCGATTAGGGGCCAGCGTTTTTTAAGGAATAAATATAAAAACTTTCTATTTGTGGGAGCAGCCTCTTAATATCCTGTCCTCTTCTTGGGAGCTTCACCTGCTCTGTCACACTATATTTAAGGGAGGAGATGGGTGCTGCACTTCTTTAAAATGGGCAGCTACAGGGTTTCTTAGATCTCCATTTCTAATGTTGCTTCTACGTATATTCAGATATTTGAGTCGTAAGTGCTCTAGATGTTTTACCTATATAACCAGGTCCACAGGGGCATTTTAAAAGGTAAATTACATTTTGGTGGAGCATGTAATTGTCCCTTTGATTTTCATAATCGTCCCTGTGGTTGGGTGTATAAGTTTTACATTTAGAAGTAAAATTACATTGTGTACATGACCCGCAGTGATAGTTTCCTGGTGGAGGGTCTAAAAATGTACTGCTTCTCGGTAAAATCCGATTCAGATCAGCATTTGTCTGAAGGTTGAAGGACGTTTGTACTCTACTTGAACACATTTTGTAATAATGGATATGTGTTCACAATGTACCAGTGTGTCCTTAAAATGTTTTAAATGTCTTTTCCTTGAGCAGAATATTTTAAATAGCATCTAGGTACATTTTTAGTCCTTTTTTCTTTTTTGTTTTGGAGACACTCTTCTTGTGTTATAACATCAAATCGGTTCCTGGCTCCTTTTATCCACTCCTCCCTGTGTGCTCGCAACCTGAAGCAATTCTTTAGGTCATCCGCTTGTTTGACATAGTCTTTTCTCTAATCTAGGACTAAACCAGATCTCAAAGTGGACTACATCATTTCCACTGTAGTTCTAAACAAGAAATGATCCAAAGATTAATTCCAGAGTTCTATAGCTTTTAAAGACGAACCCCTCTAACAGAAATACAACAACTTTTTCATTAGTTCTAGTCTTATTTTATGTCTGTTTTTCTAAGTGAATACTGACTCTCTGTTCAGATAACTGCTGTGTACAAGGCGGGGGCATATATTGGATTAACAAACCCCCGGTCGGGTTAGCAACTTTTTCCATCATGCTAACAGAAACATGGCATCACCATGAACGCAGTTTGATGACAGAAATGCTCAGATTTTGATCTGATTTATGGATTTAAAGACAGCACAGGAGACCCCCAGACTTTTACCTGTGAGACCTCCAGACTCTAAGCCCATAAAAACAGGCGAGTTTGTCACAAAACTTTAACCTCACCTGTTTTTATGGGCTTAGAGGGAGCGGATTTACTAAACAAGGATTCAAACACGTGGATAAAGCAAATAGACTTTTGAAGTTGCTGTTTCTTGCCTGCTCACCTCTGTATTTGTGCTTATCCATTCGGTTTTACTTTACGTAATAAGCAACTCACAAGAGTTTTTCAAGGTATTTTTGAACAAGAAAAACACCTGTAATTAATGCATATTAGATCGGTTTTAAAAGTTGTATGGAGGCTACCTCGTTATCTCTGATTGGATCATTTCCCTCACCAAAAACTCAAATTAGAATCCTAATTTACATATTCCGCTCTCTTAAAGGGCCCATCTTATTTTCTGATTTCTGTTCTAATGTAGTTTCCTTAACACAAACAGACCAGAGGCCTCATTTATAAAGCTTGCTTACACACAAAGCCTTACGTAGGCGCTCTACGCCAACCACAGGATTTATGAAACTTCTACTAAGCGCAGCGCTTTGCTTAGCTCTACGGCAGAAGGGACCCTGCCATACGCTCTGCACAAAGTCTAGAGACACAGGGAAAAAAGCGACACTCGTGGAGAGGAGCAGAAGTGAAGAGAGTTTGAAGAAGTGTTTGATTTGGAAATCATCCGAAAATTCATGTATATAAAAGAATTACATTCAGATTTGTGCTTTTAAGCAGAGGTTAGCCAAAACACGGAGAAGGGCTGTTTATTCCAGTCATTATTCACGACAATATTATATATTTGAAACCGCACACTCGCGTGCATTTTCCTGGTGTAGCTCTGGGTCTCCCACAGTCCGCGCTGTGACCATATACTTCTGTAGATCACAGTTTGTGGCTGTGGCCACCACAGAAAGGATGGCCCAAGTCTGTGTGCATGACAAGAAGCCTACTGGCCGAACCTGACCCAAACTCAAAATATTCCCTACATTTTTGTGTAACAGGGAGCGCTTGCAAATGAGAGCTTGCTCTTTTTCTGTATAAAGAACACAATAATGCCTGTGCACTCACAGAGGTTAGACCCAGGCCCGCACTCACAGAGGTAAGACCCAGACCTGCGCACTCACAGATGTAAGTGCTCGTCCCCTGGCCGCTGGCATCTGAATCTCTCGCATGTGCTCACAGCCCCCTCCTCTGACCATTCCGACCACCGCGTGCACGTATCTACTAGTATATGTGCATAAACAGGGCCAGTCCCCACACACACATATCACAGGCATACTTAAAAATATAGTGATAAAACTCTTGAAACAGCGAGAAAACACATTGGCTTTATTTGCTAAGATGTGCTGCCTAAATATTATGAAATATTATTCAATTAACAGATGAGTCGTTGTTGTCACTTTTAGTTTTTTATTCATTTGTAAAACCTTGTTTAAGCCTTTGACATGACTGCGTGGGGCGTCTGCCCTCTCCCTCTGTCCCGCGTGTCTCAGACAAATCCACTGATTATCGGCTCATGTTTAGGGAAATCTCATTCAAAAGTCACTTTGCTCCTTTTATTGTCAGGTGGAGGTGTGCAGAGGGCGTGACGTGACGTGGCTTCATGTGCACAGATTATAGCTGCAGGAAGGATCTTTAAAGCACAGACGGAGTGGTGGAGTGCGGACGGAGGGTTTTTAAAATTTGGAGTTTGCTTGGCGCATGCCTCTGGTGGCCACTAGGAGTACGCACTAACTTAGGACAACTCCTACGCAGTCCTTTAGAAATGAGACCCCTGGAGTTGTGTTTTGTTTCATTCACACGTTTAACACACAAACCCTGGATATTTAGTTTGAGTCTGAGTTTGTCTCTCAAACTGAAAACACTCCACCTTCCTCCGCTCTAGTGTGATGTGCAGCTATCCATAGGACGGGCCCACAGCAGGCAGCGCTTTGTTGCCATGACGTTTACGGTGACATCAGCCCCCACTGGACATCACAGTTTTCTAACATGGAAGTCAGCGCTAGTGACAGGAATGTTCCACAGTATGGATTCAAAGTTATCTGTCTTGCAGTTACTCAATCCTTTGAAAAACATGTGTTCTTACTGTGAGCGTGGTCGCTTCACAGATCTCACCTGTAATTTGGCCAATGGAGACAAGCAGGAAAGTCACACAGATCTTATAGAAATTGAAAAATAATTACACAAAATGACACAGATGTATGTACGTTCCTGATATGTTCCTCCATGCTCGAGTTCTACAGAGCACTCGTAAAACTAAACAAGAAAAACCTCGTCCACATCAGAGTCAGGTCTCTGATGTGACATATGAGCCTCATCAGCCATGAGGGACATCTGCAACCAGGCAAAACAAGCACACAAAATAGAGTCCATATATAGTTCTGATCTACGACACATTTGGATTATGAATACTGATGTGAAACAACTTAATAGTAAAAAGTGGTTCACTAAATTCCAGTTCAAAACTGCAGAGCTGAATTCCTTTTGAAAAATCATCACTGTGTAACCACTAAAACAATGTACTAGAATCACAGCACAGAGGACCCTCCACCAGTGCTGTGTGTGTGTGTGTGTGTGTGTGTGTGTGTGTGTGTGTGTGTGTGTGTGTGTGTGTGTGTGTGTGTAGGTGTGTGTGTGTGTGTGTGTGTGTGTGTGTGTGTGTGTGTGTGTGGGTGTGTGTGGGTGTGTGTTTTATTTATTTATAAATGATTATTGTATTCTTACTGTGGTTGCCACTTCACAGATCTGAATTGTAACATCTAAGGCTTTGATAGATTTTAATCTGAGCTTTATTTTAACACAATCTGACCAAAAAGAACTGACTCAGTTAGAACTACAACAGGTGAGATGATTTGTGCTCACTTTTGTTGAAAAACAGGACTATGAACACTCAGACTGATCACAGGCTCGTGAAAATGTGCTCTTTAAATCATTTTGTACCTTTTTCTTGAGTTTTCAGACAATCTTCAAACTTTTTTAACATTAATGTCATCAATAGCGATCTCCACACACTTTCACACACTTTCATACACTTTCACACACTTTCACACACTACACACACTTCCTTCTAAGTGCATTAAGTAATCCTATCTGCAGATAACAGGATACCATGGATATTTGCAACTGGAGTGGGCAGAACACTGATATTCTGCTCCTGGCTGATGTACAGATCTGTGGAAGTTGGGACCGTGTCCACAGGGAAGACACACAGTCCGTCTGCTTGTTTGGGTTGGGTGAGGCTGAGGTCAGATGGTGTGGGCAGCCACAGCTCTTGTTAGCTTATCAACATTGAGACTCTAACTCTCATGCTTACACTGTAAACTGTAAATTTCAGAAACTCTCCTCTTCTGTCCTTTCCTGTCCCATGTCCTCTCCAGATGTCCACAGCGGGACCATCATCCATATACATGAGCTGCTGTCATCTGACCACCAGGCACATAGTGTGGGCTCTCAAGGTGAGAGAGAGGCCACACTCACAGTTCAGCTAGAAGAAGCTGTACAAAATTCTCTTGTGGCTGACAGGCGGGTACACTGAGCAGTTTTTAAACAATTTTGTGACATTTTTAACTTAATATTTGGGGATTTTAACCAACTACGATGTGCTGCTTGTACAGTTCAAAGGATGGAGGTTAAGGACTATTGGATTATGTTTGTTTTTCTTATATCCATGGCAACCCTGCATGGACCTAGTTATGCTAATCAGCTAGCTCTGAAACACTTCAGACTTTCTACACCAAATATGTCAGAAGACGCTTCAGAGGGAATGTCCCGTCTCATCGCCGACTTCCCCTGCTCCCCCTGAGGGACACTTTTGTCCTGAGGGCTGTCACTCTCTTCACACTGCCCTGATACTGGATCTGATGACACGAACTGTTGAGCTTTTGTTGGACTTTTCTATTATCATTGTGTTTTACGGCTCTATGTGCTTAAACAGCTCCTCAGGACAAATAAAGTGACTTTGATTTGAAAAAAGTTGATGAGCTGAGAGGTCTGCCTGAAGAATCGCTGCTAAGACACGTCACACCAGCCACCAAAGCATGTCAAAGCATTTTATTATGTACTTATTATTTTACTATTATTGTGCAGTAACAGTTCTGCTTAGAGGCTCATATGCTCAGAGAAATCAGAGTACTTTTGCATATTCATGAGTTATGGACGCAGTGTCAGTCAATCACAACTGTACTCCCCAGCCCTGCCTCCATGTCCTGGCAACAAAATAATGACAATATTATACATTCAAGTAAACACAGGTCCAGAGAAGAAGCGAGCAAGTCTGAGGAAATACCACGTAAAGTTTTTCTGAACAAGAGCCCAGATTTGCAGAGAATAACATTAAAGAGTCCAGTGAAAATGAGCATCAGGAGTATTTCGTGTGAGATAACGTGGATCCACAGAGCAGAGCAGATTAGAGCAGATTTAGGCCTGTGCATGTGGAGATGCTCATTTGGGACTTCACACTTTATCTCCTCCAGACTGGACTATTGCAATAGCCTTCTGTACAGTCTCCCCTCTACCCATCTCCAAAAACTGCAATACATCCAGAACTCCGCCGCCCGCCTCCTTACTCACACCCGCTCCAGAGATCACATCGCTCTTGTCCTCAGGCAACTCCACTGGCTCCCCGTAGAACACCACATTCAATATAAGGTCCTCCTCATCACCTACAAGTCCCTCCATAACCTGGCCCGTCTCCGTCTCACTGACCTCCTCCGTCAGCACTGTCCCACCCACCACCAACCTCCTCACTCCCCTCACCAGGACAAAGAACCTCCTCACTCCCCTCACCAAGACAAAGCACCAGACCCTGGGGGACCGAGCCTTCACTGCTGCCGCCCCCTCACTCTGGAACTCTCTCCCAAAATTCATCAGGAACTCGGACTCTCTGCAGCACTTCAAATCACGACTAAAAACTCACCTGTTCAAGCTGCATTTCCCCCATGATTCCCCCAGTTTCCTACAGTGTTACTTCCTATTTTGTTTAAGTGTCTTTGAGTGTCCAAAAAAGCGCTATACTAGTCTGATGTATTATTATTATTATTATTATTATTATTATCATTATTATTATTATTATTATTATTATTATTATTCATGAGAGACTTTTAAACAGAAACAGTCAGACTCAAGTCATCAGTGTGTGCTGCTGTTTATATGGACATGGAGGTGAGAGAGCCTGATAAGTCCACAACCATATGTCTGTTTTTTATACAGAGGGAGATCAGTCTGGTCCCCGCTCCCTCCATCAAGCCAGGCTCTAACACGGCTGACCAATCAGATTTGTTTATTTCAGAGATGCGAGTGAGTGAAACAAAGAAGCTCATTGGTCATCTATCATCTACAAACAAAATCACATTTCTCTCTCCTCAGACGAACAGTGATTTTTTTTTTTTTTTTTTTTTTTTTTCATTTTCTTTTTTCCTCAGAAGCAGCCATATTTGTTTTGATACAGACAGATCATGTGTGTTAATCATGCCCATCTGAAATTGGGGAGATTCAGTGGTGACTACACTCTCATTGTGGTAAAATGCTGAAGAAATGTGGTGAGAGGTCTAATGAACAAAATGGATAATTGATATTTTGGAGATGTGCATAATTAAAACATAAAGTGTATTTTCCAAACAAAGGTTATGGTTCATTTTATGGGAAATCTACATCTCAGATTTAATCATTCCCAATCCCAGTGCCATAATCCTGAGGTTGATCCATCATGTATGCGCCTCACCTCTCACCCAGTACCAGTCTGTGTGCCCACCTGTGCCCCCTGCTTCACTGTGGTCACTGTTCAGGGCAGGATTAAGCGGGCGGCACAGATGGCACCAGGACACACCCTCTGTCTCACCCTCCAGCTGTGTCACCCTGCCCCACACACACACTTAGGCCTGCATGCACACACACACACACACACACACCCACACACCACACACACACAGACACACACACACACAGACACACACACACACAGACACACACACACCACACACACACACACAGACACACACACACACACACACACACACACACACACACACACACACACACACACACACACACAGTTACACACAGAGGAGGCTGGGTCTAGCTCACTTGTGTTTTCTTGAGTGGACCAACAGCAGACTTACACTGTCATAATGAGAGATGGCTCCTACTGTGAGTGTGGACAAATGGGGACTTGTGAGGAAAAAAGGCAAGCTAGTAACTTGAAGTAACTTGCACTTGTCCATATATAGAATCTTATATAGAATCAGTAGAAGCAGTAGGCCTATGATACTAAACTCAGTTTCTATACTAAGGAATAAACTCGACACTCAACGCCACAATGATAATAAAAAACAGTCTTTTTTAGACAATATAATGTGATTTTCAACATTAAATGTGTCTTATATGTGTGTAATCCTCAGTGGTCCTGTAGGTTCCATAGTGGTTCATGGGTGTATACTAGTCTATGTGCTCTTATACTTGTTCTGATACAGCTCCACATCATTCTAAAGACAATAGACTGTCAATAGGACTGAATATCAATACCTGTTCAAATGAGTATCTAGTTTCTGTACTTGTTTTAGTAATGAGTAGTGTCTGATTTTCGGGATTTTTGACAACCCTAATCAGAAGTGGTCACCCTGATCACCTGAATTAAAGGTCCTATATTACAGAAACTGTCACTTGTGAGCTTTTAGTCGTGTTCTAATGTTGTTACCTCCTCATAAACAGACCTGGAGTTGTGTTTTGTTTCATTCACACGTGTTTGAGTAACACTTTATTATTAGTCTGCCTACATCTCCAAAACTCAAAATGCTCTGTTCCACCTTGTGATGTCATGTAGTGATAGTTTTAAAGTTAACAGCTCATTTTACCTTTTACCTGTTCAATAGAGATTGGAAATTCCAGAACTGAAGTTATCCTAGTGATTCTAGTGAAGGTGTATGATGTTTAAAAACACAGTGGAGCACTTCCTGTATTACCACATGACATCACAGGGTGGAAGTGTCCTGTGTGAGAGAAGAACTCAACCTAAATGTGCAGGGTTTGTGTGTGAAACATCTGTGAATGAAACAAAACACAACTCCAGGTCTATTTGTGATGAGGAAACATTATAACATCAGACATAGTTACGGCTCAACAGTTACTCTTTAAGATACTTTTGAGCTGCAGTATTCCCAATTACTTTTTTATTTTATTTTATTTTTACTTGGACCACTACTTTGTACTTCTAGTTAAGTAATAATATTCTGAAGTAACTACTCTTGACAGTCTACAAGCAAACATCAACAGTATCCAGGCAGAGGTGTGGCAATGGCACTTACCTGAACCGCCCCTGGCAGTGTTGGCACCGGTCCCCCACCCAGCCGTGGTCACACACGCAGCTCCCGTTCACGCAGGTACCGGAGTAACAGCTCCTCTCACAGGTCAGGGGAGCCACGGCGGACCCCTGCGCTCTCGGTACCACGGTCAGCGCTACAACCATCGTCATCATCATCCCCGGGTACCTCCTCCAAGTGCGGCCCGGGAAACAACTGCTCCGGATGCCCTCCATGACGCACATACACCGCCTCGTGAACTGTAGTATTCCACTTAGAAACAACTAAAAAGTATTTCCATGTGTGCGTAAAGAGCGCGCGTAACGGTATGTTGTATTCAGCCTCCAACAGTAGTAAAAGTTGCAGAAGTTGTAGGCTGCGGTGCAAAAGGAAGAAGTGGTTTGAGAAATTGAAGTTTTAGACAGGCAATCTAATATAAGTTAGATTTAAGAGTGCCAATTTCGTTGAACTAGGCTTTGTTGAGATTGGCATAGCTAAAGATGACAAACAAACTCTAACCCAAGCAAATATGGATACAAAACGTTATGAATTTGATCTTATTTAAAGAAAAATATCCATGTTTTAGGGTAAATTAAACTTTTTTGCTACATTTACGGTGCGCAATTTAAGCAGTTGAAGGTTAAATGTGAAATTGGCAATGACTTCATGTACACCCTAATGTGAGACAGGTGGTTGTAGCCAATTCAGACTAATCGAACATTGCAGCTGTTCCTTAAATCTGCAAAACTGTCCTATTAACTAAAAAATAGGGGGGAAAACACGGTGGGTGGTTTCCAGTAGTGACGAATAAAACATATATCAAGATCCTCGTAAACTTCCAGCTTGTATCAGTGCAGATCAAGAACGTAATAATCCGAAATAACGAAAATAAAGTAGATTCAAAGATGCGTAATTTGATGACACGCTCCGACGCACTCCTCCACCTGCCGCTCCCGGTGTTCGCTGCTCCTCCGTGGGAGAGACAGCTTGGGCACGGAGCTGCGAGCATGTGCAGAGGGGATGAGAGGATTGAGGAGCGCTTAAAGGGGCGGTGCAGTGCGGCTGTCGGCGGGAGAGAGGGGGCTACAGCTGGAGGTGGAGAGAGGAGAGGAGAGGGACAGGAGGAGGTCATGGTGGGGGCAGAGTTCAGGTCAGGTCAATGTGAAAAGATGAGGGCCACGTCCCATTTCAGGATGGATGAGGAAGTCCCGCCCACAGAGGAGACACAGGGAGATACAGGGAGGAGCGAGGTTATAAACTCCTCACTGAGATCAGTAAAGTTTGATTCTTTTCTCTCATGTCTGCTCCTGAAGCCTCCCTCAGGTTTACTCTTTCTTTCCGTGATTTTCTTTGGGACACCACTTAATATGTCACATTTGATTGACAGCTGAAAAATTGAGGATCGAGGAGAGGAATTAAGGAGCAGGAAGCGAGAAAAGAGAAATGAGACGCGGCCGAGGGGGACGAGATACACTTATGGAATTGAGTTGTGCACCTTCAGTCCTGAATGAGTCCTGGTTTAGTCACTGTACTGACATAAGCATTTAGGCAAGTGTTTTGAACTTTTCTGAGCCGTGGCACACTATTTTGGTTAAGGTATTAGTCTGCAAAATCCACTTTTTAGAGCTCTGAACCATGTTGAACCTGTTCCCACTCACCATTTACTTTTTGACAGTAAATAAATAAATAAATGGCAACTCCTCTGTTCTTTTAAATCAATGTTTAAACAGTCAGAAAAATTGTCTCTGCATTTCGGATGGACTTGATGAGAGTTGATGACGTAGGTAGAGGTATTCTGTTTTAGAACTCACTTCTACTTCCAGTATTTTCCAACGCTTTTTTTTTTTTTACTTTTCTTCACAAACTGTCACTTAACTGATGTAAAACTATGAAACCAAGTCACAATTAAAAACATATATGAATATGTCAAATACACTTGAACTGAAATGAGGTCTTCTCAAAGCACACCTGGTTCTAGCTCAAGGCACAGTGTTCCTCCACACTGCAGAAGATCACTGATGTAGACTACATGTGTTAATACATGTACACTATAATGTAATAGGCACTATTTTCTGTTCTGTAACAATACGGCGCAAGTGCTTAGTGGTGAGTGAGCGCACTGATATGTGCACTTGTGAAATGCCTCATGTTCAATAAAGACAACAAAACCTGTGTTTTGTCCATCTGTTTCTATTTCAGAGGTTGATAAACAGAGCAGTTCTTGTTGAGTGCTTTTTGAGTTCTTGTTTGGTCTTGGTTTAGTTTGGACTGGTTGAATAAGTGATCTGAATGTGCTTAAAGACGGATTATTACGCTAAATTGTTGTCGTTGTTGTTGTCGTTGTTGTTGTTGTTGTTGGTGGTGGTGGTGGTGGTGGTGGTGGTGGTGGTGGTGGGTTTCTTTTTAGCTTTTGACCATGTTATAACATTGTTCTCTTGTCACAAACCTGCCTGAAGAGGTTTGAGAGTCATCCATGTATGTTCGAGTATTTTTGCAGTTTCTCCCTGGCCCTGTTCAAAACCTCCTTACGATTAGCTGTAAGATTCTGTCCAGTGCTCCACATTATACAAAAACATGATACAAAACTGAACACAGCAACTTGACAAACCTGATGTGATGTGCAGTAGTTTCATTAGTGGGATCCACGCTGATTGTGTTGTGATAGAGCTGAAGTGTACCTCATAGAAGTAAAATACACCCTCTTTAACATTGCAGATGAATGTGCATGTGTAAAAATGTGGGTGCAGCATGTTTACAATACCTTGCTCAGTGGCACACAGTTAAACAAAGAAGGGGCTTGTATCAAAGGAGCAGCCCTGTATATTGGATTGTTGACAGATAGTGACCTCTACTGTCTATCTATCTGTCTGTCTGTCTGTCTGTCTGTCTGTCTGCCTGTCTGTCTAAATGTGGAATTTGATAACAGGCACCTTAATCTCACCAGTAACTTTGTTTTTAAGTTTAAATTACAATGAATTCATAAATAAAATCTAATGTATGTATGTATGTATGTATGTATGTATGTATGTGTATGTGTGTGTGAGTGAGTGTCTGAGTGAGTGTGCGTGTTTGTGTTGTCTTTAATTAAATTGCTTTAGATGACTATTGCTCCCCTTTTGGGGAGTGTAACTGTTTCAGATGCTGCTGTTCCAGTTTGGACCGCTGCTGTCCCCTAGTGTCGAGGACCTGGACCCCTCCTCTCCTTCCCTGTCCTGGATTAACTGTCCTTGTCCTGCTAGATTAGTAGTTTCCTTCTGCCAATAGCTTTGGCCTACAGACTTACAACTTTACTTGCAATGAATATGTCCTGGCCTCATCTGCCTGTCCGTCCATAGGAGTGGATCTCTCCTTCACTGTGGTTCTCCTCGAGGTTTCTCCGTTTTCCCATTGGTTTTTTTGGAGTTTTTCCTTGCCGAGAAGGAGGGTCTAAGGACAGGAGATGCTGGGACAATTATCCATTTGCCTGCTTGTTGTTGAACATTCTGTATTTTTGATTTATGAATGTTTCTTCTGCTTTATTAATCAACAATTTTGTGAAGTCCGCCGAGATAACTCTTGTTGTGATTTTGGGCTATACAAAAATAAATTGAATTGAATTGAATTGAAAATGTGTAAATAATAACAGAATGGTCCACGGGTGTTGTGCATTTGAACTATATAGCAGCTCAAGCACAATATGTGGTCTGTAAGGGAGATCTCTTTAGTAACTACAGAACAATTAAAAATGTTGTTATAATGGAAGTCAGTGTGTGTGTTTGTGTGTGTGTGTGTGTGTGTGCGTGCGTGTGCGTGCGCGCGTGTGTGTGTGTGTCAGATTGAGCTGATGACTTGAGATTTGCCCCCTGTGTAAAAGCTGTCATAACTGTTGAGTTGAAGAGAAGAGCCATGAGTCATCAGTTCAGACTCAGAGACATGAGCCCTCAGGACACTGCAAGAGTGCTGTCTGTTTGTCTGTCTGTCAGTCAATCAATCAATCAATCAATCAATCAATCAAACTTTATTTATAAAGCACTTTTCATACAAAAATGTAACACAAAGGGCTTTACAGTGATTAAAAACAATCCCACATTTCCTTCCACCCACCCAACCAGCCCCACAGCTGCCTGACCCCACACAACCAAGCAACCCAAACAGTAATACACACACACACACACACATACACACACACACATACACGCACGCACACATGCACACACACATGTACACACACTCACACACACACATTGACATCCTAAAATACATAAAACCACACATAGTAAACTGTGAGGCTGAATACAGGCGAACCAGTTGAGAAAGCACCACCAGAGGAGCCGTCCACACCAGGAGCAGAGAACCGTCCACCTCCACCAGGAACCGCCACAGGGCCCAGGGGAAAGATGAGGCCCAAGCACCATCACTCCACCAGGACACAGGGCCCAGGGGAGAGAAGAGGCCCAAACACCATCCCTCCACCAGGACACAGGGCCCAGGGGAGAGAAGAGGCCCAAACACCATCCCTCCACCAGGACACAGGGCCCAGGGGAGAGAAGAGGCCCAAGCACCATCCCTCCACCAGGACACAGGGCCCAGGGGAGAGATGAGGCCCCAGCACCATCCCTCCACTAGGAGCTCACGGAACAGACCCTGGCAGCCGCAGCCAACCACTGCTCCCGGTGCAGAGGACTCCTACAAAGGAACTGGAAATCTTAAAAATGATAAAGGAACATGAGTTCAAGCTAATAATACACCTGAAATAAATAAATAAATAAAATAAAATACACTATATTGCCAGAAGTATTCTCTCACCTGCCTTGACTCGCATATGAACTTAAGTGACATCCCATTCTTAATTCATAGGGTTTAATATGACGTCAGTTCACCCTTTGCAGCTATAACAGCTTCAACTCTTCTGGGAAGGCTGTCCACAAGGTTTAGGAGTGTGTTTATGGGAATTTTTGACCACTCTTCCAGAAGTGCATTTGTGAGGTCACACACTGATGTTGGACAAGAAGGCCTGGCTCTCAGTCTCCGCTCTAATTCATCCCAAAGGTGTTCTGTCGGGTTGAGGTCAGGACTGTGCAGGCTAGTCAAGTTCATCCACACCAAACTCTCTCATCCAGGTCTTTATGGACCTTGTTTTGTGCACTGGTGCACAGTCATGTTGAAGAGGAAGGGGCCATCTCTAAACTGTTCCCACAAAGTTGGGAGCATGGAATTGTCCAAAATCTCTTGGTATGCTGAAACATTCAAAGTTCTTTTCACTGGAACTAACAAGTAAAAGTATAAAATTTCAATCAAAAGCTAAGCTAAACAGGTGGGTCTTGAGCCTACTCTTAAAAACATAAACGTTCTCTGCAGCCCTGAAGTCCTCCGGCAGGCTTTTCCATAGACGAGGGCTGTAGTACTGGAAAGATGCCTCTCTGTCAGTGTGTGTCCTGACTTTGGGAATGACCAGGAGCCTGCTGCCGGAGGAGCGCAGGGTCTGCGAGGGTTCGTAAGGTAAAAGCAGTTCTGAAAGATAAGAAGGCCCAAGACCATTAAGACATTTAAAAACCAGTAAAAGAACTTTAAAATCGATCCTGAAACTCACAGGGAGCCAATGCAGTGATTTTTTAAACCAGTGTAATGTGGTCCCGCCCTCTGGTCCTCGTCAGGACAGGTGCTGCTGAATTTTGTAATAATTGTAAACCTGAAATACTCTTTTTGGGAAGACCAGAGAGCAGGGCATTACATTAGTCTATTCGACTGGTGATAGAAGCATGCATCAGTGTCTCTGTGTTGGCCCAAGAGAGAATGGGGTGGACTCTGGCTATGTTTTTTTTAGGTGATAAAAAACTATTTTTGTGATGTTTTTAATGTGTGGGATAAAAGTCAGCTTTTTTTTTTAATTTAATTTTATTATTTTTTTTTTTTTATTTGAATTAGGACAGTACATATTAATCAATGCGTCTACAAAAAAGTTTCTACATAAATATGCCGGAGTTAGCACTGGAGCTAAATTTCATCCGTTGTCCTAAGACAGGTGCAAACATGAAACATTCAATATGATGACACTCAGTCAAAAATGACGCCCAGGTTTTTCACTTGAGGAGATGGGTTCAAAGACTGTGCTTGTAGTGTGGACTGTTTCCTGATGACACCACCAAGAGGGAGCTAAGTTAAAAAGTTAAAAAGCACAAGACCTAAAATGGAACCCTGGGGCACACCACATGTGATTTTATAAGATAAGATAAGATAATCCTTTATTTGTCCCACAATGGGGAAATTGCAGTGTCACAACGCAAGTTACAGAAACAGTAGGAAAATAAGAGCGTGAATCAAAATCAAGATAAATAATAAGTATTTTTCAATCAACTAAAAACACAACACTGTAAAGCTAAAAGGCACAGGAGCGTTGCACAATAAGCGTCTTTGATTCTGAGCAGTGAACAAACAGCAGTTAAAGTGACTCCAGTATAGTAATATATAATATTACTACAATAAAGTGACTCAGATGATTGTGTACAGTGCAGTGATGGACAGTGGTGGTTAAATAAATAAGTAGCAGGTAAAGTGACTTTAAATAATATTGCAGATTGTTATTATTACTATGGAGATGACACATGGTTGCTATGGAGATGACACATGACTAGCATTGATATGGACCTTGGAGGAGCATGTGTCTACACTCACCATAAATGTTCTGTCTGTGAGGTAGGATATGAACCATTTGTGAACAGCACCGGAGAGGCCGAGGTGTTTTAGGCGAGTTAAAAGAATAGTGTGGTCTACTGTGTCAAAGGCAGCGCTCAGATCCAGTAGAACCAACACAGTCACCTTAAAATAATTTCAAATCTTTTCCAAGGCAGTCTTGGTGCTGTGGTTCACCCTAAAACCAGACTGAATTTTTCCCAAAATGTTGTGATCATCTAAAAATCATTTAGTTGGATAAAAACAAGTTGTTTTTTTTCTAAAATTTTGCTTAAAAATGGTAAGTTAGACACTGGTCGGTAGTTGTTAAAATCATTAAAATCTAAATTGCTCTTCTTCGGCAGGGGCTTCACCACCGCTGCTTTGAAGGCAGTGGGAAAGACCCCTGTTTGAAGAGAGCAATTCATCATGATTAAAAGCTCATCCCTAAAAGATCCATAAAATGACTTAAAATGGGGTGGGAATTGGATCTAAAAGACATGTGGTGGGCCTCACTGAGGAGAAAACTTTGTCAAGCATCTTAGTATTAACCAGGACAAAACTGTCCAGTGTTTCCTCTGGTGCAGACAAACACTCAGATGTGTTAAAAACAGAGCTTTGACAAGATAAAATATCACATCTGATAGTGTTTATCTTTCCCATGAAATGGTCTGCAAACTGCTCACAGACAGAGTCAGTGGGTGTCAAGTAAAACGTGCTAAAATCAGTGTTTAAAATGTTGTCTAAGGTTGAGAAGAGAACTTTTGGATTATTTTTGTGGTTGGTGATTATTGTGGAGAAGTAATGGTTTCTTGCATTTCTTGTTGCATTGATGTGTGTTCATTGTTGATGGATGAATAATTGGTGGTTTATTGTCATTTTGTTTTTTCTCCATCTGCATTCTGCCCTCCTGCACTCACTCTTGTATTTTCTCAGCTGTTCATTTCTCCATGGAGGTTTTAATTTTGTTTTGATGTTTTTGGTTTTAGTGGAGCAACCAGATCTAGAGCTGACCATAGTCTACTGTTAAAATGGTCAGTAATAAAATCACAAGGAGCAGGTAAAACCCATTGAGGGATTTTTATCTAAAACATCAATAAAATTTGCAGCCACTGTCCATTCAGTCTAGTGCAGTCCAGTCTGGCTATGCTTCTGTTGTAGGGAGTATTATACCTCTGATGACATAAGATAACAGGGACTGAGCTGGCAGTGTGCCCTCAGTACAGCACAGAAATTTAATTACGCTGACAATAATGTACTCAGAGTAGCCCAGTTCCTTTAGTTACATTTAATATCAGTTCTTTATACATGATTCATTTCACTTTTCAACCTTGAATTAAGTTGTTGTAAAGTGTGATTCACATATTCTTTGAGCTCTGGCCACTCAGCGCAGCCTTGAGGCCGCTGCGAGGCCAGTCAGCTTTGGCTTCAGGGGGCAAAGCACGAATCATACCGCCCAGGGTCCTGTTGAAACGCTCCACTGAACCATTCCCCATGGGGTGATATGGCGTAGTGTGGGACTTTCTGACACCCGAAACTTTTAGCAACTCACTGATCAGCTGGCTCTCAAAATTTGGACCCTGATCGCTGTGGATTCTCTCCGGGAACCCAAAAACACAGAAGTATTTGTTCCACAGAACTTTCGCAACTTGTTTAGCGGTCTGATCTCTACAGGGAAAGGCCTGAGCCATACGGGTAAAATGGTCAGTAATAACAAGCACATCTACTGACTTATTCCGAGAATCTTCAGCAGACCAGAAATCTATACACACGAGCTCAAGTGGTCGGGATGTGACAATGCTTTCTAAAGGAGCTCTGCCTTCAGGGTCAGCTGTCTTACTAACGATACATCGTTGGCACCTGCGGACATAGTCCCTTACATCTGTAGAGAGTCAGCCAGAAAAATCTTTGGCGGGTCAGAGTGAGGCTACGGGACTGGGCTTGGTGACCTGCCTCATCGTGTATATCACGCAGAACTTAAGCTTTGAGTGAATCAGGGACGACGTATTGGTGACGTTTTGACTTTGTCCTGAGGTCCCTCGAGGTTCTGTACAGGACACCATTGCTAAGAGAGAGTTTTTCCCAGTGTTTGAGGTATTTCATCACAGCGATTGGCTCTTTTGCTCTCTCTCTCTCCTTGTTGGTCTCCGACTTCTCTCTACATAGAACAACACACGGGAAATGGTTTTGTCCTTGAGCTGGCTGTCACGCAGTTCTCGTTCAGTGTACGCAGGCAGAGTGTCAAGGCCAGAAGCGACAAGTTGGGGTAAAAACTGCAGAGCGGTAACAGCACGAGCTCTAGGACCTGTGTCCCAACAAACATGTGACTCCAAGATAGCAGATACTACATCAGACTGCATTTGTAGGGGGCAAACACACTGTTGAGCACCTGATGGAACAAGATCACAGCGCTTGGAAGAGCGAAAAGCTTGCTGGACAGAAGCATTTGACATATCTCTGACCTGACCGAGAAGACTACGATATGGCTCCGCAACCAACCTTTGGCCCACAGGGTCTTTGACAAATGGGACACGACTCAAAGCATCAGCTACAACATTCTGTCGACCCGGGACATACTTAATGTCAAAGTCATAACTGGCTAGTTTAGCTACCCAACGCTGTTCACAGCAGTCAAGTTTTGGTTTAGTCAGTATGTGTGTTAATGGATTGTTATCTGTCCAAACTGAAAAAGTGTGACCTTTAAGCCAATGACTAAACTTGTCACACACGGCCCACTTCAACGCTAAAAACTCAAGCCTATGCGCTGGATAGTTCTTCTGAGATTGAGACAGCGACTTACTCGCAAAGGCTATGGGTCTTGCACATGACTCGCCCTCTTTAACTTGAGACAAGACTGCGCCAATACCATCCAAAGAGGCGTCAGTAGAGAGCACAAAAGGACGGGAGAAGTCAGGATGGGCTAGGACCACGGCGTTCAACAGACACTCTTTCAGCTTCTCAAAGGCAAGAACATGGGCATTTGTCCAATCAGAAGTGGATAGCTTTCTGTATAGGAATTTGGACTTCGACTTTCCTCTCTTTTTCTCACCCTTCAGGAGATCGAATAGGGGCTTGGCTTTGGCAGAGTACCCTGGCATAAAATGCTGATAGTAGTTCACCATCCCTAAGAATGACCTGAGACGCTTAGGGGAAGGAGTCACACCATCTGGCTCCATCAAATCAGCACAGGACATGTTAGAGATACTTTCTACCTTACTAGGGTCTGTCGAGACGCCATCTTCATTAATGACATGGCCCAAGAACTTAACGGACCTCCGTAAGAAAAAGCACTTTTTGGGTGACAGCTTTAAGTTGTGGCCACGCAGTCTGCTAAACACCATTTCCAAACGCTGGAGTGCTGTGTTCTCGTCTGGTGCAAAGACCAAGAGATCATCCAAATAACACAGGAGACTTAAATAGTTCTGATCTCCAAAAATGCTGGTCATCATACGCATAAAGCTACCCGGACTATTACAGAGGCCTTGCGGGAGGCGATTGTACTCATATAGGCCCATTGGGGTAGTAAAGGCAGAATATTTTCTGTCCTCCTCGTGAAGCGGCATATTATAGAAGCCGGATGTTAAATCCATGGTGCTGAAAAGACAGTTGCCTCCAAGTGCGGCCAAACAATCAGATTGATGGGGGAGAGGGTGAGCATCCTTGAGTGTTCTTTTGTTCAGCCAACGGAAATCAGTGCAGATACGAAGGTCTCCATTTTTTTTCCATACAAGCACTAATGGTGAAGCATACTCACTGTTTGACTTTCTGATAATCTCCCTCTCCTCCATCTCTGTTAGAACCTGGCGTAACTTTTGGTATTGGCTCGGCGGTACGCGCCGGTATGGTAGTCTGAAAGGTCTGTTGTCTGACAGGCGTATACGGTGTACAAAGCCTTTCGCTTCTCCACAGTCCAGATGGTGGCGGGAAAAGATATCCTGGTACTGCAAAACAAGGTTAGCCATTTTACTTTTGCAACCATCTGACACTTCGCACGAATCAATGTCAACACTGTTGAGGCCCATTGACCGGAGCTGTTCTTCAACTGTCTCGAGCCTCTCAGGTGGCATTGTCGACATATTGTTCTGGGGCAGTTTGGACACGTCGTCATCAGAGTCAATATGCTCAAGAGCCACACAGGTGTACACATCGGCTAACTTTGCATTACGTCTGATGAGCACTGGTCTGTCAGAGGTGTTAATGAGTTTGACAGGGACCCACCCATCGCCCCACAGATGAGTGACAACTTTGGCGACTATAACACCTCGGGGAGCCGAGCGTGAAGAGGTGGGCTCAGTTAACACAGTAGCTCCTGGGGACACGGGTGTATTCTTTGGCAGTTTACCCCACAGGAGATACTCACGCCCAGGTTCAAGACAGGTAGCTGAGTTGCACCTTACTGTGCCAACTTTGTCTGGAATGGAGTCACCTTGCCACTTATGCAAACCTGAGAGCATAGACAGAAACTGTAAGGACTCAGGGGAGTCAGGAGAACTGGACACTGCTCGCCAATATGAATCACACTGTTTCAACTGACGGAATACGTGCTTGATGACATTTGCACCGATAATGACATCATCATGCTGGCCCTGGACTACAAGTGTGGGGACTAGCATTTTACAGCCATATTCTTCCATCTCTACCTCAAAAGCACATTTGGGTCTAACTCTAAGTCCACCGCAACCAACAAGGATCACATCTGCATTAAACAGCATTGCATCTGTAAGTATTCCAGCCTCTCTAAGCCTCTCTTCAGCACTTTCACTAATGCTGCAGGCCATAGAACCACTATCTAGCATCCCACCCATCTCAACTGTACCACCAAATGACACGGTAGTGTAGAAAAGGCTGTCACTACTGCCTATCTTATGTATGTTCTGGTACACAATGGTCTCGTGGCTGGGGCATGACTCTAGGGCAGAAGAATACACTGACTCAGCATCAAAAAACACGTCAGTTTGGGAGATTCTGTCAGGACCTGCACTGCCTCCCACCGAATACAGGTCATTTAGTTTCCCAGATTCTGAGGAGGGGCAGGTTCAGATGTGACATGGGGGCACCTGGGTCTAGTGTGGCCAGGGGCAAAACATTCAAAGCACAGTCTCTTGGACATACAGTGTGAGATTGTGGAGTGCCCCGTGTCACTGCACACCCTGCAACTTGACTCTCTCGGATGACGCTTGCGAGGAGGTCCACTGTTTACCACAGGACGGGTACTGGGCAATTGCACTTTATCCAACACCTCCTGAAACATTTCAACCATACGACTCAGGAGCCTCTCCTCTGACAGCCGGAGGTCTTGGGCTGCGACTGGGACAGACACAGCTTGTGGAGCAGGGGGTGTGGCAAGACTGGTGGGGCTATGAAGTGTCTGCACATTAACAGCAGCAGAAGGGAGATGGCAACTAACTGAGTGACATTGTTCGGGTACCGTAACCGGACTAGGCTGTTCAGGGGACACAGCAGCAGCGTGAACTTTGAGCTGGGATGCACCATATGCCCTTTGGTTTGCCCGCATCTCTCCCTGATAGTCATCAATTCTCGACTGAACATCCTTTAGTGACCACTCGTGAATGGGTTTCCATTTAAACGTGGAGGACAGTTCCGGGTCTGGGCAATGCTTAACAAACATGAGAGCCACCTCGTTATTCAAACCGCCTATTGCATTACCTTGTCTCCGCAACCCTTCTTGTGCTCTGTCAGCAGCTTTATTCAGCCTTATCCAATAGTCAACAGGATTTTCTTCGTGTCTTGGCAGGGTGGCATAAAAGTCTGCAAGGGGAAGACACGAGGGGGCATCACTGAAATAGCGCACAAGAATATCATAGATTACCATGGGTCTGTCTGCAACGTTAAGGTCAGGGTCACCACGGAGGGCTATTTGAACAACATCCCTGGCTTTGCCCAGTAAATGTCCCATGATTTCTTCAGCCTGTTCACATAACGGTGTCCCCTTTTTCTTGAGGTAAGTCTTAGTCATATCAACCCAGTCCTGGACTGAAAATTTGTCAGTACTATCACCTTTAAATGTCTGTAGCTCACGTTCAGGTGCAACATGCACTGTCACATGGGGGGAGTCACATTTGGTTACATCACATGTGGGAGAGCGTATGGGAGTGGGTTTCTGAGTATCACTGGACAGATTAACAACACCAGCTGACATTAACTTAGCCACTATCGACTCACCGATCTGGGCACCTAACTGGCCCACCATACCAGTAAGTTGGTGAATGGCATTAACATCACTGGTGGGTGTAGACGTTTGTACCTTGTCACCAGTAAATCCACCAACATCTATAAAACCCTCAGACATTACAGCTGAACGACCCACATTCCCACCGTTGGCATCACATCTCCATAACCCTCTACCCTTAGGTAAAACTGGGGTGGCGAAATTATCCATGGTAATAACACAGTAGGGTAACTTCAAACTGTACGTGCGTTGTGTAACCAAAATAATTAACTTTTCGTTTGTAACTGAAAAGAAACACCCTCAAATTGTCCTTGTATTGCACCAGCAACACCTCAGAAGAACCCGTTCAAGGTGCAGGTGAAGGGCAGCACAGCAGAAGGGCAACCACGGCGATCGGCGTCGAGCAGATCAGGGAATCCGATGGGTCACGGCACCAGTGTAACGGCTGCGGAACTCTTCGCCAGGCCGTATACGAAAGACAGGACACAGTATGGAGTCAGTCAGCTTTACTCCTGTGACAGACATATAAATACTCTATTAATATGTCTTCACACATATCAAGCACTGGCTCCCCTCTGCAGTCTCCAACGTGCTACTGCGAGGGGGAGCTTACAAATACATACTGGCCATGTTATTACCATGTTACACAGGGTTTACAACTCATGTGACTCTCAATTATGTAAATCATGTATAAACAATAAAACAATTTTAAATTTAACTTGATTGCAGTGGAGTGATAATTCAGAGAGACAAATGCACAATTTATAACCTTTACAGAAATAGAATAAAATGTAACATACCTGTGACAGACATATAAATACTCTATTAATATGTCTTCACACATATCAAGCACTGGCTCCCTGTAAGAATGAGAACAGCACGTGAGATGGCTGCTCATTTTCGCGGCATTAAGTACAATGTTACAATATCAAGTGAATTTTACAATCTAAATAAAATGTACAAAACTCAAAATTAGCGCACCACAATACATCCATTACATGTGAAAACGTTATCTTATCAACATGTGTTCTTGCATTTATGCTAAAAGTATGTTGTTTTTCTAAAATATATTCTTTTCAACCCAGACAGAACTTACCCTCTGCAGTCTCCAACGTGCTACTGAGAGGGGAAGTTGAACTACCAAAATAAAACATGTGGGAGCAGGGCGCACTTCCGGTTTTCAAAATAAAATGTCAAAATGATAAAATTCACATATAAATTATATTCAAACATAAAATACAACCAGGAAATAGTAATTAGTGTATTTTTAACTCCGTTACACCTGCAGCTGGGCTCGATGTAAAGTTTGACTCTCTAACTGAGCAGATAATCACATTGGACAATGTCAGTGTAGCCTCCAGCTCCACTGTAAGAAACCTTGGAGTCCTATTTGATCAAGAGCTCTCATTTAAAGCACACATAAGCCATGCCTGTAAAACAGCTTATTTTCATTTACGCAATATAGCCAAAATTAGAAATGTATTGCCAAAAAATGATGCTGAAAAACTTGTCCATGCTTTTGTCACTTCGAGGTTAGACTACTGTAACTCCCTGCTTGCAGCTTGCCCTAAAAGCTCTATAAAAAGCCTTCAATTGGTTCAAAATGCAGCAGCAAGAGTACTAACAGGTACTAAAAAACGAGAGCACATTACTCCAGTATTAAAAAATCTTCATTGGCTTCCGGTTGAGTTTAGAGTAAAATTTAAAATTCTTCTTCTAACCTATAAAGCTGTAAATGGCATGGCCCCTTCCTACATTAAAGATGAAATTGTACCTTATCATCCTAACTGTTCACTCCGCTCTCAAAATGCTGCACTATTGGTGGTTCCTAGAGTCGCTAAAAGTACTTTAGGAGGTAGAGCTTTTAGGTACCAAGCACCCTTGTTGTGGAATCAGCTCCCTGCTCATGTCAAAGAAGCTGACACAGTCTCTACATTTAAGATTAGGCTCAAAACGTTCCTCTTTGAATTAGCTTATGGTCGGGTCAGTTAGGAACAGAAACTAAACCCATAGGCCTAGTTAAGCTGCTGGGGAAAGTATGGCAACTTGAGCACTGTCCTCTGGTTTCTCTTACTTTTTCTCCTCCTACTGTTAAGAATATTCAATTACTAGTTCATTCGTAGTCTGTTCTTTGCTATTCACATGTTGTCCCTTGTCCCACTCCCCTTTTGGGGAGTGTAACTGTTTCAGATGCTGCTGTTCCAGTTTGGACCGCTGCTGTCTCCTAGTGTTGAGGACCTGGACCCCTCCTCTCCTTCCCTGTCCTGGATTAACTGTCCTCGTCCTGCTAGATTAGTAGTTTCCTTTTGCCAATAGCTTTGGCCTACAGACTTACAACTTTACTTGCAATGAATATGTCCTGGCCTCATCTGCCTGTCCGTCCATAGGAGTGGATCTCTCCTTCACTGTGGTTCTCCTCGAGGTTTCTCCGTTTTCCCATTGGGTTTTTCGGAGTTTTTCCTTGCCGAGAAGGGGGGTCTAAGGACAGGGGATGCTGGGACAATTATCCATTTGCCTGCTTGTTGTTGGACATTCTGTATTTTTGATTTATGAATGTTTCTTATTCTGCTTTATTCTCTGACATCTCCGTCTGTCTGCTAAATCAACAATTTTCTGAAGTCCGCCGAGATAACTCTTGTTGTGATTTTGGGCTATACAAAAATAAATTGAATTGAATTGAATTGAATTGAAGTTACATCAAGATTCAAGATTTTATTGTCATTGACATAAATACCCCCAGTATATATGCTGGTATATGTGCCAGTATATGTATGTATATATACATATACTGGCACATATACCAGCATATATACTGGGGGTATTTATGAGCACAAAGACATTCAGTGCATGTAATAACACATGTAATAAACAGTAACAATCTGAGCAGCAGCAGACAGTGCATCAGTAACATGTATCACAGGGACATATTTAGTCACATATGTGGAGTTTCTGACAGGTGACGGCGTTAAACTAAATTACAGCCTCTTCCACACTCTGCTTTCTCTCTTCCATCGTAGACAGCTGTAGCGTGGTGAGCCCCTCCTACTTTCTGTTCAGAGACAGGAGCGTCTGGAGACACATCCCCAACAAATCATTTGTCCCACAAGTTTGGTTTTTGAACCATTCTCAGGAGTGTGTTGTGTGACTCTCATATTCATTGGATCATAAGGTAAAGTACACTATTGCCTCTGAAGGACAGACAAACCCCCTCTGGTTTGTCTGTCCCTCCCCCTGCTTCTGTTTTTCTTATCCCTCCCTCTTTTTGAGGGGATAAAACAAAATGACCGAATGTAACACTTCATTTGCAGCTCAATCTGTGTAGTCACTGTTGATCACTCCCACAGCTGTGTCTGTGACACTCACTCTGTGTACAAACTTCTCTGTTCTTTAGGAGCTGGTGGGGTGGCTGACCTTGTGGGGAATACCAGGAGCCACAGTGGGGGGCCAGTGACAGTGCTTTGAGTGTCTTGAAAGGTGCTATATAAATCTGATTATTAATTTAATTAAAACTTGCCTTTAAAAAGGTGAAAAATCTGAGGCTCACAGATATCAACTCAGAAGATAATCCCTTATTGAGGGACACCCAGGGGCACACTGGCAATCTGTGTGTTCTGGAAAAGTCCAGAACGGCCGTCCGGGTTTTCCGGACTAACCTGCCCCTGTCCCAGTCCGTCTCTGGGGACATGATGTTCCTCAGAGCTTTCATAAGAGACCAAATCAACTTTAGTTTGACACAATAATGATGGAATGACAAAGCACAGTGTTTAAGTCAGTGGAGACTTTATTATTACTGTCCATTCACACGGTCCATGCATCTCCATCCAAAACTGAGCACTCAGCTCTTCAAGAACTTCACAACAAACATCTTTAAATAAAACAAAAGCATCATCCAGTCTCTCCAATACTACAAACAGATTAGACTGGGACCATTTCAAGTAAACTCCCAAATACCAGACACTCAGTTGTCACAGATCTGCCTCTGGAAAAGTGTGTCCAACATCCAAAATACAACAATGAATTTTAGCAAACTAAATCTCATGTTAAGGCTCATTCTGAGGTGTGAAAAACAGTCTCATTTAAAGTGCATTTGACAGATTCACAGATTTCTCTAATTCTGACTTGTTTGGTGGGATAGGACATGTGCTCAATGCTCATCATCATTTTTGATGAGTGGCAGTTTGTGACAAAAAGTAAAAAAATAAAAGTTGTAAAATACAGGAAGTGGCTCTGAGTTGTAAAACAGAATCCCTCTGCCATTTGTCATCAAAAGGAAAACTCCATCCAAAATACAGAGACAAGGAAAGACTTTTTCTGACAGTTTAAACCTTCATTTAACTAAAGGTGTTGTCATTTACTCTTATTTGTCAAAACAATACTATTGCATAAGATTATGGTTGCTAAAATTATAACCTTCACCTAAATTAAACTATAAAGGACTCACCTAAATTAAAAAAAAACTATAAAGGACTAGGCAATTTTTTGGTCAAATTTGTTTTAGAGAAATAGTCCAACTTGTCATATGCACTTTAACATGAAAAAACGATATTTGGCAAACAGTTTGTTGCGAGCAGCCCTGAACCTGTTTTACAGTGACAAAGTGCCGAAGGTAGTGTCAGTATAGATTGTGTAGGAGACAGGTTATTGCAAAAAATAAAACTGTTGTAATGACAAAAGTTTGGAGAATCAGAGCAGATAGGAGCTGGTTTACTTCTATTTCCATATTTGGTATGGACTGAATTTAGGTTAAATGTGCACTATGCAACTTTTCTGATTCTTGTTTCCATGGAGATTTTATTACTTTGCCTCAAACATACAGAGTGGTTCTGGTTTAATCCTAGTCTAAACCAAGTTTTCACCACAGTATAAAATGGCTCAGTTCGATCATAGTAGTCCGGATTAGGTTGTGGTTTCTTTATGGTTTAGTTTAGGTCTAAACCAGTAGAAAACAATGTATAAATCAGGACTAAACTAGGACTAGAGTTTTTCATGGTACACTTTCACTTAGTCCTGTTTAGCCTTAGTTTAGACCTGATTTAGTCCAGCTTTTTGAGTCCTGTAATAGTGCGCATTTTGTCTCGTCTTTGTTTTGGTTTAGACATTGGACAAGCAGAAGTCAGTTGGGGCCCACTCCTGTCTGCTCCTCTGAAATGAAATATCTCCATTCTTCTTTACCACACATTTGAAGAGCTTGACCATGCTAAGAGTTTGTTTAGCTCCCAACCCAAACCAAATCACTATTGCACTAATAAAGTAAAAGAGAACTCAACCATTTGAAGCCGCAGGACATTTGATCCTATTTGTGCAAGTTAGTCAGATATAGTCAGTATTTGGACCATTCTATATATTAATATGTCAGACTTAATGGTCCTATTATGTAAAATTGACTCTTTTGATCTTAAAGCCATGTTATGTTGTTGCTACCTCCTCAAAAACATACCAGTTGTTGTTCAAGTTCAAAGTTCAAAATGCTCTGTTCCACCTGGTGATGTAATGAAGTGGTAATTTTCAAGTTAACAGCCATCTTTCATGTTTTGTTTAGTAGAGACCGATTTAAATGATCCAAATGATTCTAGTGAAGGTGTATGTTTAAAAACACAGTGGAGCACTTCCTGTATTACCGCATGATGTCTCAAGGTGGAACAGAGTGTTTTCTGTTTGAGGAAAGAACTCCAGGTATGTTTGTGTTGAGGAAACTCCATTAGAACACAGATCATAACAGCAGAAAGAGGGGCCGGGCTGAGCAAAGGGCGAGTCTTACAGTTTGACGGTGGTTTGGTGCTAGAGTGGATTTCATACGGTGTAATTACTGACAAAGTGGAACACTGCGTAGTACAGGTATGTCGTTTATTACTGATGTTTGTAATCTTTTTTCATTGTACCCTTTGGCGAAACATCTCATCGACCTTATCTATATGAATGCATTATTGCGCTTGCTGGCAGTGAAACGCAGCCACACTTTAGTTAGTCTGCCCCGGGGCATTTGTGAATATAGTCACAGGTTAATAATATTACACTTTGTGGATGAGCAAATAAGTAATCAGGCTGCATAATATGTCATGAGATAATGGAAACTCAAATGGGAAGTCTGCCGTCTGCCTGGTTCTATAGAGATTTCATAGCCTTGTCTGGAATGCTTCACACTATGGCATTAAATTCATCTTCATGGAGACAAACAGATTATGCTCCCATGCCAAGTTATTATTATTATTATTATTATTATTATTATTATTATTATTATTATTATTATTATTATTATTATTTTCTGCAATAAAATGCTACAGGATGCAAGTTGAACATTCCAGGCAAAGCAAGATCATAATTCTTCTTCATGGAGACAAGCAGATAACAGACCCTCCACCAGAAAGATGCACTTTTAACACTACTGATAAACTGTAAAGAACTGAAGGTTGATGACAGCAGAACCAACCAATCACAGTTCAGTTTAGTTGATCTTAATCCACTCCAGCACCGCCCCTTTCCCATGGTAACTGTAGTAGTTAGTAGTACTTTGAGTACGTTTTCCTCAGCTTGTATACTGGCGGCCCTGGTTGAATCCCGCTTGGTTGTACTGTTGTCCTCCGTGTTGGAAGAACTGCTCAAACTGTCCTCCTCCCTGATGCCCTCCCCCTCTCCCTCCCCAGCCGCCCCCTCCCGAGACACTTCCCCCTCCTCCTCCCCTGGGCCCCCTCCCCCTCCCTCCTCTGCCTCTTCCCCCTCCTCCCCCTCCCCTCTCGCTCTGGTGACCTCCGGACCGGTCACCCTGGTATGTGTTGTTGTTGAAGCCCTGGTCGGGATACTGTGGCTGGGGAGCGCTGTAGCCTCCTCTGCCTCCTGTGTCCTGGTAGTTGGATTGGCTGTACTGCTGCTGCTGGAAAATTAACATACAAAAAACACATCAATTAAAAACCTGCATGTCAAGATGCCCTCCCATCCTCCTGTACTGTATTCCTGTGTGTCAGATGCCCTCCCATCCTCTTATATCCCTGTAGTGTTGGACTGAGATGAATAGAACTGTGCAGTGAGTGGAGTGTGCAGTAATTTCTTGTCTGGCCTCTGTGAGCTCAGCCCTTTGGGACAGCAAATGGAAATGAGCCTTTGGCTATAATTCGGTGTGTTTACATTCATGTTGTATCATGTCTGTCCATTAACATGCTCTGTCCCAATCAAACAAACAAACTAAATACCAGGGTTTCTCTAAAAATAAACATTATGAAACTTTCTTTGCAAACTTTAACTTAAATTACTTAAGTGATTGGCCAACTAAGGCTTCAACTAACAGATAACATTTTTAACCATTTCTAATGAGTAAAATAATGAAATATACAACTAGCATGATTGATGCAAATCGGGCAAAAGATTCTGATTGGAGAATGAAAAGAGCCCAGTGGAGGGTTTAGTGCGAGGTCGTGGCTGACATCCATCCCTGTGGCTCCTAGAGCTCATATAAAGTTCCTTAGACTTAGACAAACTTTATTGATCCACAAGGGAAATTATTTGGAAAGAAAAAAGAAACAAGAGTAACTTATAAAGGCAGTTGTTTTCAGGAAAAACCTCAGGAGCTACTTTACCCAGCTGCCACTCTCTCAGGCGCTCAGGGTGTGAAAGAGCTGGTTAGTATAACTGGTTAGCCTTTGTGATGTCTTTGAACTCTTATTATTTGAATTTTTCCAAAAGTCTATGTGAAAATTAATTGAAATTTTACTTCCGGGACTGGACTGTTGAGCTCCAGATTTGAAGAATCCTTCGCAGTGACGTTATAAAAACTGGTATTTACCACTTGTGCTTTGCGGTGATTGAAGGTACACTATGTAAAAGTATTTTTTTTAATAAAACGTCTGTACTTGAATAAATGCAAGATACACGTTTCATGCTTTACTGTGGAACAGTCCAGGCAAAGCAATAACATCAAGTTACAACAAGTTACTTAGTGCACCTTTAAAGTTGTTTAATGGCTGGGTTCCAGATGACATCATAACTTTCTATAAGACAAAAATATTTAATCCAGGTGGGCGCAGCTAAAATAAATGCTGTTAAAATGAAGATTTGTGTCTATTGTAATACAGTGACTTCCTCTAAGTCTAATCTAATAGGGTAGGTCCAGTCACGCATAGAAATGATCAGGTTCAACATTTGTGAAGTGACATTTTGCCCCTCATCTGGGAGTATGACATCATCACATTCTACAATCTGGACACCACCAATAGATACGGTTTATAGTTATGTCTTACCTGATTGTAGCCTCCTCTGCCTCGGCCTCCTCTTCCTCCTCCTCCTCCTCCTCTTCCTCCGTGGTGCTCACCCCGACCTCCTCTGTCTGCCCCTCCCCCATAATGTCCTCTGTCTCCCCCGTAACCTCCACCCTGCCCCCCTCCCTGATACCCTCCTCCTCCTCCTCCTCCTCCCCCTTGGTACCCGCCTCTGCCCCCTCCGTATTGCCCTCCCTGCGGGGCATCTTGTCTCTTTTGCCACGAGGGCATCTCTGGAGGTGGTGGTTCGATTTCACATGGCCGTCCTCCTCTGTCCGGGACTCTGCCCATCAGAACCTGGGACAGAAATGTGTTTTTAGCAGGAAAGGTGGAATAGAACACAAAAGGGGACATTGCAAGTAGTACTGTGGTGTTAGGGTGGCCATCTTAGAACAGTCTGATAATGCTACCTTAAAATGATTGTCTTTTTATGGATTAAAGAATACACATCCTGCTGTCTGCTATACAGTTTCTGCATTTGACCCGTCTTTCAACCTGTGCCACTGGGTAAAACATGTCAGGACAGCGCTCAGGGACCCATCTTCAGATCTTGAGCTAGTCTTAATCAGGACTACCGTAGCTGGAGGATTTAACCTGTTGTGCATATTTTGGGTTGATGGGGGAAACCGAAGTGCCCAGACACAGGGAGGACATGCAAACTCTGCACAGAAAGGCCCAGGAGTCAAATCCGGAGCCTTCTTGCTGAGATGTGTGAGTGCTAGCACATAAGGTAAACAGTTCAGTACCTTGTTGATGGCACAGGCCGTCTTCTCCCTGATTTTGCCGCTGCTTGTTCGGAGGATTTTGGAGAAGTCTTGTCTCGCGGCCAAAAGGTGAGCCACAGAAATCCTGCTTTTAGCCACGAGGACGGAGCGCAGCGGCTGGTACACTCTGCCCAGCTTCTCAGAGTGAGTCTACAGGGAAGAACAAGAATCTTTAAATGCATGGACATGTTAGAGCAGGGGTGCGCAATACGTCGATCGCGATCTACCAGTCTATCGCCAAGGTAGTGTGGGTAGATCGTAGTGTCGTAGTAAGCCTACTCGAGACCGGTCTTGGTCTTGAGATGAGTGCGACCATATTTCATTACGGCCTGTGCCGTCAGCAATAAACTTGTACCGGTGTGCGGGACCGCACGGGGCTTCTTACCGCAGCCTGTGCGCTCGTCTGGAACCTGCGGACACTTCGCAGCACATCACCACACGTGTCCCCAGCGCGCACAGCTTGTACGCAACAGCGTGTACCCTTGAGTACCAGCATGTATCACAGTGCAGGTTAAACTTTTTAAAACATCCTAGCTGTCCATCTGCCTCACGTCAGCATGCCGCTCCTAGCTCCTCCCTCCATATAACTCACACACACACCCTCCTCAATGCACGCAGATTAGAAGAGCAAGATGAAACGTGAAGCAAAAACTAATCTAAATTTATGTTGGCAAAAAACAGGCCTACAGCACAGAGCTGGCCTACCGCGACATGTGGTTGAAGTTTGCCTAATAAAAGTGCACAAATACATCTGTATTTGTCACGACGTGTGTTTGGTAAATGTGCAGACGCTGGTAAATACTACTGCAAAACCAGTAAGATAATGTAACTCCAGTTAGGAACTTGAAAAACAGGTTTAAAATCAACGAAGGGGGTTCTCAAACTGTGGGTGAGGGCCCAAAAAAGGGGCACAGAATGTTTAAGGGCAGTACAGTTTGCTTGGCTTATTTTAAGCTTAAATTAACATTTATCAGATAAAATGGAGATAGATCTATAAAAACTTATTTGTGTGAGTCAGTCTTTTCCCACATGAAGATCATGAAGTCCAAGTACTGTTTCACCATGGCTGATGATCATTTAGAAGTGTGCTTGAGTCTGGATGTCAGCAGCTACTGTCTGGACTATGCATCCCTAGCTGATTCCAACCAATGCAAGTCAAGAGAGTAAGGTAATGAGAAAAAAATGAAATTGGGTTCATGCCGTTATGCAAGGTACATCAACATAAATTGTACATGTAAAGAATTCTCAATATATTTATGAATAAATAAATGATTTGCATTTTTGTAGTAGGTAGATCATTTTTACTTGGTCATTTTATAAGTAGCTCGCATGCTGAAAAAGTGTGAGCACCCCTGTGTTAGAGTATGGCCTGTGAGCGGAGATATCGGGCTAAACAAAACGAATTAAAAATAATTTCCTAAAATAATCAGGTAAATATCACGGTTATCAAATTGCAAAAATATATTCAAAGGTGCACTATGCAACTTTTCTGCTACTCCATGGAGGCAAGTAGGTCGGCCAGATACTTACTTCCATGGAGTAGACAGACAGACAGACAAAACATCTCAGGGAGAGTGAAGGTAGGAGGGACGGGGTCTGGAGGAATAAGGAACAGTGTGATTGGTCTAACACGTGTCCACACTTCAAACAGCCAGGTGTTTGTCATGAGAAAAAACGGACTGTAATCAGGACAGTGCTGTGTGATGTCACCAAGTACCTACAATAGCAGGGCCCCTGGAGGCAGCACGCACTGTGACTGTTTTTGAGCACAAAGCTGCAAATAGATTAGGAACAGTAGACAGTGCTAATAAAAACACTATACCCAGTTTTGTAGTGGAAAAAAGTTGATTTAGTGTTTAGTTCCACTTAAAAAAATAGTAGGAATATGTTATATTTTAAAGACAATTTGAAACATTACTACATGCATGTTATCACATGTCTGTTTATCACATGTCTGGTTCTTCTCCTGTACCTTGGCTCTGTCTGACCATCCAAACGACTGCACTGTGACGTCCAGCCTCTTGAGTAACATCTTCCTCCGGACCTCGTACTCGTTCACCAGGGCCTGGTTTATGGCCTCGATTTTCTCCTGGACGAACAAACACACACGAGATGAGTGACTGTTGTTCTTATAGTTTTGATTCAGATTTGATTTGATGGTGAGATTTAAAGAAGCACACATGTGATGAACACACTGTACTCACTAAATGCACTGGGCCCAGAGGCTTCTTCAGGAGCGGTTCTCCCACGTGGTTTGGAGGGACTCGACTTAAGGCTTCCTTCAGCTACACACACAAACAAAATAGATAAATAAATAGAGATCGACTGATGTGGGTTTTTTTCATGGTTGATACTGATTGTTTAGAATCCAGAGAAGCCAATGGCTGACGAGCTCTACTCATATTTTTTTATTATTTTACCCAAATTCTATAATTTCTCATTACAGCCCTTTTTACCACAACCTTTAAGAGCTGTGTAGTCACATGTTGTGCAGTTTTCCCTTCGCACTGAAGTGTTCAAATAAAGCTCTTGTATCTTTTTAGGCAGCAGGTCGGCCTGTGCTGGAGATTTAAGGCTAGTCACTGATACACTAAAAAGAGCAAATATCTCCCTGGTTTACCTTTACTTTTAAACATGCTTTTGTTCCCCTTGGAACCTCAGTTTCTAATGAGGCATTTAGACATTAGAGCTCCCTCTGCTGTTAACAACAGGAAATAGGAGGGAGACAAGACAATTTCCACAAGCCGAGACTGGGTCTACGAGATTGAGACATGACAAGATTTTAACATTATAATAACATTATATGCAGTACAGCTCACAATTTGAGCATATTTGATTTACTTTATTTAATATTTTATCTATTGCAAAGGAGAAATTCAATTCTGTCAAGTATACAAAAGGTTGTTTTTTTTTCCCCCAGTCCAGTTGACAGAATTGAATTTCTCTTTTGCTATGGATCCTACCTAGATGACAGAGATTACCATTTCATAATTTATGGAGAAAAATCATAAGGTCATTTATCTAGTGTGTGCACAGTCTGGTGGCAATTTTTGTAGGAGATAGCAAAGCAAACAAATTAATTCTACAAGACTACTGCTGAATGCTCACACAGTAGTGGCAGTCTGACAGTGATGGTCAGACTGTGGTGTACGCTCAGGCACAGTTAACACTTGTAGTTCAATAGACCTACCTAACAGAAACTGTAAACAAATACATGTGTACAAATAAACAAACAAATACTGTGTTCAGACCACGGCATCAGAGGCGTCGTGTTTAAGTCTATGGGGGACACACAGCCTGTTTTGAGGTTGAGTTTTTCTTTTGCAATGGTATGACATGCTGATTCTATGCATCTCTTATATGTAATACGGCTTCCTTTTAACAGTATATACATATTTATATAGTGTATTTCTTATCTATACAACACATGTGCTCACTGTGTCCTTAAGATAAAAGAAGAAAAATGATTAAGCCATGAATGCTATGCTAACAGAGCCATGCATTGATTGTGAACACAGTTTGATCACAGAATGAGTTCAGAGATGGTTTATGGGCTTAAAAACTGTGCAGCAGAAGTCAGGATTTTTATCTGATGGTAAAATGCAAAATGCTGTACCTTCTTCTCGATGCCAGTGAAGAACTGGAACATGGTGATATTGGCTGGAGGTTTAGACATGCCCAGAGCCACACAGATCCCCTTCAGCTCCAGGAACACTGGGCTGCCGTCATGAGCCTTGCCCCCGTCCACAGCTCGACTCTGGGGGCAGTTCACCAGGGACATCCTGGAGGCCTCCAGCTCCGAGATCAGGAACGCTTAAAGGAGAGAGAGAAGGAGTACATTGTTGGTATGGTGGTATGTCCCTGTGTGTGCTCTGTCTAGGATTAATCACAATCTAAATTAAATCACAATTTACACACTTACACAAATGTGCAATTTCTTCCACAAAAAACAAACTCTCCTGCTTTATTCTGCATAAAAGCTGCTAACCCTGTAGTTTAGATCTGTACAAACATGTTCTGAAATGTGATTCATCAGTTTAAGTTTCAGTCTCAGTTGTGAGGGAAGGCAGACAGAGGTTGTGGCTAAGGCTAAAGAACTCTTTGTATAGAACAGGAAAAAGGCCACAGTGATGGCAGGCCAGGCTAGGCCACTAGAAAAAGTTACCACTTAAATGATTTTTGATTGGTGCAGCATCGGCAGTGATGCGGTCGCTGTACCAGACCGTTGTGGTGAAGAGGGAGCTGAGCCAAAAGGCAAAGCTCTTGATTTACCGTCAATCTACGTTCCTGCCCTCACCTATGGTCATGAGCTTTGGGTAATGACCGAAAGGACAAGATCACGGATACAAGCGGCCAAAATGAGTTTCCTCCGTAGAGTGGCTGGGCACTCCTTTAGAGATAGGGTGAGGAGCTCAGTCATACGGGAGGAGCTCGGAGTAGAGCCGCTGCTCCTCCATGTCGAGAGGAGCAGCTGAGGTGGCTTGGGCATCTGTTCCTGGATGCCTCCCTCGGGAGGTGTTTCAGGCATGTCCCACCGGGAGGAGGCCCCGGGGAAGACCCAGGACATGCTGGAGGGACTATGTCTCCCGGCTGGCCTGGGAACGCCTTGGGGTCCCCCCGGAGGAGCTGGAGGAAGTGTCTGGGGTGAAGGAAGTCTGGGAGTCCCTACATAGACTGTTGCCTCCGCGACCTGGCCCCGGATAAGTGGAAGAAAATGGATGGATGGATGGATGGATGGATGATTTTTGATGTTCACAATAAGACATTTAAAAGAAGTGAAATAAGTGTTGTATTCCCAGGGTCTATGTTGAGAGCTCACAGGCCTACAAAGAGCAAGGTAAAGATCTAGAATGTGATGTCATACTCCCAGGTTGAGGGCAAGAACTAGATTTCCCTATTGATAACATTACAGTGTTTATTGAAATATCTAAAAACTGACTGTACTGTATTACAACAAAAATTTGCATTTAACAATTTTCATTTGAACAGAGCCCGATCTGTATTAAATGTTACTGGTCTATAGAATGTTGTGATGTCATCTGAAACACAGCAGTAGGTTTTACTTCGGCCTCTTGTTTCTCAAACTGAAGATTAGTCAGCACTTTGTGAGAAAACAAACCTCCAGCTCCACTGAACATTCTGTTAGCCGCTGAGTACAGGAGGAGGCCGGTTATTACACAGAGCACAGCCGAGTAAGGAGGTGCACTGAAGCATACACACATGACTCAGGGATATGAGGCTAGTAAACAGCTACATACATAACATTAAAGAAACACTATGTTACTTTTCAGGAGAGTCAAGTGATTGTCTCCAAGAATGTTAAACAGTATGGAATTAAACTTCTCCACAGTGACATGCATGACCAGGCTAAGTTACAGGCCAAATCGGTGAAGAAGTGACCCCACTCACAGAAAGAACTGAATGTACATTTTTCCCCACATATTTTTGAACAATAAAGACACCAGTAATTAGTCCCTGGTCCAGACCCCGGTCCAGGCCCCGGTCCAGACTCACAGAGCAGTAGCAGACAGTGGTTCTTCTGGAGGAATCTCTGGCTGAGGTCCCCTGTGGTGAGGACTGGATAAGGACAGTTCAGTTCAGACACAAGTCCGCTCATCTCCAGCTGGAACCCCTCTGCTTCACTGGGACCTGCAGAATGACAAACATACAGTTTAATAATCATGTCTGTGAGGGCAGTATTTATTTAAGTACTTTTATTTACACAAATTTCATATTTTATGTATGCTTAAAAACAATAATAAAAATGTTACTGCTCATTCCAACAGTCTATGCATTAAGTTATTTCAGACATTCATGTCCTTAAGCTTCTGTTTATAGTAGAGAAAGGAGGGACCAAGGGGATATATAGCTAAAATACTGAGCTCTTATAATAATAATAATAATAATAATAATAATAATAATAATAATAATGATGCATTAGTCTTATACAGACGCTCAAAGTCTCTTTACAATTTGGTGCATTATTTATTCACTCCATACCCGGTAGTCACAGCTGCCCTGGGCAGACTGACAAAATATGCGCCATCGGTCCCTCTGATCACTACCAACACTCACGCTCACACCACTTTCATACTAGGCAATGTGGGTGAAGTGTCTGGCTTAAGGATACAACAACGGCTTTTTTTTTTTTTTCAACTGACGCCCCACTGTGGCACCTGATTTTCCCAGTGGTCTCCATCAAGTACTAACCAGGCCCATCCCTGCTGAGCTTCTGAGATCTGACGAGATTGGGCTTTGACAAGGAGGTTTAGCCACAAATGGGGTGACAGGTGAGGGAATTTGATACTGAGGGTGACCAATACTGTTTCTGAGTCAGGAATCAGACACTCTCACTCTACTCTAACTCTACTCCAATCTTTATGTTTTGCAGCTAATGTTAACTTAGAAGTCTGTCAGTTTTGCCACCTGCCGCCATATTGGTTCTAATTGCTAAACAAATGTAACAAATGTAAACAAAGGAACAAAGGAAACATGCATTAACTAGCCAAATATCCATGCATAATCTGCACTGACGTCAGCTGGCCAAGATAAAGTCTTACAGTTGGTGGCGTGGACATTCTCCTCCAGTCTGCAGTAGAGCCGCAGCTCTGACACGAGCCACGCACACAGTTTAGTGAATTCAGGAGAAGTGGCTCCACCCGATGAGGCCGAGTCCAGGGAGCCATCATCCAGGAGCGGGCCCTGGTATCTGGATGTGCAGAACAACACAGGATCATGAAGTATATCAACACACATACGCCATAAAAGACCTAATACAGCTCCTCCAGAGGGTCTGAGAAGAGTTTCATCAAATGTGAATGAACGATTTTCTAGGGCTGAAGTCGTAGTCTTGGTCGACCAAATGTGTATTAGTCGACTATTCATTTTCTCTAGATGTTCAAGATTTCTATGGGACAACAGCAGAAAGGAGAAGAGAGGGAGCTGAAGATTTGGTATTTTTTGGAATTTCACTGTAAAAAAGTCAGATTAAACTCAGGATTCACAAACTGAATCTATGTTTATATAAATACATTGTTTCCTAGTACTTCTTTCTGCATGATACAGTAGTTTTTACATGAACTCCTCCTGTAGGTGTAGTACATCTAAACTACAGGGTTAGCAGTTTTTTATAAGCCAATAATTCAGGAGATTTTGTCGTTTGTGGAGGAAATAATCACACTAATAACCACCTAACCCTAACCCTAACTGCTGTCTTTGTGTTTTGCTGATTGTGTCCATTCAAATTGCAATTTTGATTTAATTGCGATTCATCTTGCAGCCCAACTGTCATTTTGGTTGCCATAAAAAAAAAAAAAGGCACTGCGTCCTTAAATGAGGGACCAAACCAGGTTTCAACTCCTTTAGGTACAAATGTGTTTTATAATTTAAGCCATATTGACTTTTTCTCCATTTCATTTATTGATTCATTTATACATTTATTTTGAGCAAGTAAATGAACATAAGTAAATATGTAGAATTATCACAACACATAATACCTTAAAAACATTTAACAAAGAATTATGTTTCATCTTAAAGGTCCTATATTACGCAAAATTGACTCTTTTTGAGCTTTAAGTCATGTTACAATGTTGTTCCCTCCTCAAAAACAGAGTTGTGGAGTTGTGTTTTGTTTCATTCACATGTTTCAGCAATCCTGCATCACTATTCTGTCTACTTTTCCAAAACTCAAAACGCTCTGTTCCACCCATAGCCTGTATAAAGAAGTGGACTAAGGGAGTGTGACGTCATCCATACCATTCAGGTAAGGCGTTCAACGACGTGAGTAGTTTGGACCAGAGTTTCATATTTGATATTCCGACTGAATCATAGCAACCAAAAAGCAAATCCGAAGGTTGATTTTGGGACAAAATAGAGAAATAAAAACATCAGGATCATGTGGAGCGGGTTAATACGAACATTTCAAGACCAAAATTACAAGGCTCACATCAGCAGTTTTTTCAATTGAAAGTGAACTGGAGCCGGAGTCGATGGAGTCAAATCATGACCATGCTCATTTCCTATTTGGAACGCAGTGGCTAGTGAGTTAGCCATGTCCATTTATCCAGTCTATGGTTCCATGTTGTTATGTCATGTAGTGGTAGTTTTCAAGTGAACAGCTCCTTTTACCTTCAGTCGAGATCGGCAATTCCAGGGCTGAAATGATCCAAAAGATTCCAATTAAGGTGTGTGGAGTTTAAAAACACAGGGGAGAACTTCCTCTATCAACACATGACATCACATGGTGGAACAGAGTGTTTTCTGTTTAAGAGAAAAACTCAGCCTTAATCTGCAGGGTTTGTGTGTTAAACATGTGTGAATGAAACAAAACACAACTCCAGGTGTGTTTGTGATGAAGAAACAACATTAGAACACAAAAAACTTGTGTAATATCGGCTCTTTAATGTTATTCTCTAGTAGTTCTATTAATCAAATACACAATAGGCTACCAAATGAAAGCTCCTTAGTCATTTTAACCATCAAAAGGGTCGCTGTAATAAATCATTCATTCTTGAGTTTGCACACATCGTTTTATAACAGAAAATCCATTCGGGTTTAGTAAAAGTCATTTGCCTAACTGAATGCATTTGATGTTTGGTTAAATAACGCAGAAATACCCTATCATGAATACTGTTTTATTAGATTCACTCCTCTTAAAATAAATCTCTGCTTGTGCACAGAAACGCAGAGCAGATGAGACTGGTTGACGTAGCGCTTAACAGGGCCAGATAGCAGCTCTAGAGTTGGACTTTAGCCAGAATTCTATCGCGATTTCCAACCCAATCAACATTTTAAAGCTTGCAAACTCACCCCAGGTCTTCTAGAGAAACAATGATATCGTTCTCCATTTAAACAATCCGTTGTTATTCTGTATTTTGTCCAATATGCCCAGATTTTTTTGTACTGGACCGGCGAGACAACAGAAGCAGGTCAGCAGCACACGTTTAAAGTGCTCTTCTTTTCTGGGCTCGGGCGGAAACACAGCCCCGCCCAAGGTTCTGCTTCTGTCACAGAAAAAGGTTCCACCACGATTTGACGCAATTTACTTTTTAAAATTCTAAATTGGTCAGTGTTGTCAAACATGATTGTTTTGATGGTTATTATTTATTACAGACCCTATGAATCAAGTTGCAATCTCCTCAAATCGAAAGAAAGTCGGAAAAGAGAAAGCTAGCCGAGTTAGGAAGTGAAAAAAGTGTAAATGTTGTTTCATGCCATGGATTAGTTTTTTTGCTCAAATTTAGTGTTAACTGTTTGTTTTGTTACTATCCTGGGTAATATAACTAAGTATAGAGAGATTATTTATTTCGAACTAGACTAGACAACCCAAACAAAAGTGTAATCCCACGGTTTCCGCTTTATTGGATGTTTAGTAAAAGTAAATTCGCATTATTTAGTTGTTTTAATCTGTAAATGTGTCTGTGAAGTCCCAAAGCGGTGTTCCAGCTGTGCACACGGAGGCTCCCGCTCTTAAACCCTTCTGCGGTCGAGAAACAGTGAGCTCCAGTGGCGCAATCGGTTAGCGCGCGGTACTTATATGTCAGTACGAAGCAGAGCAATGCCGAGGTTGTGAGTTCGAGCCTCACCTGGAGCATTCTTTTTTTTTAATACTCCCGAAGAAAACAACGTTGTCCGATTTTATCATCAAATCTTAATGTGAAAGCAGTCTAACAAGACCCAAGACAATTTATTAATAATCTTTACATTACTGGCACAGAAACGTCAACTGGATCATTAAAAATATAGTTAGTACTCATGTATTTACTAACTAGGTATATGTTTAAAATTATTGTATAAGCTATCATTAGTATATTAGGCAATTTTTTTTTGTAAAGAAGTAAAACATGTAAGCTGTATCGCTAAAAAACAGCATTTTTAATCATGAATTAGAATTTGTAGTTCGTATTTTTCACCAGAAGAGGGCAGCATTTCAACTCCTGACAATTGAGGCCAGCCTGTTACAAGAAACGTTATTCTTTGGAGCACTTTTCTTTCTATTCTTTCTTTCTTCTTTGTTGTATTCACATTCTAGAATTTGTGGATGTCATAATTTTAGATGGAGGGCAGGGGACTATATAACTGGGAGATTTAAAGAAATGTGTTAATTGTGTCCATTCAAATTGTGATTTCAATTTGATTGTGATTAATCATAAAGCCCTACCTTATAGTTAATGTTTAAACAGTGATTAACACTGCAAGAAAAAGTAAATAATATAATTTGTTATTGCAATGTATATTTGAGCATGTTTTTAGAAAATGAGGGATGATTAAAAAAGACCTATTGTGCTATGACACCCGGATTATTGTTATAATTTGCACATTTTAAATCACAATATTCATCTAAAACAACTTAATAAAACTGTGGTGCCCAATGTGAGCTGACGTCGCCATAAACGTCATGACAACAAAGAGTCGACAGCTCCTAAGGATAGCTTTTTTTTATTTGTTATTTGTAAAATTACTATGCAACGCTGCCAAAACCTATGTATGAAAATAACATTAGAGAACGAGGTCAGTACCAATGGTGGAAGAAGTACTCCATTTTGTTAATTACCCAGATAAGAAAAGTACAGAAACCGGAAGAAAAAATACTCATGTAAAAGTAAAAGTACCACATGAAAAAATCTACATAAGTAAAAGTGTTTAAGTACCTGTTTAAAAGTAAAAAGTTAATGTATGCGGAAAGTTACGCCTGATAAAGCTTCAAATATAGTGATTTTGATACAGATTTGTGCTGAAATGTGTTCAACAGAAACAATGTAATCGATCTTTTTAATTCGTTTATAGGTTGTTGTTGTTTTTTTGTTTGTTTGCTCAAATTATGAACATGGTTTAAAAATAAACCCTCAGCCTTTTCAGCAGGTCTCAGACTATAATAAAAAATACTTTTACTTTTCAGTTCAATTAAAAAATGTAGTGGAGTAGAAAGTACAGATACAGCAGCTCTCAAATGTAGTGAAGTAAAAGTTAAACGTATCCACTTTAAAATTAACTTAAGTCAAGTATAGATATCTACATTTTTTTACAACTTTTACTTTGGTCAGTATACAACAGTGGGCGTGTACCAGTGGTGGTGAAAGCGGGAGTTGAACGGCAAAATGGCATCTTGAAAATAAGCGATTAATGATGACTCAAACATTCACAAATGAATCACTCCAAATACAACTCTGGGTGAGTAAATGGTAAGGGGAAACTAGGACATAGTAAAAAGCTGAAGTGAAAATCTTAGAACTTAATTGTTAATGTTCAAGCATGAACAATAATAAGATAATAAATTCAGTAAATAGTACAATTTGTTACTGCAGTGTATGTTTAAGTATTTAGACTATGGGGGACGATCATTCTGCCACCACCACAGTCTGTCTGGAAACACTGAATCTTCATGGTCCCTCATATGACTCCTCTGGACACTGTGTGTGTGTGTGTGTGTGTGTGTGTGTGTGTGTGTGTGTGTGTGTGTGTGTGTGTGTGTGTGTGTGTGTGTAGGTGTGTGTGTGTGTGTGTGTAGGTGTGTGTGTGTGTGTGTGTGTGTGCGCGTGCATGTGTGTGCCCGCGCGCGCATCTGTGTGTGTGTGTGTGCGCGCGCGTGCATGTGTGTGCCCGCGCGCGCATCTGTGTGTGTGTGCGTGCGTGCATGTGTGTGTGTGTGTGTGTGCGTGTGTGTGCCCGCGCGCGCACCTGTGTGTGTGTCCGTGCATGTGTAGTAATTTCCCTTGTGGATCAATAAAATTTTTCTAAGTCTAAGTGTGTGTGTAAAATGCACACAGACCGATACTGGGCGACTCTCGATTACATCACTTCCTCTCTCACTCTAGGATCCCTACAAGGTCAAAGGTCAGAGACACCCACAGAACATCTCATACCCTGTGCGTGCTCCAGATATGATTCGTTTACTTCTTTATTTATTTCTCAGATGTTCACTTCACTACTACGATCTATTTCAACTAGAGCTGCTGCTGTTACTTTATTTAAAGGTCCTCTGTGAGCTTTTAGTCATTTTAGAATAAATACCTGAAGTTGTTTTTTGTTTCATTCACACGTTTGAGTAATCCTTTATTATTAGTCTGTTTACATCTCGAAAGCTCCAAATGTCCCACCTTGTGATGTCATGTAGTGACATCACAAGGTGGGACAGTGCGTTCCAGCACGTTTTCTGTTTGAGAGAAGCCTAAATATACAGGCTTTGTGTGATCAACATGTGTGAATGAAACAAAACACAACTCCATGTCTGGTTGTGATGAGGAAACATTAGAACATAGATCAGAAAATAATACAGGCCCTTTAAACCGTTTAACTCCCCGGTGAGACAGCAGACGGTGAATTCTTATTGAAAACGATGTAACATTTTCTACTCCTCGAAATCAGAGCTGAATTACATCTAGTATCTAGTCGACTCCCAGACTTCCCTCACCCTTAGACTTAGACTTAGACTTAGACAAACTTTATTGATCCACAAGGGAAATTATTTGACCCCTGACACTTCCCGCAGCTCCTTCAGGGGTGACCCCAAGGTGTTCCCAGGCCAGGCTGTTTTCCATAATATTCCAAATGACTGAAACTGTAAAACAAATTAGGAAGCCTGATAATGCAGAACAAGCTTTGAAGTTAAAGCAGCTATTGTTGTTAGCCTCATTTAAACGGTTTCATTCCTCAGTGCAGCGTTGTATATTTTGTTTTCATTTGTTGTTTTCACATAGGTACACTACTGAGAGTCCGCCACCTTCTCGTCTCCATGGAGATACCATTGCCTTGCCTTGAATGTTCCACCTTCAGGCATTAAACTTCTACGTCATCTAATTCCATGGACACAAGCAGGTGACGCTGCCAGGTTACAGGTCAGATCTGTGGAAAGGTGACGCTCGCACAGTCTCACAGTAAGAATGCACGTTTTCCAAAGTCTTTAGTTTAATAATAAAACACCAATGGAAGAACTGCAAAATAAGTTTAGAGAGTCAAGCAGGTGGCGGACCCCTGAGCAGACAAGTTACGCAGTGCAACTTTAAATAGCCTACGAATGGTGTTCAAAATGTTTCTAAGGCTGAAAAATGTTCGAAGATCCCGCCAAAGCCTGACTTTACTCTTCACTTAACTTCATGTCTTGTCCCTTTAAGACCATCCTCCTCCGCGCATCACCGCATCCTGCCGCTTCTCTGCCGCTCCCCCTGCCGCCCCTCTGCCGCTCTGCTAATGTGGAAACCCCCGCTTCCTTCCCCTTTAAAGCCGAGAGCCCGCGGTCCTGCGCTCGCTCGGTCCCGGGTGGGCATGTAGCGTGGCGCGGCGGAGGAGAGCGGCGAGAGAGACGGATCCAGAAGGACAAAGAGAGCTCCGAAGGCGGTCACGGGGGTAGCGGCGGTGCGGTCAGTGTCGATGGGGAATCTGGTGGGAGGATGGCGGCTGAAGGAGCCCAGCACCGTGGAGGAGTGCGACTCGACCTGGGGCTCCGACTCCGAGAATGAGAGCGAGGACAGCGGCGTGTCAGAGAGCGTGAGCCCGGCTGCGGAGAGCGAGAGGGCGGCCAGCGGAGACACGGAGCACCGGGACCAGGTAACCACGAGCGAACCACACCAGAATAATGTCATGGTGTAGCTGCTGCACGTGATGGGAACGATACTTAGAAAATAGCCTAACAGAATACCCAATATAAGAATTCAAATGTGGACTATTGTACCGTATTATGATACCGTCCAGTCAGAGCACTGGGTTCTGAATACTCGGAATAGGATATTTCTACATCCAACTGCATTATATTAGTGAAAAACATGACATATGGCCCTATTACAAACATCTTAATATTTGTTGTATTGTTTGTTCTAATTATAGACAAAAACTCACACGTGCACATGCTGCCAGAGCTGTGTTTTCTGTTTTTCTCACTAATACTGTGTTAACCCAAAACTGCAGGGTGAAGTACAGCCATGTATTCATTTTAATTTAAGAAAGCAACTGTACTCAGATACCAATGTCGAGACTTTGGCTTTAAGTGTCTGTCAGTAGCCGATATCAACCGATACTAGGGCTGAAACTGAAAATATGATTGATTTCCTTTGAACACAAAATGTGTTTTGTAACTGTTCTTTATAATTAAAAAAAATTACAGAGCAACTTTAAAACATTGCCCAGTAAATCGTCTTGATAAAATAGGATATCGACTGAACCGATATCCACTGAACCAATATCCGATCCATCAGAATTCTCTAGTCTAGCTCTACCCAGAGGACCCTAATCCACACACCAGGATGCACCCCCACCCACCTGTTCTTTGTCCCTATTAGTTTTCTCTGTTTTAGTTTTTGCCTTAGTTGTCTATTAAATGTTAATTAAATCTAATTCAAACTATTTTCAAGGTTTGCACTTATTAGTACTTATTAGCACATAAGTACATTTAATCCCCAGTACATTTCAAGTGTTCTAATTTGAAAGTTGTGTTGTCCCTGCTCTCTCCGCTCACACAGGGAAATGAGCAGTTTAAAACATATTGTCACAAACATATTTACACATATTTAATCATCAATATGTAGCCTACAGTTGCGTAAATACAAATAATTTTGTACGTGAGTATTCGGAGTATTTTCAGTACATGTTCAGTTACTTCCCAAGACTGCTGCTGCTGCTGCTGTACTGAAATACTGTATGTTTGGGGAATAGATCATGTTAAAGCACCTTACTAAAGCATGAATGAAAAGACCACAGATATGACAGATTCTATTGTTACAGACATTTTAAAATGTGCTCTGCTGGAAAGAGTAATGCTAAGTTCATCTCTAGTTGCATGACTAAAAATGTGCTCAATTACAAGTACATTTACTGCTTCCAAAATTGTTCTAAAAAAACACAAAAACAAACTACGGTACTCAGAGTACTAGTTACTATTTACTTACTTACTTACTTACTTACTTACTTACTATTTACTGTATTTGTAGTAGCACTCCACCTAAATATGGAGTGCTTGTGTGTTAAACTTGTGAATGAATCAAAACACAACTTGAGACATGTTTGTGATGAGGAAACTACATTATTATTTGTGAAATTGCCATGGAAATTGTAAAAATTATTATAACAGATCAGAAAAGAGCATAATATGAGCCATTTAAAGCTGAATTTAATCATTTTAAACCACAATCTGCGTATTTTCTGAGCTTGTTCCAATCAGAGCGGGTGATACAGTGATGTTATGTTCGCAGAATTATGACTAGAATTATACTCAAGAACATGTAAAGGTTCAATCTACTCAAAAAAGTACAATTACCCCAAAGATTGACTCAGTTACAGTAATGTGAGTATTTGCGATGAGTTACTTCCCACTTCCCAAACAAAAACATTCCAGAATCGAGGCAAAAGTGAAGTGGTTTGAATGGGGAAGCTGGGATTAACCTCGCAAAATCTAAAACGCCAAGGTGGATTAGGCAAACGAAAACCACTCAGACACATGAGTGCTAGAAGAGCCGGGCTTAAACACATGTACAGCTGTATCTGACATGATCTGATTTAGCGGGTCTTATATAATACACAAAATTGACTCTTGTGAGCTTTAAGCCACGTTAGAATGTTGGTCCCTCCTCAAAAACAGACCTGGAGTTGTGTTTTGTTTCATTCACATGTTTGAGTAACTCTTTATTATTAGTCTGTCTACATCTCCAAAGCTTAAAATGCGCTGTTCCACCTTGTGATGTCATGAAGCTGTAATTTTCAAGTTAACAGCTCCTTTTAACGTAAATTCAGAAGAAACTGGAAATTCCAGGACTGAAACTATCCAAATTATTCTCGTGATGGTGTACGGAATTTAAAAACACACTTCCTGTATTGCCACATGACATCACAAGGTGGAGGTGTTTTTTTGTGTGAACCATAGACTGTAAATCGACATAGCTAACTCGCTCATCACCGCGTTCCAAACAGGAAGTTCGCATGCGGCTCTTCTGGCTCCTTCTGGCTCCCATTGACTTACATTGGAATATCGTGGCCCCTCTCTCTGTAACTGCTGCAGTGATCCTCGTGAATTTGGTCTGAAAATGTTCAGATTAACCTGCTCTACATGATCCTGGTGTTTTTATTTTGCTATTTTGTCCGTTAAAAAAATGATTCATAATATAGAACCTTGTTACAAATCGCTCCTATAACCGTTAGGATCGCAAGCTTCATTTGACTGGAGCCGAACGCTATGGGCAACGTCACACTCACTTAGTCCACGTCTTTATACAGTCTTGTGTGAACTCAGCCTAAACATGCAGGGTTTGTGCGTTAAACATGTGTGAATGAAACAAAACACAACTCCAGGTCTGTTTGTGATGAGGAGACTACATTAGAACAGAGATCAGAAAAATAGTTTAATATGGGCTCTTTAATAGGAGATCATCAGACACGATTATCACGATGTATATGAAATAATGACACATCCCTATACTTTAAACTCGTTTTGAAGGTTAAAGAAGGGATATTATGCAAAATCGACTTTTTGGAGCTTTCTACCATGTTATAACGTGGTTCCCTCATCAAAAACAAAAACTTATAAAACATGTTAATATGTTTTCAGTGAATATAGCATTTTCAAAATAATAAAAGGTAACATGGTGATCTAAATATGTTATGTGTTACACTTAATACCCCGTAGAAGTCAAATTGGATTAAGTGGGCAGATTCCTTTTATGACCCCTCTTCAGAAACAGTATTTATGAGTGTTTTAATGTCACGACATGTTTTTAAATTTGAAATCTCCCCCAAAGCCTCCCAATTCAAATGTTGTGTTTGTGATCTGGTTAGAGCGGATATGAGGGATTAATGTGTTTGTAAAGGAGCAGAACCAATCCTGTTTGAGCAAAGCGCATATGAAACGTATGTGTGGCTATCTCACATTATGGGGACTCAGATCTGTACATTCACATTGCCAAGACCTGCTGAATCCTTTATTATTAGGTCAACGACAAAAACATATGATTGTGATTTTTCTGGCAAGCATTGTAATTACATTTGTGATTTCAGAATTCTGTTCAAAGTTCACATTTTAAACGTGTCCTGAAGAATTGATAAAACTAATGCAAGAATCACATTTCAGAACATGTTTCTACAGAGGTTACAGCGTTCACAGTTTTTATGCAGAATAAGACACAGATGGAGACACAGGGAGGGCATCTGATCAAAGGGACATTTCAGAACAGGTTAGTAGCTTTTATGCAGAATAAGATATTTCATGGTTCTCCAAAAGTTGCAGCCTTTACGATTTGCTAATTGCGTCAAAAAGGATGTGGGTTTGACTCCCGGGTCTTTCTGTGTGGAGTTTGCATGTTCTCCCTATGTCTGGGTGGGTTTCTTCTGGGCACTCTGGTTTCCCCCATCAGCCCAAAACATGAACAACAGGTCAAATCCTCCAGCTAAGGTAGTCCTGACCAAGACTAGCTCAATATCTGGAGATGTGTCCCACTGCTCCTGACAGGTTTAACCCAGAGACACTGAAGGGTGGGTCAAATGCAGAGGACAAATGCAGAGGATTTCCCTACAGGGACAATAAAGGCTAACTTTAACCTTAAGCTTAGAAATAGTAGTATCAGCAGTAGTTGTAGTAGAGTAAGTCTCATGTTCATAATAGCATGTCCTTTTTGAGACCTAAACCTCTGTGTGTCCGATGGAGTCTTATCCTGTGTAAAAGCTGCTAACCCTGTACTCTAGACCTCTACAAATATGTTCTGAAATGTCCCTGTGTGTCAGATGCCCTCCCTGTGTCTCTACAGGGTCTTCTTCTGTGTAAAAGCTGCTAACCCAAGCATGTTCTGAAATACATGGGATTCTCGGATGAGTTTAAAGTTCAGATTTGAGTCTCAGATGTGAATGCTTCTCGGGTTTAAAATGAGACCTGTGAAATGTCTCTTGATTTGAAAACATAACCACAGTTCAATATGACATTAGTTTACGATATTTGATGCATTGTTTGTTTTGTTTCAGTTGTGTGATTCTCCAGAATCAGCCCCAAAGATGAAGAGGAGTTTCTACGCAGCGAGAGACCTGTACAAATACAGACACAGTTACCCGGTAAAACTCAAATATTACATTTAAATAAACATTAAAAAAAATCACACTGAAGTCCAAAACATGGATTTATAATAAGACCTGGAGAAGACACTCCCTCTGTCCTGGTGTAAGATCGACTAGTGGCCATTCTGGGTACTGCAGCTCCCGTGAGCTCTGGAAAACAATTCTCCCATAGAGTATAATGTGTTTTTGGGGAATTCAAACCGTCGTCAACAGCATTCTCAAAGGACAGGTTTTGTAGGATTCTTCTGTATTTTAAATCCTCCAAGCGCCTAAAAGTTAGCTTTGTAATATCTAGCCTAGTCCCGCTCTGAGCCTGAGCTAACTCTGCTCTAGCAGCTAGAGCTCCAATTGGTCAGAACTGATCACATGGTGCATGTTTCTGTCATCACATGGGTGGGCCAGCAGTGAGGAAGTGATGTGAAAGAAAAAATATGTTTTGGTCTCCTGCACCAATGAACTCAGACCAGTGAAAACAACACGACATATTTGGGCCATCTTCAGAGATTCTTACACTTCCACATTAATTTACATTGAAACCAGGAAATGTTCTCACCTGTGGTAAATAAGACAAATATGTTAGCACTGTATTAGACTTAGACTTAGACTTAGACAAACTTTATTGATCCACAAGGGAAATGATTTGGATACAGTAGCTCACACATCACAATATAATGTAATAACATAGAGTAACAAAAATAGATGGTGTAGCAAAAAGAGCAAGAGACAGGAGTCAAATGAGACATAATTATAAAAATAAATATATGTACAAGTCAAAATAAAATAGAAATATAAGTAATAAACTATATAGTCACAGCTATATACAAGAGACAAGAACGACAGTGCAAATACTATGCTGATTGACAGGGCATGAGGTAATCCGTTACTTGGGATTAACTTGTAGTACAGTTGTAGGGAGTATTATCTGTTACATAAGGGTGAGTTGTTGTACAACTGAATGGCGTATGGTATGAATGTAGTCCTGAATCTCTCACTGTTTGAGCGGAGCTGAAGGAGCCTATTGGAGAATGAGCTCCTCTGTCCCTCTATAGTCTGGTGCAGTGGGTGAGTTGTTGTACAGTTGTAGGGAGTATTATCTCCTCTGTCTCTCTATAGTCTGGTGCAGTGGGTGAGTTGTTGTACAGTTGTAGGGAGTATTATCTCCTCTGTCTCTCTATAGTCTGGTGCAGTGGGTGAGTTGTTGTACAGTTGTAGGGAGTATTATCTCCTCTGTCCCTCTATAGTCTGGTGCAGTGGGTGAGTTGTTGTACAGTTGTAGGGAGTATTATCTCCTCTGTCCCTCTATAGTCTGGTGCAGTGGGTGAGCAGGAGTGTCTATGATGGAGAGCAGTTTGTCCAGTGACCTCCTGTCCCTCACTGTGACAAATGTCTCCAGTTCACAGCTGATCACGTAACCCGCTTTACGGATCAGTTTGTCAATACGCCCAATGTCTCTTTTACTGGTGCCGCTCCCACAGCGAAGTACAGCGCGCTGGCCACCACAGACTGGTAGAAGATCTCCAGTAACTTGCTGCACACATTGAAGGACCTGAGCTTTCTCAGGAAGTAGAGTCTGCTCATGCCCTTCTTGAGCATGAGCAGACTCATGCTCAAGAAGAGCAGTCAAGTCTGTTATTCACCTGTACGCCAGGTACTTGTAGCAGTCCACTATTTCCACGTCCTGGCCCTGGATGGTAATGTGCTCCACAGGTGTCCTCTTTCTCCTAAAGTCAATCACCAGTTCCTTGGTCTTGTCAACGTTCAGGAGCAGATGGTTTGCCTGGGACCACTCCACAAAGTTTGTAATCAGTGTCCTGTACTCCAACTCCTGTCCATCCCTGATACACCCGACCACTGCAGAGTCATCAGAGAACTTCTGTGCGCCACAATTATAAACACAACAATGTAAAGGGGCATTATGTAACATTTCTGTTAGAGGGGTCCCCAGCTGCTTGTCTCCATGGAGATGTTATTGCTTTGCTGGGAATGTTTCAGAGTATGGCATTAAAGGTCCAACTCAAATTAAAGGGGCTGAACATGATTTTTTTCCCCCCAAGTATTTGAGTAAATGTGTCTTGCCCCAGTACAGATATATTGTATAAACAGCTCTTGAGGTCAGAGTAAGTCCACTGTGTGCTGTCTGTATCTGATTATAAAGTGTTTTATTGTCCGAGAATCAGAAAGTGCGCAGTTAGCATGCAAGTTGTTGGCAAGTTCCTGGCTTCTGAGAGTTCTGAAAACTGCTTATAAACTCATCATGGTAAAAACTGAACGCTCTGTATGCATAAGGTAAGTGAGGAATAACTTTGGTCCCTTTAAAATAAACTAGTTCTGTTTTTCACTCTTTTTAAAACCGTAAAAATCAGGCACAGCAGTTTTAAATCAGGTCACACAACCAGGCCAAGTAACAAGTCAGATCTGTGGATCAGTAAATAAATACACCTGTAATTAACTAAATGTTAGAGAGATAAGTGTAATACCATACTGTGGAACATTCCAGGCAATGCAGTAACATCTCAAAATGCTAGATAAGTCATATAGTGCAACTTTAGATTCCATGAAAAACAGTTGAATTCCTAAATATGTGAATGGCTTCTGGATTAAAGCTGGGGTTTCATTTTCTTGTAAATGAATAAATTAAAGCATTTTGTGGTTTTACAGGTATACTGTTAAAAAAGTGTTTGTTTCTTTAAAGAGGTGCTATTATGCATTTTTTTTTAGCTTTTGTACTCTGTTATAACAATGCCTGGAGAGGTTTTAGATGTCATCCATGCATGTTTGAATAATCTAGCGATCTTTCCCGGGCCCTATTCAAACCCTCCTTTTGGTTAGCTGTAAGATTCTGTGCAAAGCTCCGCCCACAAGCCTACATCACCCATGCTCCCACATGACAATTCTTCATAAATATACAAGAACATGATACAAAACTGTACACAACAACTTGACAAACCTGATGCACACTGATTGTGTTGTGATAGAGCTCTGAAGGGGGAGTGACTTAACATGGTGATCTAAATATGTTATGTGTTAGCAAGTTATAGGAAATATATTGATTACATATTGATTTTTTAATTGAATTTATTACATTGATTATCACATTGTTGACAGTCTTTCCTTTTCTGATTATTTTTACAGAACTATAGAAAGTCCAGGCAGCCGAACGAATATCGCAACCTTCGTTTTTACCTGAACAAAATCCCCCTGGTTCCAGATGGTGAGTTTGAAAACGCACCTCAAAAGTCTAACACTACAAGGAGGGCATCTGACGCACAGGGATACAGGAGGATGGAAGGGCACCTGACACACAGGGATATAGGAGGTTGGGAGGGCATCTGACACCCAGAGATATGCTTGCTTGTAAATAGAATTTTCTTTTTCAATTCCAGGGATCTACATTGAGGAGATTCTGACAAAGTGGAGAGGAGACTACGACAAGCTAGAGCACAATCACACCTACATCCAGTGGTGAGACACTAACTCAGAGTATGGTTTAGACCTGGTTTAGACCTGGTTTAGACCTGGTCTAGACCTGGTGTAGACCTGGTTTAGACCTGGTTTAGACCTGGGTGGGATAGACCTGGGATAGACCTGATTTAGTCCTGGTTTAGAACTTTGTTAAGTGCTGCTTCGATCATCTGTAGACCCTTCATAGACCTGTCTTGGTTCTCAACCCAAAACATGCACAATAGGTCAAATCCTCTAAGATAAGGTTGTGACCAAGATCTAGAGATAGGTTACCGTGTGCAGATTTAACCCAGCGCCACTGAAGGATGGGTCAAATATTTAGACTTGGTTAAACCTTCTGTACAGGATAAGAAGAAGAATGAATCCTAGTTTACATCTGGTTTAGTCCTGGTTTAGTCCTGGTTTAGTTCTCATGTAGTTCTTCTTTGTCCTCAGGCTGTTTCCTCTGAGAGAACAAGGGCTGAACTTCTACGCACATGAACTCACTCAGGACGAGATTAAGGTAAGAGTCTACAGATGTGTGTAGAATCCCTCAGTCGTCCAGGTAGAATCCATAGCAAAAGGAGAAATTTAATTTGTCAACTGGACAGAGTTTATTTGGTTGAATACGTTTCGCAGCTCATCCAAGCTGCTTCTTCAGTTCTGGTCAGATGCTGGCGGACACTGCCTTATATCTGCTTGAAGGGAGGAGCTTAATTACAATGATCATTGTAATTAAGTTTACTAGCCATTCTAATGCGTTTGACTTCCATGTGTACATCTGCCCGGGGCTGAATGACAGAGATGTGGCTGCCAATCTGCACTCAGCCTGTCCACCCCTTACTACAAGAAAAACAAGTCCCAGTCCATGTAAACCCTCACGTGTTTGTGTATTTGTTTCAGGAGTTCCAGAGCACTCGAGAGGCCAGGCGCAGGTTTGTGGCGGCGTACTCCCTCATGTTGGACTTTTACGGTGTCAAACTTTTGGATAAAAATGGGAATGTTGCGCGAGCTCCGAACTGGGAACAGAGATTTGAGCATCTGAACGAGTGAGTGTCACAGTGTGTGTCTCTGATGTACACTGGCAGAGTGGTTAGCCCTTTCTCCCCACTCCTCAGCTGCTTTTTTGTGTGGAGTTTGCATGTTCTCCCGGTGTCTGTGTCTGCACAATAATCCCACATCTTGCACGCTTGGTACAATGTAGGGTCTATATAACTCTGTGGGAGCTTCACTGTTTTTGAAATCTCAAAATTGTTGCTGAACCTCCTCATTATTTTCTGAAAGACGTTGAACTTGGTGCCAGTTTTTGTTTAATTACAGAGATATTAATGGTCCTATATTACACAAAAGCTTTTAGGCATATTATAATGTTGATACCTCCTCAAAAACATACCCAGAGTTGTGTTTTGTTTCATTCACACCCTTTATTACACTCTTCACCTTGTGATGTCATGTAGTTTTAGTCGTTTTAAAATTAACAGCTCCTTTTACCTTTAGTTCAGTAAAGATTAGCAATTCCTGGACTAAAATTACTGAAATGATTCCAATGAAGGTGTGTGGAGTTAAAAAAAATACAGTGGAGTACTTCCTGTATCACCACATGACATCACAGGGTGTTTTTTGTTTGAGAGAAGAACTCTAAATCTGCAGGGTTTGTAATGTAAACTACATTAGAACAGATCAAAAAATAGAATAATATGGGCCCTTTAACTATAAACCAGGTCAGCAAATCTGCAATCTGACAGTTAAACAGCAAATTCCCCTATAGAATTCTGACCTGCCCTCCAGCTCTGTTTAACTATAGGGATTCTAGAATGTTGTGATGACCCTGAAGGATGGGTCAAATGCAGAGTACACATATGAAGACAGTATATTACCTTAACCCTTGTATCACTACAGAAATGCTCCCTGAAACTCCATAGGCCAAAGGGAGTCGTCCTCAGTGTGACACAGTTGGTTTTTTGCTCATTAAATCTGAAATCCCATTGTGTTTCCGTAGTAACGCAGCACTAATGACTTTCTGAGCCGAAAACTCAATTAAACAAATGTAAGTGGCACAAAATGGCAGATGCTGGCGCTGCACCATCTGCGCTACATGTTTCTGCAGTGAGAGACAGTGGGGAAGCAGACATTCTGAAAGCTTTATCTCTTTAGTCCTGCTTTGGCTCTGGTTTAGACCTGGTTTAGTTCTGGGTTAGATCTGGTTTAGTCCTGGTTTAGCCCTGGTTTAGTCCTGGTTTAGACCTGGTTTAGTTCTGGGTTAGATCTGGTTTAGTCCTGGTTTAGACCTGGTTAAGTCTTGGTTTAGTCCTGGTTTAGACCTGGTTTAGTTCTGGGTTAGACCTGGTTTGGTCCTGGTTTAGACCTGATTTAGACCTAGTTTAGACCTGCTTTAGACCTGATTTAGTCCTGGTTTAGACCTGGTTTAGACTTGATTTAGACCTGGTTTAGTCCTAGTTTAGACCTGCTTTAGACCTGATTTAGACCTGGTTTAGCCCTGGTTTAGTCCTGGTTTAGACCTGGTTTAGTTCTGATTTAGTTAGTCCAGCTTTATTCCAGGTCTCGTACTTGGTTATTCTCATTAAGACCTGGTTTAGTTCTAGATTAAACCTTTCTTAGAACTGGTTAGTCCTGATGTTACTCCCATTTTCATTGCCATTACAAAATGTCTTGTTTTAAATGTTTGACAGTGCACCAGCTTTTTCACTTCCGATATCGATACTTTAAGTATCTGCCGATACCCGATATTAACCCATACCAGTGTAGGGACAGTAAATGGCTCTTCTTTCTTATTTAAAGAAGTGATCCAGTTGTGTTATGTAACTCTGATTTATTCTTCAACATTCTGCACCGGTATTGGATACCAGTATCGTATCGGTGCATCCCTATTTGACGGAAGCTCTCACAATTACCAGTGCGTCACTCACTTCATCGTCTTAGTTCTTGCTTAGTCCTGGTTTAGATCTGCTTTAGTCCTCTTCTAGACCTGTTTTCATCTTGGGTTTGTTTAGTCCTGCTTAGTACCTTGTTTAAGCCTGGTTAAGTCCTGGTTTGAGTCTGGTTTAGTCCTTTTTCTTCTCACATACTTGAATCTCTAAACTGATGTGTTCCTTTCAGGTCTCAGCATAATTACCTGCGCATCACTCGGATCCTGAAGTCCCTGGGTGAGCTGGGCTATGAGACGTTCAAGGCCCCTCTCGTGCGTCTGTTTCTGGAGGAGTCCCTGGTCCGCGGAACGCTGTCCAACATGACCCACAGCGCCCTGGAGTACTACGTGTACACCATCCGCAACGCCGCCACCAGGAGGCGACTGCTGCGCTACGCCAAGAAACACTACCGGCCCGCACACAACTTCATCTGGGGCCCCCCGAGCAAGAGGGGGAGGGGGGGAGAGGACGAGGACGGGGACGAGAGGGGAGGGAGCGGGTACAGGGCGCCCAATCCCACACCAGAGCATCACAGGAGGGAGGAGGGCGGAGAGGGGGAGAGGTGAGAGGGACAAGGGGAGGAAGAGAGAGTCAGTAGTGCTGAACTAAACCAGGACTGAACCAGGACTAAACCAGGACTAAACTAGGACTGAACCAGGACTGAACCAGGACTAAACTAGGACTGAACCAGGACTGAATCAGGACTAAACCAGGACTGTGGAGGAGGAGCGAGAGAGGCATTAGCTTGTGTTAAGGGCTTCCTGCGTGAGCGTATGATCCTGATGTAGCAGAGGATCACGGGACAGTTCTTCTCCTCTTTGTTCTTCGGAGAAAATGGACGGCCTTAAATGAAGCCAAGACAATTTTTTTTTTCTTTATTTAAATCTGAAATGTGATCAGGGACAGAGGGAGGGGCATGTGGGCGTGTAGTTCAGAGCAATACTCAGACAACTTGAACTTCTGGATGTGATCTGAAGTCTTTTCTGATCTGTGGATGCACACGTGTTTGTACAGATGTAACCACAGTCAAGTTATACAAAGTATCCAGAGAATCTTTTATTTTAATTTAATGTTTGTTTGTTTTTTTTGTTTTTTTTTATATGCAGATTTGGTGGTTCAGTTGGACTAAATGAAGTCTCAACAGGGACTGAACCAGGACTGAACCAGGTCTAACTCGAGTCTAAATCAGGTCTAAACTAGGACTAAACAACGAGTGAACCAGGATTTAATCAGGACTAGGATTAAATGAGGTTTTAACAGGGACTGCACCTGGACTAAACCAGGACTGAAAAAGGACGGAACCAGGTTTAAACTGGGACTAAACCAGAACTAAACCTGCACTAAACTAGGATTAAACCAGGACTGAACCAAGTCTAAACAAGCACTGAATCAAGTCTATGATGGGACTAAACCACGACTAAACTAGGATTAAACCAGGAGTAAACTAGAATTGAACCAGCTCCAATTAGGGACTAAATGAGGTCTAAACCTGATTTAAACATGGACTGACTCATTGTGTAACTTCTGGTCTGAAGTCGACTCAGGTTTTCAAATGGAGCGTTGTGCGGTCTGTGTCTTCCTGGTCATTTTCTTTACACTTTTCAGAAAACAGTTTTGTAATTCTTCACATATTTTGATAAATGACATGAAACAGAGACAGGATCCAGGACTGAGCCAAACTCCTGAGCACTGTGTGAAACTCACTTTAACTTGAACAGCTACTATTTTGAGCCTGATTCAAACTGCTCCACTCCTCGGTACGTTCCATTCTTTCACACTGTACTTATATTATGTATTTATACGATCTTTGTATCTGTTATGAATAAAAGCCATGTGACATCAGCAGACAGGAGCACAACCCTCCAGGACCAGGACTAAACTAGGACAGAACCAGGACTAATTCAGGTCTTAAAACAGGTCCATGTTCAAACCAGGACTATTGGGTCTAAACTGGAACTCAGCCAGGACTAAAACAGGTCTAAATGGCAACTAAGTGAGGTTAAAATCAAGACCTGAACCAGGACTAAACCAGGACTGAACTGAGACTAAACCAGGTCTAAACCAGACCTTGATTTGGGTCCTGTTTTGTAGCTTCTGTCTGCTGCATTTCCTTGACGACCTCTTGAATACTCCCTGCTGTGGTTGAACAGTTGAATAATGTGTGAATGTGTCTGAAGTGCCTCTTTCTTTATACAATATTTCATATACTGTGTGAGGATTTTGTGTGTAAACGTCCAAATGTGATGGTTTGAACTCAATACAACTCTGTGCTTCCCTCAGATCCACAAACTGTCCCTGGAAATGTGAATAAAACTACTATTATGCAATGGTGTAGTGTTTTTCTTATGACGAACTAAACCAGGGCTAAACCAAGACTGAACCAGGACTGAACTAGGACTGAACCAGGACTAAACCAGGACTGAAACAGGACTAAACCAGGACTGAAACAGGACTAAACCAGGACTGAACTAGGACTGAACTAGGACTGAACCAGGACTAAACCAGGACTGAAACAGGACTAAACCAGGACTGAACTAGGACTGAACCAGGACTAAACCAGGACTGAAACAGGACTAAACCAGGACTGAACCAGGACTAAACCAGGACTAAACTAGGAACTGAACTAGGACAAAACCAGGATTGAAACAAGACTGAACCAGGACTAAACAGGACTAAACCAGGACTGAACCAGGATAAACCAGGACAAGAGAACATGTCAAAAGTGGCCCTTACCTGAACCAGAGTGAAAACCAGGTCTAAACCATAACTGAAAACAGACTGAACCAGGACTAAACCTGTTCACCAAAACTGAAACTAAATCATTTCTAATCCTGGTGATATTTTTAAGAATAAAATCTAAACCAGCAATAAACCATTTAAAGCTCCACTATGAAACTTCTGGTTGGGGTGTGCATTGCCCTACTCAAACGTGTGAATGAAACAAAACAACTCCATGGTGACAGATGTGAGTAATGCCATACTGTGAAACATTATAGGCAAAGCAATAACATTGCCATGGAAACAAGCAGCAAGTGAAATGTTTAAACTTTCCCTCCATTTGTCCAATAGGAATGCTAAAGCTTCAAGTGTTTAAAGGTCTCATATCACACAAAACTGACTCTTGTGAGCTTTAAGTCATGTTCTGATGTTGTTTCTTCCTCAAAAACAGACCTGGAGTTGTGTTTTGTTTCATTTACGTGTTTGAGCGACCTTCAGTTTCAGTTTGTGTGTTAAATAACATTAGAACATAGATCAGAACAGTGTAATAAGTGCCCTTTAAAAGTGAACTGAACTGTAACGACACTTGTTCTGTTCTATTTGAGCCTCTCCTCGTGACCTGGGATTATTCACTGTAAAACAAAGTGTTAAACGTGTGTGACTGTGTGGGCCACTGTGCTGCAGACGGGGCACCACTGCTGCTTAAAGTGTGTGACAGTGTGCTCATGACACTCTTCTTTTGACTTTATCTGGTGGGATTAAACCTGTTGAAAATATAAATGATCGTTTTACACAAATCAAGAAGCAGTTTGTGAAGAAAAGTTGAAAAATGTGTTGAAAATGACAAGAAGAGTTCTATTTAAGTCTTAAGTCTTTATAATATCTTTTATAATAGTACTGTAGTGGTACTTTATTCCCAGTGACTGTAAAAGCTTCTAGAATAACATTATCAGTCACATTAATCTATAACATAAACTTTACCAATGAAACTGGTCACACTGAAGGATTTATTACTGATTTTAGTGTTTTTTGTTTTCGAGCTATACTGTAGTTACTCAAGAACAGTGAGACACAGAACAGCTGAAGCAAATGAAGCTCAGAAAATAAAATGAAAGAAGCAGAACTGGGCTGAGAGGCATAACCATAATGAAGGATATGATGTCTTTTTAATACATTATTGAATATTTACAACATGCTGTCCACTCCGAACAATATCCTTTAAAGATAAGATCCAGAAACGTGAGTTCCTAAAATCTAGAACAGAAAAAGCTGAAAATAAATACAAAGAATATAAGAATAAATGAGTTAAAAGAATTAGAAATAGTAAGACAGATTACTACACAAAAGTATTGGTCGAACATAGACAAAATATCCAGGGAACAAGGAAAGTTCTTAACTGCAAAAGACACAGTAAATAAAAAAGGCAATGACAAAAGTCACATTCAGGAAATCGTTAATGAGTTTGAAGATGATTTTGTAAATATAGGCCAAAATTTTGCAAAGAAAATTGTACCGGTACTGAGATTGAGGCTTTACATTTATTTGGTGGCTCCATCACCTGCTTGTCTCCATGGAGATGTTATTGCTTTGCCTGGAATGTTCCATGGTATGACATTAAACATTTCCCTCCAGCATTTATTCATGACGTGTGTTTCTGTTGCACAAAAATACAGTCGTTCCTTCTGTGAATCGAAGGAAACGCCTCTCCACAGATCTGAAATGTAATGTAGCATACTCTTGACAGATTTAGATTTAGGTTTAATTTATACTGTGGAACATTCTAGACAAAGCAATAACATTTCCATGGAGACAAGCAGGTAAAATGTTACACAGTGCACCTTTAAGCTTGACAAATGAAGATGAAATATTAAAAAATGTGAAAAGCTTTAAAACAGAAAAGTCAGCTGATAATAATGGGTTTGATATGTTTAGAGTCAAAAATATGACAGAGAATATTGTCAATCCATTTGGACATATTTGCAATTGATGGTTTAAAACAGGATTTTTCAGATGATCAAATGAAAATCCAAAAGTCCTTCCATTGCACAAAAGTGGGACAAACATTTGTTTTGTAATTATCCGCCTGTTTCTTTGCTTTCACAATTTTGTACAATTTTGCAGGAATGTTTTGTTTAAAAGGCTGAATGAACATCAGTTTGGTTTTAGAACACACATCTCCACTACAATGATGGTTATAAAATATATATAAATATCAAAAATCTGTAGATAAAAAGCTTTATACACCAGGCTTATTTTAGACACACACAAAGTATTTGATACAAAGCACTGACCTGGTGATTCTGTCACAAAAAGTGGAAAAGTGGTTTCAGGGGAAATGCACATTGTTGGGTAGTCAGTGATTTGATGATTTGACATTTGGACAGGTTCCAGTGTGTTCTTTTAAAGGAGCTGAGGCTTGTTTACAGAAAATGTAACGTGGCGTTTCCCAAGGTTTACGTAAATGATGATGTTGAATCTGAACAAAACTAAATTCAAATTTCAATGAAACAGAAAGGGTCAATGATATCACATTTCTTTCTTTGATTGTAGACTGCAAAATGACATATTGTCTAAAATGGAGTGTCACATAAATTGCAGAATATTCTGAATAAAAATACATTGCACCTACTATATTACTTACAGTTGGTAGAGTGTTTGTCCACTGATCTGAAGGTGTTTGTCCACTGAAGGTGTTTGTCCCACAGATGAATGCTGTCGCTGTGTCCTTGGGCAAGATACTTAACCCACCTCCCCCCGGTGTCAGCGGTGTGTGCATGTGTGAGTGGTTCCTTGTTGTAAAGCAATGTGTGCCTTGAAGGTGGCAAACTTTATAAAAATGCAACCATTTACCATTATCGTAGACTTAGACAAACTTTATTGATCCACAAGGGAAATGATTTGGACACAGCAGCTCACACATCATAATATAATGTAATAATAACAGAGAGAAAACATATAAATGGTAATAATAAATTTAAAAAGTAGCAGGTGTCAAATAAGACATAATTATAAAATGTATATATAGTACTGTCATCGCACTTTAACATACGGTCTGGAGATTTGGAGAAGTATGTTTAAAATTAGATCAGACCCAGTCCTTTTACTGCAAAGACAATCAGAGTGATGAACCACGCACCTGATGATTCACAGAGTAACTCACTGTTCGTTCAATCACAGATTCTAAAGTTCAGTGACTTGGTCAAATTGTTGGTCAAATTTAACAAAACTCCACATTTTTTGCAGCAACGTCCACTCACAGAGAAAGTACATCTAATCTAATCTTGTATGTTCAGTAGACCACATTTGAGGGAACACTGTTTATCAAGTAATATAGTAATATACTGTACAGTGTAACAGTACTTTTACTTGTTTTTGGGAGTCTGTCCTTTGAAAAGACCAGAATTATTTGTGACTTATTTCATGTTTTGTCCTTCACATTCACTTTAAACAGTTACTCTTAGTTGAGTTGTAGTTTCGACAAATACTTTTTTCCTTTTTTTTTTTTTTACTTTTTTACTTGAAACTAGGTTTGTACATCACAATGATATAAGTTAAAAGGACTTTAAATGAATTCTTATTAAACAGATTTTTGGACATCTACATCCTGTTACTTTAGTCCAGTTTTAGACCTTTTGTAGTCCACTTTCAGACCCGGTTCAGTCTGGGGTTAGTCCAGCAGGTGCTTTTAGTCCAAAACATTATGAGATGAAAACACTGAAAATCTCATATCTGGACCATTTTCTTTCCAGGAAGATCATTTTGCAAAATAAACAAAGTCACAAACACACATATTTAGCATAAATACTGCACCAAACCCCGTAATAGTCTGGATTTGAGCATTTGAGGTCTTATTTGTCTTGTGTCTGATACTGTGATGCTGAAGACTGAGCCCTGAGCTACCTCTCACACTGGGACCCGTACAGTGTAATATTCATAGTGCAGTATTTGTATTTCACTGTAGACGGTGGTGAAACGGTGCTGAGACTGTAGTGAGACTGTAACTCTGTGATGAGACGGTGGCACGTTGGTTTCGGGGAGTTTCCTCAGTCTCATGTAGGCTGAAACTTTCTCTGTTACTTCTGCTTCAAAACAGGAAGTTCAACCAGAACTAAACCAGGACCAAACAGGGACAAAAACAGGATCAAACAGGAACAACACAGGGACTAAAGTAGGACTAAAACAGAACTAAAGTAGGACTAAAGCAGGACTAAAACAGGACTAAAACAGGACTAAAGTAGGACTAAAGCAGGACTAAAACAGGACTAAAACAGGACTAAAGTAAGACTAAATAAGGACTGAACAAAGAACTAATATGATAAGCAAATAAAGTGTCTCATTACTGACAACAACATGCACTGCACTGTTGGTCACATCTGTTTGTACACACTGGTGATTCTAGGCAAGAATCAATCATCCAATTTCATGATCTGAAAGAAACAACATAAATACTGAAGGGTAAAACTATTTAAGACAATATGGTCACTGAGGCACCCTCAGTGCAAGAAGGAACGCTACCGCAGGTCCTTCATCCCCACTGCTGTCAGACTGTACAACTCCACTGTATAACACATGCAATAACCTGTGCAATAACCTGTGCAATAGCCCGTGCAATAACCTGTAACCATGTCACCTCAGTAACCGCCTCCACTGTCCTCAGATTATATATTTATATATTTGTATATTTGTATTCTTTTACATATATATATATATATATATATATATATATATATATATATATATATATATATATATATAAAATGTGTTCCTCACCTTCCACGGTGGTTGGTCTCTCTCACCCTCATCATCTACCAGAGTCCTGGGAGCTTGAGAGTTCTGCGCAGTATCTTTGCTGTTCCTAGTACTGCGCTTTTCTGGACTGAGATGTCTGATGTTTTTCCGGGTATCTGCTTTAGCCACTCTTCCAGTTTGGGGGTTACAGCCCCGAGTGCTCCGATCACCACGGGCACCACTGATGCAGAGATATGTTTTATTATATATTTACATTTCTTTCACTCCCTGTACATAAGAGCTACCTGATGTTGTAAATATGTTAATATTTATTGTGATTTTATTTTTTATTTACTTATTGTTCTGAGTGTTTTGCACAATTTTTCACAACTTTTTGCACTATACTGTCCCCTGACTGTGAGCTTCTGTCACGAGTGAATTTCTCCTCTGTGAGATCAATAAAGTCTTATCTTATCTTATCTTATCTTATCTTTTAATCAAATTCAACAAAAGTAATTCATTTAAAACCAGGTGTTTTTAGTTCCAGGTATTATCCATCTTATTCCACCCTGTCCACTTTTGTCTCTAAATGTTCCCAAATCATGTTTGTTTGCAGAGATCCCACTCTTGTCAATGGAGAATTTGGGAAAAGTTTTGCATCTTAAATCTGACATGAAGTCGGTTCATTTGTGTAAAATGTTCAATGTTCATGTGACGAACAAAACAACACTGCACTGATTCTCTGGAGACTTCAAAACGACTTTATTGTCTGTATTGAACTTATTTACTGTCAAGATCGGCCCCATACAAAATAATACAACCCGAATCATGATCTCGGCGCTCACAGTAACTTCAGGAATAAGGTGGATAGCCTCAATGTGTAGTTTTCAGATTCTAGAATGTGATGATGTCATACTCCATACTCCTTGGCAAGGTGATCACACTGTACTTTGCTATGAAATATCCAAAAGGTAAACTCACAAATGCTGAACCAGTTACTGACAAAGCCTTAGAACTCACTGTATTACAACATAATTTTGCATTTTAACAATTTCAATTTCAGCTGCTCCCATCTGTATTCATTCATATGGGCCTGTAGAATACTGTGATGTCACCTGAAACCAGCAATACAAAAGAAAGTCCTATAGGGTTAATTTTATTTTTTTAAAACTAGTCTTTATTATTATTATTATTATTATTATTATTATTATTATTATTATTTATGTGTATATATGTTTATATGTATGTTTTGAATGTATTGTTTCTGCCAAAAAATGAATTTTCTTCGGGATAAATAAAGTATTTATCGATCTAGCTATGTCTATATGTCTATGTATATGTCTATTTATATATCTATGTCTATGTATATATGAGTGTGTAGAAGCACATTTCTGTGCATGTATGTACATAGATATACGTAAGCGTACTTACATCTATAATATGGATATAATGGTATATAACAGAGTCTAAATATAGACATAACTAAATGTATAGGGATGTGTATGTGTCTATACATATAGTTCTACTTTATATCACCAGGGGAAAAACATATTGTTTGTTGTTGTAAGATTTTTTTTGAAAAACATACTTCATTGGCAAACGACACAATAAAGTATAAAAAAACAAAACAGTAGGACTACACCAGGACTAAACCAGGAATTAAGCAGGACTAAACCAGGACTATACAGGGTCTAAAGCAGTGGTGTAGCATTCGGCAAACCACCTGGGCCCACGGCACCTTGAGGGGCCCATTGCCCAGTGCCAGATTTGCACAGGGGCCTTGCTATGCTGCTGGTGTAAATCAAGACTAAACTAGGACTAAACCAGAATTAAATCATGCAAGACCAAGGCTAAACCAGGACTAAATCAGAATTAAAATAAGGCCAAACCAGCTTTAAACCAAGACTAAACCAGGACTAAATCAAGACTAAAACCAGGACTTAACCATGTAAAACGGGTCTAAAACCAGTACCAGAACATGACATGACATGACTCAGGTCTAAACCAGGACTAAACCAGATCTCAACCAATATTAAATGAAAGACTAAATCAGGACTAAACCAGGACTTTGTGAGTAGTGTCAGAGCCACAGGAATAATGATGCAGGGGCGCCCTCTGGTTTGACTCTCGTGTATTACATTTGGGGTTGGTCACGTGACTGTCTCTTTAAACGGCGACTTCCGGTTTCATATTTGATATAAATCTATTTTAGTCTAAAAGTGGACCTCACAACGTCCTCCACAACATTTCATATTCTTTTATAGAACTGAACCAGGTCTAAACAAGGACAGAACCAGGACTAAACCAGGACTGAACCAGGACTAAACCAGGTCTGAACCAGGTCTGAATAAGGATTAAAACAGGTCTGAATCAGGACTGATACAGCACTAAACCAGGTCTATACCAGGACTTAAATCAGTACTAAACCAGGTTGAGGACTAAACCAGGACTGAACCAGTTCTAAACCAGGACTGAACCAGGTTTAAACCATGTATAGGACTAAACCAGGTCTAAACCAAGTCTAAACCAGGACTCAAATCAGTACTAAACCAGGGGTAAACCAATGTTAAAACAGTACCCAACCAAGACTAAACCTGGTCTGAACTAGCACTAAACCAGGACCAAACTAGATCTGACCCAGGATTACACTTTGTCTGAACCAGGTTTATTCAGGCAGTCTGTTGTAGGATCAGTTTCGTTCTGCTCTCTGATTGGCTAATAGCCGTGAGAACATAAACAGTCTATATTTGTTTATGTGGATAAATCAGTGTTATATTAAAGCCACAGTGTGGAACTTTCTGGAGGAGGCATGTTACTATACTTGGGAGCATGCTTTTATTGCAACTTGTTTTGGTGCCTAAAACGTAATTTTAAAGAAATATTCAAGAGAGTGGAGTTTTAATGTTTGTAGCTCCAGACCAGCAGGCTGTGACTGTGACAGGATCATTAGATCAGCTTCACTTTACTTCAGTTTGTTTGTTTCCTTCACATGAATCCATCTTTAGACAGAAGCACACAGAGCCCTTCACTGGGGCATCTCACTGGTGCTCTGGTGAAATGGGAATTATGTGTGGTCTAATCTCTGGAAATATGACTGGAGCTGTCTAATCTGTAGAAATATGACTGGAGTGGTCTTATCTCTGGAGGAAAAATGAGTAAAATACACAGGAAGTACACCAGACTGCACAGCTTTTCACAATAAAAGAGCCAAGGACCTGCACGTGTAACTTGTTTATTCATCCTGATTATTCAGTGACAAAATGACAAACTTCAACTTTACAATTCAAACAATTTTTCCATATTTTTATTATAAATTATGAAGAGGGGGTATTTTACTTCTGTGGGGTATTAACTGTAACACATCACATGTTCAGATCACCATGGTTACCTTTGATTGTTTTGAAAATGCTGTATTCTCGTATTCATCCCGCTGATACAACTCCTGGACTGCTGTGACAAATAAACTCCAGACAAAAGTGGAATCTGATAAACGTGAGGAGTGTGAGGTGAGCAGAGCAAACATTCACACTCACGGCCACAGGGGGCAGCACCGAGAGTGTAGGATGTTTACACCGCTCACTCTCAGGTCAAAGGTCACTCTGAGAAAACATCACCATAATGTCACCATAACCAGTCCTGGTTTAGATGTGGGTTAGACCTGGTTTAGTCCTGGTTCAGTCCTGGTTCAGTCCTGGTCTAGTCCTGGTTCATTCCTGGTTTAGACCTGGTTTACATCTGGTTTAGACCCGGTTTAGTCTGGGTTCATTCCTGGTTCAGTCCTGGTTTAGATCTGGGTTAAATCTGGGTTAGACCTGGTTCAGTCCTGGTTTAGGGGACGTTGGTGGGGTTCATTCCGGTCTTTAGTCCCAGAGGGCGGTGTGTTTATCAGGACTTCCTTCCTCTGTCACACCCACTTCCTGTAAACTCCGCCCCAAACATCTCACGCTCAGCACAGACCGGGAACAAGACTCAAGTCTGGTTCTGGTTGAGTTCTCAGTGAGTTCTTGCTTTTTCCTGGTTTAGTCCTGGCTTAGTTTTGGTTTAGTCCTAGTATAGTCCCAGTTTAGTTTTGGTTTAGTCCTGGTTGAGTTCTGGGTTGGTCCTGGTTGAGTTCTGGGTTGGTCCTTGTTGAGTTCTGGTTTAGTGCTGGTTGAGTTCTGGGTTGGTCCTGGTTGAGATCTGGGTTGGTCCTTGTTGAGTTCTGGGTTTGTTCTGGTTTAGTGTTAATTGAGTTCTGGGTTGGTCCTGGTTGAGTTCAGGGTTTGTTCTGGTTTAGTGCTAATTGAGTTCTGGTTTGGTCCTGGTTGAGTTCTCTGTTGGTCCTGGTTGAATTCTCGGTTGGTCCTGGCAGTGGGCAGCTGCAAACATCCAACTGAAAGCCTCTCCAGATCAGCAGCTTCCAGTCAAAGATGTTTACAGCAGCCCGCACTGCCTGAGATCCAGCTCATCTGGACATCTGCACATTATTCACATATAAAATCTAATCTACTCACCCACAACACAAGAGGAACAGTCTGAGATGTTTACAGCAGCCCGCACTGCCTGAGATCCAGCTCATCTGGACATCTACACATTAAAACATTCTAATACATTATTCACAAATCCAATCTAATCCAATCCAATCTACTCACCAACAACACAAGAGGTCTGAGATGTTTACAGCTGCCATCGCTGCCTGAGATCCAGGTATTCTACAGATCTACAAATCACATACATCTAATATACTCATTGAGAATACAACAATACAGGAGGAACAGTGAAAGATGTACAGTATGTGTCAGCCTGCACTGCCCTAGTATCCACGTTATCTACACATCAACATGACATACAGTACAATCGAATCAAATATACTCACCTAAAACAGAAGTAATACGATTAACAATTTAAAAGTCCTAAATGACATAAAGCCAACTTTGTTACCTCATCAAAAACATACCTGGAGTTGTGTTTTGTTTCATTCACACACGTTATCCTTTAGTCTGCCCACGTCTATAAAGCTCAGAATGCTCTGTTCCACCTTGTGATGTCATGAACTGGTAAGTGAACAGCTCCTTTTACCTTTAGTTCAGTAGAGATTGGCAATTCCAGAGCTGAAATCATCATTCTAGTGAAGGTTTATGGAGTTTAAAAACAAAGTGGAGCACTTCCTGTATTACCACATGTATTATCACAAGGTGGAACAGAGTGTTTTCAGTCTGAGAGAAGAACTCAGCCTAAATGTGCAGGGTTTCTGTGTTAAACATGTTTGAATGAAACAAAACACAACTCCAGGTGTGTTTTCGATGAAGGATCCAACATTGCAACATAGATCAGAAAACAGTAATATGAGCACTTTAAAACTAAATATTATATCTTTGGAAAAAGTAGGCCTAGAGAGCGGGGTGATTTGTGCATGTTTGGATTTGTACATCAGGAATTTGAAGTTTACATAAAAAATGACCATATAAGACCAATCCTGCTGGTCTCCAAAATGGCCGGCGTGTGTCTGTGGCACACTGGTCATTAAGCTCCGTGTTGTTGTAGGTCAGCTCTTCTCAGCTCGTCCCTCATGTCCTGTGTGTGGAGTGAAAACAGTCCTGAGCTCTGCTGTTTAAACTCACAGCACAGTCTGTCACTCACACCGACCAGAAAGTGTCTCCCACGGCGACCTGAGACACCCCTACATGACCCCTACACGACCCCTACGTGACCCTACTCCCAAGAATAACAATCCAACTGCACTCCTTAGAGAGTGGGTGCTATTAAACATTTTTTAGCTTTCAACCATGTTATAACATAAACATGCCTGAAGAGGTTTTAGAGGTCAGCCATGCATGTTTGAGTAATTCTAGTGATCTCTACCAGGCTGTGGTGGTGTGTGATGTGCAGTAGTTTCATTAGTGGGATGCACGCTGATTGTGGGGAGACTCTGGACTATATCAAGGGACTAAACCAGGACTAAACAAGGATCAAATAAGGCTTGAACCAGGACCAAGTCTACTAACCACTCTGCCACAGTAACACAGCACAGACTCTCTACTCAGAGATCAGGAGTCTAACCCACAGCCTCCTCACTGCCGCTGTTCCCTTTGGCCTGGCCACTCTCAGGTCAGAGCTCGAACAAAGACAAGTCTATCAGAATATTACAGTCCACATTCCACAAATACTTCAGTACTGCACCGGGAGAGAGAGGGAGAGAGAGGGGGAGAGAGGGACACAGAGGAGAGGAGAGAGGGGGGGGGGGGGGGGGGAGAGAGAGAGAGGGGAGAGAGGGGAGGGACAGAGAGGGGGGGGGGGGGGGGGGGGGGGGGGAGGAAGAGAGGGAGAGAGGGGAGAGAGGGAGGGACAGAGAGGAGGATGAGGGGGGGGGGGGGGAGAGAGAGAGCGGAGAGAGGGAGGGACAGAGAGGAGAGGAGAGAGGGGGGGGGAGAAGAGAGGGAGAGAGGGAGGGACAGAGAGGAGAGGAGGAGAGAGAGAGAGGAGAGGAGAGCGGATAGGGAGGGGACAGCCGAGAGGAGAGGAGAGAGAGACGAGGAGGAGAGAGAGGTGGGAGCGAGGAGAGGAGAGAGAGAGGACAGAGAGTAGAGAGGAGAGAGAGGCAGGAGAGAGAGGAGGGAGAGAGAGAGGAGAGAGAGGGGGAGAGAGGGGGAGAGAAGAGAGAGAGGAGAAAGAGAGAAGAGAGAGGAGGGAGAGGAGAGAGAGAGAAAGAGGGAGGAGGGAGAGAGAGATATGAGATAGAGAGAAGTGAGAGAGAAGAGAGGATAGAAAGAGAGAGGGATGAGGGAGAAGGGGGGGAGGGGAGAGAGGGGGAAAGAGGAGAAAGAGAGGAGAGACAGAAGAGAGAGAGAGGAGAGAGAAAGAGGAGAGGAGGGAGAGAGGAAAGAGAGGGAGGAGGGAGAGAGAGATATGAGATAGAGAGAATGAGAGAAGAGAGAGGAGAGAACAGAGAGAGGGATGAGGGAGAGAAGGAGAGAGAAAGGGAAAGAGAGAGAGTGGAAGAGACAGGTGTATCATGCACTTGGTTCAATGAGTGTGTATTAGTCATTTAGAGCTGGAAATTTCACAACTGCCAAAAACAGCCAAGCTCCAAATGTGAAGATGAGAGTATGAAGATGTGTGGGCCATCTGAGGAGATCTGAGGAGACGGTGTGGTCCATCACTGGCTCCTGTTTGTGACGAGAACAATGTGGAAATCTGCAAAAGACAAAAGGAAATGGTTAGAGGAATGTGCATGTTGGCTCCTGTCTGATTTAAAGCAGACACACATGTGCTTGTGTTATAATCTCTGACCCTGTTCTGTTATCATTTGCACATTTTAAATCTTAATATTCATCTAAAACGACAGAATAAAAGAAACAAGTTTGTGTTAGAAAACTGTGGTGTCCAGTGGGAGCCACAACGTCATGACAACAAAGCGCCGCCTGCTGTGGGCCCCTCCTATGGGTAGCTGCATATCACACTCGAGCAGAGCGTTTTTTTTGTTTTCATTTGGACCAAAATGACGATGCGACGCTGCCAAATCAAACTGGAGAAGGAAGTGCATACGAGGGTAGATCGGCGTTTTGGCGTGTTGAAAATAAGCGATTAAAGACGAATCAAACATGCACGAGTCACTCCAAATACTATGACTACATGATGAAAAGATCTGAAAAGTCCATTTTGCTTTAAGTCTTAATATTAAGCTCTTTATATGACAGTAAATATCAGCTATAAACAGAACAAAATATACAACTATTTACTATTGATACTTTGCAGCTGAGATCATCAAGATTCCCTGGAGGAGTGATGCTAACTGAAGGCACTGCTCTGTCTGAAAGTTTGATCTGAGCTTTAATTTAACAGAATTTGATCAAGAACTGACTCGGTTGGAACCTACAACAGGAGAGCTGATTTGTGCTGTTAAACAAGTCCCACACAAATAACATTACAGTCACACACTAGCTAGCATTAGCCAACAGTTTTTCAGTGAGTCACTCTCACCTTTTTGTTGGAAATCAAACTCCTAAACCGGACCATGTTGATCACAGGCTCCTGAAAATGTTTTGTATTTTTTCCTAAGTTTTTCAGATGATCTTAAACTTTTTTTGGCTCTGTTTGCTAATGTGTCCATATTGTGTCTCCATGGTAACTCCTAAACATTCCACCCTAGAGAACATGTAGAACACCCCCAGCATGATGTCACTGCAAAGTATCAATATTATGATATTTGTGTCATATCCTGAGCAGGTCTGGTTCTGGCACACTTCGGCTCATCTGCCACACTCTGAGGCCTTTACTGTGTCACAGGGAGTCGCATCCATAAACTGTATAAAGGGACATAGCTAACCCCGCTAGCCGCCACGTTCCAAATAGGAAGTGAGCATGGGTGTGGGTCTGGCTCCATCGACTCTGACTTCAGTTCCCTTTGTATTGGAAAAATTGTCACCCCCTCTCTCAGTAACTGCTGCTGTCAGGCTCCTCATTTTCGTCTTAAAATGTTCGTATTAACCCGCTCTACATGATCCTGTGTTTTTTATTTCACTATTTTATCCGCCTTTAATCATTAGCTGATGATTAGCTGCTACAACTGCTATCCTCGGTGAGTTTCATTTGACTGGAGCTGAACACCGCGGGTGGCGTCACTCTTCTGTACACACTCTGTGGTTGTGTCAGAGGGAGCGTGACCCAGGACCAGAATGTTCTTCTGTTTAAGTTTGTGAAAGCTGAAGTCCAGATTAGACTGAAGCTGGGACAAAGCGTCAGACTGTGGACAGAGTGAGGAAAGAGGAGGTTCTGATACCAGCTCATGACTCTCATAATGTCCTGCACCTGACAGGTGCACATTAAAACACTTATATAAGTTATATACCCCATGTGTGTCTTTTTCTTTAGCAATGGATTGAGTTGATGAATTTTAAGTAAAAAGACTAAAGTGGTGTAATAATGTTTTTTTTCTGGAGGAGGATTTGGACCATTTACCTTTAGCATTGGCTACAAGCTAACGTCAGTCATTTACAGTTTAGACTTGGAATGTAACTGTGGGTCTGTCATGGTTTAGTCTAGTTTAGTCCTATTTCAGTCCTAGTCCTAGTTTAGTCCTGGTTTAGCCATGGCTTAGTCCTGTTTAAATCCAGATTTACCATTGTTTACTCCTGGTTTAGTTCTGGTTTACTCCTGGTTTGGTCCTGGTTTAGACCTGGCTTAGTCCTGGTTCAGTCCTGGTTCAGTCCTGGTTTAGCACTCTTTAGCCCTGTTTTGTCCTATTTACTCCTGGTTTAGCCCTGTTTAGCCATGTTTACTCCTGCTTTAAACCTGATTTAGTCTTGGTTTAGTTCTGGTTTAGCCTTGTTTAGCCAGGTTTAGTCCTGGTTTAGTCCTAGTTTAACTGTGTTTAGTTCTGGTTTAGTCCTGGTTTAGGTCAGAGTCAAATCCTATAGTTCCAACATTTAATTGTGGATTTTTTGTACCGCGTTTGACTTCAAATGACAGAATGGACCTGACTTTGGGGTAAAAGTGCTGTGTTTTCTGGAGGCGCAGGTCAGATGGTGGTCGCGGTTCAATGTTTGACTTTCTGGTGAGTTTTTCCAAAGTTTCCGCTCTACTCCTGGTTTATCATTCTATGTCTAATGTGGTTTTGCTTATTCTGAGGCAGGTGCAGAGCGGCAGGGCAACCAACTGTGACACCAGGAGTCGATCATATACCAGCGACAGGACAGGAGCAGGCGGGAGCAGGGACAGAGGAGCAGGGCAGAGCAGCAGACAGGAGCAGAGACAGGTTTTTTTTTTTTATGTTGCAAAACTAAAATCTGTTGTCCTAGATGTACTGTAACTGCTGCAGTACTAACATTCTACTACTACTACTACTAATACTACTACTACTAATATTATTACTATTACTGCATTCTGAAGTTGTCCAGGAGTTTACTTTTTGGTGTATTTTTCCACAGTCCTTGTAGTTGGAGCCAGTCTCTTCAGTGAGAGTAGTGACTTCCTGTTTGGTGAGTTTGAATAAACCGTTTCATTCATAAATCTCTGATCACGACTTTTATGCTTCTGTTGTAAATAAAATACATGTTCAAAGTCCCTCCTCCTGCTGGACACATGAGGAATTACACCCACTAGTGTTTTTTCCACTGGCCCTCTCACGTCCCTGCGTCCTGGAGGTGACACTGTGTATTTAAAAGACGCTCTAGCTGATTTTTACTCTCTTTAAAAACGCAAAAAACAAAACTAGTTCATTTTAAACAGTTTGTGGTCCACAGGCTGTGTAAAGAAGTGGATTGAGGGAATGTGAAGTCTTCCACAGCATTCAGCTCCAGTCAAATGAAGCTAATCGAGGAGTGAATTTGAAGCTGAATTCCATATTAGGAATTCTAACTTCGAGTATCATAGCAACCAAAGAGCCAATCAGAAGCAATGCTGTTGAAGGTAACAGAGTCGATGGAGTCAGAAGTGCCCCCATGTTCACTTCCTGTTTGGAACGCAGCGGCAAGTGGGTTAGCTACTTACCAATGCATTCTGAGCATCCTTATTATTCACCACCGTGAGTTTATAAGCACTTTTAGAGATCAAGGCGGAGTTTTGCAGTGAAAGTAAAGCAACAACTAGCATGCTAACATGCACACAGACGGCACACAGCTGGCCTCAAGAGCTGTTTATTCAATATATCTGTACTGAAGACTCATGTTACTCAAAAACACGAGAAAGAATCTGTTACAGGACCTTTAGAAGCACATCACATTTTGGGGACGGGTCTGGGGAGAGGGAAGGAGGGGCTCTGTACCTCTGGTTGAGAAACACTGTCCCAGGATCTAATATCATAAGACTCAGCATGACTAAAACAAAATCACACTTTAGGTGGACTAGACGGGACCTAAACCAGGACTAAACAAAGACGAGGACTAAATCGGACTAGAAAAGGACTAGACCAGAACTAAAGCAGGAGTAAGACGAAAACTAAACTATGATTAAACCAAGATTAGACCAGGACTATACCAGGATTTAACCAGGACTAGATCAGGACTAAACCAGACTATGACCAGATCTTTTATCATTTCACGTGTACTTTTCCGCTCGTATGAAATAAGAAATCATAATCTGATGGCTCATTTTGCTGTAAAAACAATAATATTCCCCAAAGTTCCACTCTCCCTCTGGTCGTACCTCCTGTAGTACTGTGAGTACTGTGAGTACTGCTGTTGTGTGTGATCCTTTGTCCCGTCGGCCGGACTTTTCTATACAATCATTGTGTGTGAAAATGAAACATGTGTGTGCACTTTGAAGTCACTCCTCTGCGTGAGTGTGTAAAGCTCAGTGTTTGGCCCATTGAATAACACTCTCCATCATTAGTACTTCACTTTGAACTACTCTGAATACTCACACTGAGACACACTGAGTACAGAGGAATGAGGAAGAAAGTTCTAGAACACAACTACAACTTATTACTACCTAAAAGTGAAGTTTTCAAGATAGCAGCTCCTTTTAGTTTTAGTTCAGAGACTGACAGAGGGCTGTACTCTTCCAAATGATTCTAGTGAAGGTGTATGGGGTTTAAAAACAGTGGAGCACTTCCTGTATTATGACATCACAAAGTGGAACAGAGTGTTTTCTGTTTGAGAGAAGAACTCAGCCTAAATCTGCAGGGTTTGTGTGTTAAACTTGTGTGAAAAAAAACAACAACAAAAAACTACAGTGTAACATGGGCCCTTTAATGTGTCACTTTCAAGAGGGGCCCGGTAACTCTACAAAATGTATTGAACTGAAGGTGTATAGGATGAATAAACATGTTATTACCATAGATTGTATATGGTAATTACAGAACAATGACAAAATAATAAAATAATATTTGGATGATCATTGAACATTACAGTTTTAAAAAGTAACAGGCGAGTGGCTCCATGTTTAAAAAGAGAAGCAGATTCGCCCAGTGTTGGGAAGTAACTCAGTTTTACTCAAACCAAATACCATGAATATGTAGTCTGAGTACTCATTTAACTGTACTCTGGTACCGTTACTGTTTCATTTGGTGTTAATCAGAATACTGTTACTTTTATCAGATCAGAGGAACACATGGCTGTACTTAATTGTCTTTTTGGCCTTGTACTTGAAGTTATCAGAGAAAAAACCCACTCTTACCATGGGCGTGTGTGCAATTTTTCCTTTTCTAATTGGACATAAATGAATGCTTGACACACAAGGCTACAGATGTACAATTGTAATACTATGTAGGCTGTGTCTCTCTTTTTTTATTTTATGATTATTTATGTTTTGATTTGTTTGTATTGTAATTTTAATGTATTTCTTATTCTGTAAAGCACAATTACTTGTGTACCAATTTGCTATACAAATAAACTTGCTTTGCCTTGCCTAGGCTAGTAGACTTTTTTTTTTACTAAAATATAATAAGTATTCAAAGTATTCATTATGCAGTACTCTGATAGGACCATGTAACAGAGTATGTTACATTTTAATGCGTACTCTGTTACATGTATACTACATTTTCAAAGTATTCTTCCCTTCACTGTATTAACCCTCTAGTATTCTTTTTAATCTTTTAATTTATGGTTTAACAAGCTAATAAAGTATAATTCTCATGTAAACTGGACCTCGGGAATGAATCAGATGAGCCTGTATTGTGTTAATGCATCACGATATTCTCTTTATTTCTTCTTTTGATCTTTAAATAATCGAATGTAATAAAAAGTAAAGTAAAGCTACACAGGGTCCAGTGAAATAAACCGATTTAAAACAGCCTAAACTGGAACGGAGACTTTTTAAAAACACGATTTCTTCCTAAACTTTTCCAGACAAAGTTCACTCTGCTCCGAGAACTCACCGTGACCCCGCGACCGCGATCTCTCCGAACTCTTCCCCAACTCCGCAGGGAATCACTCCGCTTTCTCTGCGCTTTTCCTCGTTAAACTCGGTGTGAACTCGGTCTGTATGTGGTTAAAAGTCGGTGTCTGTGCTCCGGGACTCCGCTGGGTCTTCACCGTGGGCTCCGGGGCGCTCTTATCCGGGGAACGGCAGCTCTGACCCGGGGAAAAAGTGCGAGGTCCCGCGGAGGTCTGGAGGAGTCTGCGGAGAGTCCGGCGCTTTTCTGCGAGAGAGAGAGAGAGAGAGAGAGAGAGAGAGAGAGAGAGAGAGAGAGAGAGAGAGAGAGAGAGAGAGAGAGAGAGAGAGAGAGAGAGAGAGAGAGAGAGAGAGAGAGAGAGAGAGAGAGAGAGAGAGAGAGAGAGAGGAGTCCCGCTGCCATGGCAACCGCGGACACGACATCCGGAGCAACGCCCTTTCACAATAAAACTACAGAGGTTTCCACAATAAGAGCTCGAACACTAGAAGGTTTATTTTATTCATTGTTGAGAAGGAACTGAATCAGAGGTGTAACTAAGAAGCACCTACTCAATTTTGATACTTAAGTAAAAGTACAGATACCAGAGCAAAAAGTCTCAAGTAAAAGTAGGCTTAATCACAAAAAAAAATCTATGTCTTAAGTAAAAGTGCAGATTCCGGCAAAAAAAAAAAAAAAAAAAAAATCTATTTAAGTAAAAGTATTAAAGTACCAGTTTAAAATGAAGTTAATGGGTAAAAAAGTAAAAGTATTTTAAAAGTATGTTTCTTTTTTTCCTTCTCTAATGAGCAATAAACAAATGCAGAACAAACAGTCCAACAAACATAACGCTGTTTTTTAATCCCTCTTTACCATGCTTTACATTAGGCTATAGTTTAAATGCAACGCGATGTAAAAGTATTCAGCATAAAGTACTCTGATTGGTGCATGTATTAGAATATGTGACAAAATACATTTTAATGCTGTTAAGTATTCTCTTATTAAATACATGTTCAAAGTAGGCCTATTTTTCCCATCAATGGAAATACTCAATTTTATTACTTAGACTAAAGGGCCCATATCACACTGTTTTCTGATCTGTTCTAATGTCGTTTCCTCATCACAAACAGACCTGGAGTTGTGTTTTGTTTCATTCACACGTTTAACACGCAAACCCACACACACACACACACACAAACAAACCCACAAACCCTGCATATTCTTCCCTTAAACCCTGACTGAAAGGTTATCATTCTACACTCTTCACTCTCAGTTAATGTCTCTCTTTTTTAAAATTTCATAATGATTATTTATGTTTTGATTTGTTTGTATTGTGATTTCAGTGTATTTCTTATTCTATAAAGAACTTTGCATTACTTTGTGTACGAATTGTGCTATACAAATAAACTTGCCTTGCCTTACCTAAAACTCACCTTGTGATGTCATGTGATAATACAGGAAGTGCTCCACTGTGTTTTTAAACTCAACACACCTTCACTAGAATCACCTGGATTATTTCAGGAATTGCCTCTCTACTGGATCAAAAGTAAAAGGAGCTGTTCACCTCAAAACTACCACTACATGACATCACAAGGTGGAACGGAGCATTTGGAGTTTTGGAGATGCAGACAGACTAATAATAAAGAGTTACTCAAACATGTGAATGAAACAAAACACAACTCCAGGTCTGTTTTTGATGATATAATAGATAATGTAGCCAACAAGAATCCATTTTGTGTAACATACGACCTTTAACCTGACAAGTCCAGACTAGTCGTATATTTGTATTTGTATTCGGCCTGTTTTTAGTACTTTTCCTTATGTAATCTTTGACTTTACCTTAAATCTTCCCCTGACCCGTCCTCCTCCTCCTCACGGGAACATGCATGACCCCCACTCCCTTATGCTCTCCCTGCTGCCTGTATTTTGACTCTTTCTCATCGTGTTTAGTGACAAATAAAAGTGTGTTTACTCTGACAACAGTGAACGACCCCAGTCACCTTCACACGGCAGAGAAACGCTCATGAACTGATCCTGAGACACCGGCGTGACCACGGACACCGCGGAGTGAGGACCGTCCACACCAACGAGAGGCACCCGGGGTCAGGGGTCACGGGGTCGGATCACAAGTGATACTTCGCAGTGACATCACGCTGGGGGTGTTCTGCATGCAGCTCTGTGGTGGGATGTTTAGGAGTTACCATGGCAACACAATGCACACATTAGCAGAAACTTTTAAGATTGTTTGAAAACTAAAAACAAAACAAAAAAACACACACAATGAATTTAATTTCAGGAGCCTGTGATCAGTCTGAGCGCTCATGGTTCTGTTAATGGTTTAACAGCACAAATCAGCTCACCTGTTGTAGTTGCTCAGCTGTAGTCAGTTCTTTCTGGTCAGACTGTGTTAAAATAAAGCACATATTAAAGCTTAACAAAGCCTCAGACAGAGCAGAGCCTCCAGTTACCATCACACCCCCAGAATCTTGATGACATCAGCTGCAAAGTGTCAGTAAAACAGAACATTTGAAGACAGTACAGTTCTCGCTCAGATTTAGACCTTTTTAGAAATATGCGTTTTATTTCTTAAATGATAGTTTGGAGAGGTGCAGAGGTGGTGGTTACATTTACTTGAGTACTTCTTAGAGTAGCTTTCAGGTCAAGTACTTTTATTCCTACTTGAGTCATATATTGTACAGTGTATTGTTGTCACCGTACAAACATTTCAAACTCAATCCTCACTCCTGATTCTGATCCCATGATGATAATAAATAAGTCTATGTGCTCTTCTACATGTTCTGATGCAGCTCCAGATCATTCTAAAAACATTCAAGAAAGGTTCTGCTCTGTCCTGTTAATGGGACTTTTTTAGTATTTATACCTGCTCAAATGAGTTTCTAGTTTCAATACTAGTATTTTGTATACAGTACTCTGGTTGTAATTATACCTGTTGTACATATGTACATAGTTTTACACAAATCAAGAAGCAATTTGTGAAGAAAAGTTGAAAACAGTTGAAAAACACAATTACAGCAAGTAGAGTTCTATTTTAGAGAGTCCCACTCTGATGACATCAAACTGGGAGAATTCTGTCCAAAATTTCGGCACAATTTACACAAGAAACACATTTTTTTCTGATACTTTAAAAATTAATTCAACAAAATAAAGGTGTTTTATAAAAGTATTTTCACATAAATTGTCACATAAGGAGTATAGACCCAGTGTACAACATGGTAGGTTTGGGAACAGTTATGGAATTCCCTTTTGTGATGTCATGATTTCCAACCAGGAAGTTGCTTTTGAAACCTAAAACATGGACAAACTGGGAAAAAAAAATTAATTTCAAATGAGTTTCTAGTTTCAGTACTAGTATTTTGTATACAGTACTCTTACTTGAGTAATATATAGTACAGTGTAACAGTGCTCTTACTTGAGTAAAAGTTCCTCTTCCCACTGTGAGTGAGTCTAAAGCAGGGGTCTCAAACTTGCGGCCCGGGGGCCAATTGCGGCCCGCGGGACGATAGTTTGTGGCCCCCGCCTTAATATGAAAGTTTAATGTTAGTGCGGCCCGCGAGTTTGACATGTATGGCACTTTACAGTGTTGTGTGCAGAGCTGAACGAACCTACCAACCACGGTGGGGTGTATGGCTCTCGGGGGCGGGACATCGGCCAGGCTTGATGCAAGCAGAGAAACATTTCTTAATGAGTGAAAATTACAGCAGCACTGTCATGGAGTGTTTTCTTCCGTGCCTGGCTGGCTGCCTCGTTTCTATTGGGCACACAGGGTCTCACCATCGACTCATCGATGCCGCGCTCACGTGCAGCAGCTCTGTTTCCTTCTTTGACAGTCAGATCAGTTGCCTTTAACTTCAAAGCTGCATCATATGCATTTCTTTGTGTGTTTTCCTTGAGGAGGGTGTGTGCATGAAGCACAAAATAACTGTTCAAAACAAAGTCAAACGAGCATCTTCCTCGGTGCATCATCTCTTCACCTGTCTGTCTCGCTCTTGCGCCCCGTCACTTGGCGCTCTACTGCGCATGTCTTCTGCAGAAAGAGCCGCTGTCCTGTCTGGGATCATGTCAGTGTCTCGTAGGATTTCAGCAGATTTCAGGCTCTACTTGGGGTCGGGGTTAGTTGTATCGATCATGTATGAGTGGATGTCCGGCTACTGAAGTTTGAGACGTTTCTTCTCGTCATTTACGCCTCACCTGCATTTAACACATACGGGTCATTAAGACATATCCACCTCACTAATGTTCATTTAGCAACAGAACTTATTTCATCGCATGGCGATAAACTGTTTAATGTGCGGACAACAGCGCTCACCAGAGTTGTAACTTCATGTTCACTGCGCAGACAGCGGCGCTTTCTGCACTCAGGCTGCACATGCATCCACTGTGTTTATAAACGAATAATCCATCCATATGAGCCGCATCGTTGTATAAAGTAGCAGCTTATAGTCCTGAAATTCTGGTATATTTATACACACGTTGCAAGAGGAAGGTTAAAGGTTAAAGAACTGTTAATACATTTGAATCTGAATACAGCAGATATAGAAGACTGAAGAAACCACATATAGTCACTGACTAGAGAAATCTAATTATTATTATTATTTTCATTATCATTATTATTATATGTATTTATTACTGATTGATTGATTGATTGATTTTCTTATTAATTCTTAATTTGTTTAGTTATTTTCATCTTATTTTGTGTTAAAAAATTAAAATAAAGAGATGTGAGAAGATTGGAATTTTTTTTAACAAAGCTTTTCTTGTGGAAAACCTGATGCGGCCCAGCCTCACCCACACTCTGCCTCCAGCGGCCCCCCGGTGAATTGAGTTTGAGACCCCTGGTCTAAAGTAACTCAAGTTTTCTGAGACAATCTGAAATGATTCTCACATTTGTGTTTCTTGCAGCTCCTTTACATCTGATTCAGTTTTTCATTAATGTTCCAGTTACATAACTCGGACAGAAAACATTCATGACGTTAGTTTATACACATTTAAATGGTGTTTCTTTATTTCTACTCGAGTAATATTTTTAAAGGCCCATATTAGAGTATTTTCTGATCTGTTCTAATGTAGTTTCCTCATCACAAACAGACCTGGAGTTGTGTTTTGTTTCATTCACACATGTTTAACACAAACCCTGCAGATTTCAGAGTTCTTCTCTCAGACACCTTCACTGGAATCATTTGGATAATTTCAGACCTGGAAATGGTAAAAAAGGAGCTTGAAAACTACCACTTCATGACATCACAAGGTGGAACAGAGCGTTTGGAGCTTTGGAGATGTAGACAGACTAATAATAAAGAGTGAATGAATGAAACAAAACACAACTCTAGGTCTGTTTGTAAGGAGGGAACAACATTAGAACATGACTTAAAGCTCACAAGAGGCAATTTTGTGTCATATAGGAGCTTTAAAGTAACTGTACTTTTTCCTGAGTACAGTTGTTGGTTTCTCTCTCCTCCTCACCTCTCTCTAGACCAGGGGTCTCAAACTCAATTCAGTCTTCTATATCTGCTGTATTCAGATTCAAATGTATTAACAGTTCTTTAACCTTTAACCTTCTTCTGAACATGAATTGTCCTGAACATGAATGGAACATTGAAGAACATGAACTGTTCTTTTGAACATGGCTTCTCTTGCCTACTCCTTGCTGGTAGACCTGGCAGCGCTTCCTCTTGCAACGTGTGTATAAATATACCAGAATTTCAGGACTATAAGCTGCTACTTTATACAACGATGCGGCTCATATATGGATGGATTATTCGTTTATAAACACAGTGGATGCATGTGCAGCCTGAGTGCAGAAAGCGCCGCTGTCTGCGCAGTGAACATGAAGTTACAACACTGGTGAGCGCTGTTGTCAGCGCCATGCGATGAAATAAGTTCTGATGCTAAATGAACATTAGTGAGGTGGATACGTCTTAATGACCCGTATGTGTTAAATGCAGATGAGTGCGTAAATGACGAGAAGAAACGTCTCAAACTTCAGTAGCTGGACATCCACTCATACATGATCGATACAACTAACCCCGACCCCAAGTAGAGCCTGAAATCTGCTGAAATCCTACGAGACACTGACATGATCCCAGACAGGACAGCGGCTCTTTCTGCAGAAGACATGCGCAGTAGAGCGCCAAGTGACGGGGCGCAAGAGCGAGACAGACAGGTGAAGAGATGATGCACCGAGGAAGATGCTCGTTTGACTTTGTTTTGAACAGTTATTTTGTGCTTCATGCACACACCCTCCTCAAGGAAAACACACAAAGAAATGCATATGATGCAGCATTGAAGTTAAAGGCAACTGATCTGACTGTCAAAGAAGGAAACAGAGCTGCTGCACGTGAGCGCGGCATCAATGAGTCGATGGTGAGACCCTGTGTGCCCAATAGAAACGAGGCAGCCAGCCAGGCACGGAAGAAAACACTCCATGACAGTGCTGCTGTAATTTTCACTCATTAAGAAATGTTTCTCTGCTTGCATCAAGCCTGGCCGATGTCCCGCCCCCGAGAGCCATACACCCCACCGTGGTTGGTAGGTTCGTTCAGCTCTGCACACAACACTGTAAAGTGCCATACATGTCAAACTCGCGGGCCGCACTAACATTAAACTTTCATATTAAGGCGGGGGCCACAAACTATCGTCCCGCGGGCCGCAAGTTTGAGACCCCTGCTTTAGACTGTTGGCAAAAGTTTTAATGGTATCATCTGGACAATGGACAATCTAGGACCTCTCCTGGACAAATGAGGGATTACACCGACGAAACCAGTGGTGGAAGGTGACAAAGTACAAAAGTACTGAATAATTTTTAGGTATTTACTTACTACATTTTACAGTGGATACTTTTTATTTTTTTATTTTTTACTCTCTAGAGTTCTGTTTTAGAGAGTCCCACACTGATGACATCACATTGAAAGAATTCTGTCCAAAATTTTGGCACATTTTTTCCCTGATACTTTAAACATGAATTAAACGAAATAAATGTGTTTTCTTATATTGTCACATAAACCCGTGTGTACATTAGAGGAGTATAGACCCAGTGTACAACATGGTAGGTTTGGTAACAATTACAGAATTGTGATGTCATGATTTCCAACCAGGAAGTAGCTTTTGAAACCTAAAACATAGACAGACTTGAAAAAGAAATGTCTTTTTTTTTTTTTTTTTTTTTTTAAATCTTTTTCAGTAAAATGAGAGGTCATAGGCACTTCAAAGGAGCGTCTGTCCTCTAGGGCTGCACCATATTGGAGCATTGTGAGACAAACCATATGTCTGTTAGAACTGCCATACACAAAACATACAATGTCACAACAATTTCAGTTCTAATAAAAAACAAATGATATGGTTCCATTCACTTTAGTGCAGCTCTGTGAAAATACAAACTGAACAGACAAAAGAAGGACAAAATCTTGGGTCATTTTGGAAAACCTTGAATAAAATGAACTTTATTTCACTTTTGATAGAAAACTAGATAAAATAGGTACGGTAGTTAAATTACAAAACTGGCTACAGGACAGAAGTGCAACTATAATCCAGCTCCTCAGGTCTATTTCAGCACCATCTAGTGGCACTCAAAGGTTACTGCAAGTTTGGATTAAAATAGCACTTTTATTCCACATGTTTCTGCTGCTCTACAAACATGCTTCTGTGCTGTACACTTTTATTTCAGTGACAAAAAAAGCTCAAAGAAAACTTGTAAACTTCAGATTTCTAAGACTTTTTAAACACATTTATGCTTCAGTGCAGTTCCCATATTTCCTATAGATACTGATGACATCTTCATTCTGTTGTAATGTTGTTTCCTCATCACAAACAGACCTGGAGATGTGTTTTGTATTTGTATGTAGTTTATATTTAGTTCTTCGCTCAAACAGAAAACACTCTGTAATGTCATGTGGTAATACTGGAAGTGCTCCACTGTGTTTTTAAACTCCATGCACCTTCACTAGAATAATTTGAATAATTTCAGTCCTGGAATTTCTAATCTCTACTGAATTAAAGGGAAAAGGTTGAGCTTTGGAGATGTAGACAGACTAATAATAAAGATGTGTGAATGAAACAAACACAACTCCAGGTCTGTCTTTGAGGAGGTAACAATATTATAACATGTCTTAAGCTCACAAGAGTCACTTTTGTGTAATATAGGACCTTTAAGTCAGGTTAATATCAGAATACTTCCACAGTTATTTGATCACAGTTTGACAAAATGCTGTGAAAAGTACAAAATTAAAGTTAAAATACGCTGTAAAATTGTGTTATTTCAACCCACTCCCAAAATTATCAAATGATTTGTGTGCAAATAAAATGTCCTGATTAAAGCATGATTTGTGTATACTTCTTAATGGGAGTTATATCAGGAGTATTATAGTATTAGTATTTAGTAGTAGCAGTAACAGTAATAGTAGCAATAGTAGTAGAAGTAATAGTAGTAGCTGTAGTAGTCGCAACAGAAGTAGTAGTAGTAACCGTAGCAGCAGCCTAGTAGTAGTAATAGGAGTAGTAATAGCAGAAGCAGAATTAGCAGTAGTAGTAGTAAGAGTAGTAGTAGTAGTAGCAGTAATAGTAGTATTGGCTGCCCTCATACTGTTTGCAGTATAGGCTCAGTGAAGTGTTCTCCTTTATATAAGCCCCAGTGCAGCGTCTGGTCACATGCTGCTGCCCAGGCCATCTGATTGGATGAGAAGCGAGCAGACCACTCCCCTTTGGTATCCACGGTGACGACCCCTCCCAGACCCTCCACCCGACTCCTCATGTGAGACAGCCCCAGGTCGCTCGCCTCTTCCACAGATCTGCCTGAAACACCACAAATGTGTCAGATGCCCTCCCGTCCTCCAGTATCCCTGTGTGTCAGATGCCCTCCCATTCTCCTGTATCCCTGTGTGTCAGATGCCCTCCCATCCTCCTGTGGCCCTATGTGTCAGATGCCCTCCCTGTGTGTCAGATGCCCTCCCATCCTCTTGCATCCCTGTTTGTTAGATGCCCTCCCATCCACCTGTACCCTATGTGTCAGATGCCCTCCCTGTGTCAGATGCCCTTCCTATCTGTTTGTCAGCTACCCTCCCTGTGTGCCAGCTGGCCTCCCTGTGTGTCAGATGCCCTCCCTGTGTGTCAGATGCCCTTCCTATCTGTTTGTCAGCTACCCTCCCTGTGTGCCAGCTGGCCTCCCTGTGTGTCAGATGGCCTCCCTGTGTCTCCCTGTGTGTCAGATGCCCTCCCTGTGTGTCCCTGTGTGCCAGACACCCTCCCTGTGTGTCGGATTGTGTCAGATGCCCTCCCTGTACCTTGTTCCATGTGGTAGAGGATGTGTCTGGCCAGGACCACCTTCATGATGGCCTCTCCGTGTCCTGTGGTGGAGACAGCTCCCACCGAGTTATCAGCATATCCTCCACTTCCTGTACACAACAGACAGGTCAGACAGGAGAATACTTTTACTACACCTACTGTACATGAGAATACAACTACTACAGTATATTCAAGTGTCAAATATATCTGCGTATCCCCCACTGCCTGAGAGATCATACAAATAGAATCTTTTTAAAGGACCCATACTACATTATTTTAATGTTGTTTCCTCACTTAAAACACACCTGGAGTGTTTTGTTTCATTCACACATGTTTAACACACACATTTGGAGTTAAGCAACAAATCTGTCAGCTGTTGTTTGGACATTCACAATTATTGAAAAGCGCAATGTTCAAAAGTCACTGTGCAGTCACTCAATAAACTGGGAATGTAATTACATCTTTGTTCCACTAGAGGGCAGACGAATGCTTTTGACACATATGAGGAACGGCGGGGAGGAAAGAGCTGTACTATGACTATTGTTGCACAACAAGTAAAGTAATGAGTAAGTAATAAATACTAAAGTAAGCGGAAAGTAGCTCATAAATCTGGTGTTTTCAAAGGACAGACACAAAAATGAGACAAACTAAATCAGATCTGAAGGAGCTGCAAATGTTCAAATCTTTTTTTTTTTGTCACTTTAGACTCACTCACAGGGACCACAACTACAGGGTCAGCAGCTTTTACACAGAATAAGAGCCCATGGAGACACAGGGAGGGCATCTGACTCACAGGGACACTTAGAAAAAAGCAAGATTATTTGATCTAACTTCAGACTTTGTGACTGTTACAGGCTGATTTTGGCCTAGAACATCTCATAATAATTAAACTTGTATTCACACAAAGCTGTTGAGTCGTGATTTGAAGAATAAATAACAGTTACATAACACAACTGGATCTCGTGTGATGTTAACTGTGTTTGAAGGAAATAAGTGCCATTTTCAGATATCGAGTATCGGCAGATCCTATAATTAATAATTCCTGAACAAATGTATGTGTATGTGAAAATATAGTACGCTTAAAGGTGCATTGTGTAACTTTTCTGGTGGAGGGTCTGTCAAATACTTTTCTCCATGGATCTGTTATTGCTTTGTCTGGAATGTTTCACAGTATGGCTTTAAACCTTTTTATCACCATGGAAACCAAACCAGATTAAGTAACAGGTCAGATCTGTGGAGATGCGACCCCGCTCACAGTCAGAACGCCTGTTTTTCACCTGTAACTGAATAAATGTAAGGCAGAGCTGTTTAATGTCATACTGTGGAACATTCTAGAGAAAACAATGACATATCCAGAACCCCTAACCAAAAAGTTACACAGTGCCCCTTCAAGCTTAACAAACCAGAAACACAAACTCCCACAAAGTTCTTACCAAAGCAGAGTGTTTTCTTAAAGATAAACTTGTGTTTAGAGTCCAATCTAAAGTCAAACATTAACTCCACAAATCTGAGACGGACCAAAGAACAAAGTGACTCCAACAATAATCAATAAAACAATACGATTACAAAGCAGACTTCTTATGAGCAGAGATTCCACTGAAACTGCTACACAAGTTTCAAGAGGGGCTATTTTCCTTCTATGGAGCCTTGTACACTATCTTACAGCTAATCATAAGAAGGATTTGAATAGGACCTGGGAGAGATGACTAAAATACTCAAACCTGCATGGATGACATCTAAAATTTGCGATTTAGAGTTCTTTAGAGTAGTTAAAGGCAGATTAGCTTATTTTTCCTTATTAAAACTTAAAAAGTGAAAAACAGAACTATTTGATTTGAAACAGTTTGCTGTGGTCCAAAGTTATTCCTCACTTACCTTATGCTTGACAACTAAAGAAAAATTTAATTATTTTGCTGTGGTCCTACCTGGACGACTGAGGGATTACACAGACAACGAAGAGCTGCTTAGACAATATACTAGTATGTGTACTGAGGCAAGGCTTTGCTCAAACACATGGAAGAACATTGGGTACAGGTCCTTTAAAAGTAAAGCTGCAGAGTTACGGACCGATACAGGGCGTGTCTCCCACTCGACCCTCCATCTTGTTCAGGATTCCTCCAGTGGAAGTGGCACAGGCAACGTTTCCCTCGGAGTCTACGGCCACTGCTCCAACTGTACCCATTTTACCCCTGAAAACAAAGGAGAGGGTCAGAGAAGCAGAGGAGAGGGTCAGATGGAGCAGAAGAGAGAGTCAGAGGAGCAGAGGAGAGGGTCAGAGGAGCAGAGGAGAGGGTCAGAGGAGCAGAAGAGAGAGTCAGAGGAGCAGAGGAGAGGGTCAGAGGAGCAGAGGACAGGGACAGAGGAGCAGAAAAGAGGGTTAGAGGAGCAGAGGAGCGGGTCAGAGGAGCAGAGGATGATGCAGAGGAGGAGGTACATTTGGCACTCCACCGGGTTGGCTCCTGGCTCCAGGTTCTTCGTCCACCGGGCGCGGCTGTACTCTGTGATCAGGGACTCGGTGGGCACTTCCTGTATGCCCATCTGTCGCGCAAACACAGCAGCACCCCCTGCTGTTAGACACACATGGCTTGTCTGGAGAGAGGACGGACACAGGACACAGGACACAGGACAGCATTTTACTCAATGTTTTCTGCTTACATTTAGGATCTTTTGAGTCACCAGAACTGTGAGAAACTATGACTATGTTTAAAGGGCCCATATGACGCTATTTTCTGATCTATGTTCTAATGTTGTTGTTGCCTCTACCAGGGACCTTGTAGCTGTGAGGCTGAACTATCAAACTCTCCAGGTCCGTGTGTTTGTGTCGAGTCCGTACCTTGTCCATGACCAGGCGTGCTAGCTTCACAGGGTTAGCAATGTTTGAGACTGCAGACACTGCTCCAGAAGACAGATCCCTCCCGTCCATCACCAACGCGTCCATCTCCACCTGCCCCCCAGCTGTGAGCACCGAACCCCGGCCTGACAACAACCAGAGGAGAGGGAATCAACCACACCTGACCCCACCTAACCACACCTGCCCCCCAGCTGTGAGCACCGAACCCTGGCCTGACACCAACCAGAGAGGAGGGAGGCAACAAGGACCTCAAGTTTTCATGTTAAGAGCCTCTTTTAATCTTTTGTTCTGTACTGATTGTCAATTCTAGGGCCGAAATCATCCAGATGATTCTAGTGAAGGTGCATGGAGTTTAAAAACACAGTGGAGCACTTTCTGAATTACCACATAACATCACAAGATGGAACAGAGTGTTTTCTATTTGAGAGAAGAACTCTAAATATGCAGTGTTTGTGTGTTAAACATGTGAATGAAACAAAACACAACTCCAGGTCTGTTTGTAATGAGGAAACAACATATTTAGATCAGAAAATAGTGTAATTTGGGCTTTTTAAATTAAACAGAGTTTACAAAGAAAGTTCCATTACGTTTTTTAGAAAAAACACTAAAATCCTGTATTGTCGTAATCACAAAACACATTAAACATTACACCCAGATGAGGTAAACTTGATGTGTCTCTGCACTCATCTGTAAGCTCAGGTTTGTAACAGTGAAATGTGCTGTTAACACAAACATTACACAAACATAGGAGAATTCCAGGTGGAGTTTGCTGTAACTGTCACATTACACATTTGTTGACCTGGTTTATGGTTCATATCTCTGTAATTCCTGAGCCTATCCACATGAAACAAAAACTGACACAAAGTTCAGCGTCTTCTCTGTCAGGAGAAATAAAGTAAAGTCAACTGATTTTTTCACAGTAGCTTCAGAAAGTGGTGCCATTATTCAGCCTTGTGATAAAAGGGATTAAGCAAAATTGACTCTTTTTTTTAAACATTATTCCCTCATCAGAAACATGCCTGCAGGTTTTAGATGTCATCCATGCATGTTTGAGTAATTTAGCGATCTCTCCCAGGTCCTACACTACACTACAGCTTGACAAACCTGTTGTGATTGTGCTATGAAGGGGGAGTGACTTAGAGCAGAGAGCAAAAGTAAAGGAGGCTCAGAGCGTCAGAAACATAACTGAAATGTTGTTTTCGGTGAGTAGAACAATAAAAAAATAAAAGGTGTTACAGTTCATACCCCATAGAAGTCAAATACCCACTCTTTAAACTGTAATCTCATTTGTTGTGTCATTTTCTCACCGGCGTTGAAGTGTGGGTTGTCCTCCATGTTGACGACTGCCTCCACCACGGCGTCCACACTGCTGCCCCCTGCTGTCAGGACGTAGTAGCCCGCCTTCACTGCAGCACAGACTCCGCTTGTCGAGCCCTGAGCGCGCGCAGAAGGAATGTGCCCCGCGCCCCCATGGACCACCAGGACAGGACGCATCACCTGCCAATCAAATGTACACCTGTCAGTCATATACCAGTCTAGTGTTGTTAAAAGTATCAAAATGAGACACCGATCGATATTAAAACTAGTATTGAAACTAGATACGCATTAGAGCAGGTGTTGATACTACAAAAGTCCCATTGACAGGACAGAGCAGAACCTTTCCTGAATGTCTTTAGAATGATGTTGAGCTGTATCAGAACAAGTATAAGAGCACATAGACTAGTATACACCCATGGACCACTATGGAACCTACAGGACCACTGAGGGAGTACACACATATAAGGACACATGGGAATAGAAAAGAAAGTACTACCATTTAATGCTGAAAATCACATTCTATTCCTCAGTATCAAAAGTAGTATTGAGTTTGAAATTAGTTTGAAATTTTATCGTGACAACAGTACACCTGTCAGTAATACACCTGTCAATCATATTAAGATTAAGATTAAGATTAAGATTAAGATATGCCTTTATTAGTCCCACAGTGGGGAAATTCCAGTGTTGCAACGCACAGTTCAAGAACAGCAGGAAAATGGAACATGCAATAAAACAAGATAATAGATAATGGCTAAAAAATAATAATTTAGAAATAGACTTAAAGATAGACTCTAATTTTGTTCCGGTGGAGCAAAAATATAAAATACAAAATATAAAATACCAAAAAAAAAAAAAAAAAAAAAACCTATTATGTACAATAAAAGTAACAGTGCAGCATATGAACAGAGTAATGCATCAGTCTAAAAGGGCTACGCTTAGTATATCACCAGGACGTCAGATTAAAGATGCATTATGGAACTTTTCCTCCCACTACTACTACTTACTACTTCTATTACTATTGCTACTACTACTGCTACAACTACTACTGCTACTACTACTACTACTACTATTACTACTACTACTACTACTACTACTACTACTACTACTACAGCTAATACTACTGCTAAAACGGCAACTACTACTACTACTACAGCTAATACTAAGTAAGTAAGTTTTTATTTATATAACGCTTTTCACAGACATATGTTACACGCTTTACAGATCATTCTTCATTCACTCCATACCCAGTGGTGGTAAACTGCTATTGTAGCCACAGCTGCCCTTGGACAGACTGACGGAAGCGCAGCTGCCAATCTGCGCCATCGGCCCCTCCGACCACCATCATCACACACGCACACACCACTTTCATACTACTGCTAAACTACAACTACTACTGCAACGCAAGACTACTAGCTACTGGAACAGCTTGTGTCCACCAGTGATAAGACTATTTCATGGTTTCATGGTCCTGGATCATTTCAAACGAAAACCTACACGTTACATTTGCAGCACAGGCTCCAGGATCCTTATTACACATTCTGCACCATCCACTATGAGCTTATCTACGTACACTTTTATAACGAGATGAGATATCTAAAATGAACTGATTATGAGCCTTGTTCTAATCTGATATAACGCTCATCCCTCTCACTCGTGTATTTAGACTGATACACAAAAGACACGTGCCACAGTGAAGAGGCGGGGCTTTAAGTCAACCAACCTGTTTGTCAACCAAACAATAAAGTCAACCAACCTGCTTGTGTTATTAAACCATTTTAGATCAACAACGCGATTTACAAACGACAAAATGGACTATTATACTATTATTATAGTTAATTATTATTAACTATTACAAATATAGGCCTGTATACTTGGAAAAGCATGATCTGTCTTTATTACTGTGCAGTAGGCCTGTCTGAATTATAACAACAACAACAACAACAACAACAACAACAACAACAACAACAACAACAATTCAAATGTAAAATGCACATCATTTATTGAGCCACGCGAGTCTAGCCAAATTTGCGTAAAGAGCTCAGGCACGGGTAGGGTTTTCTTGCAGGATCACTCGCTTCCGCAAGAATGACCTACTTCTGATGTAGTCCCGGTAAACAGAGGACCAGTCCCCGGTAAACAGAGCAGTCCCGGTAAACGAAGCAGTCCCGGTAAACGGAGGACCAGACCCCGGTAAACAGAGCAGTCCCGGAAAACGGAGGACCAGACCCCGGTAAACGGAGGAGCAGTCCCCGGTAAACAAAGCAGTCCCCGGTAAATAAACGACAGGCTGCGGGAAATCACCGTGGTTTAAAACGTGGAGACGTGGACACGGAAAATGACCAAACCGTGCGCGGCCTGGCTACCATTCGGTTAGGAGGAATAAACTCTGAGGGTGCCAATAAAATACAAGTTTCCGTCAATAAAAGACACTTCCGAGACACACAGGAAACTACAAAATAAAACCAAAATGAAAGACTGGTGAAATGTTTAGACCCGAAGCTGCCCGCTGAAGTGACCGTGTGTGGAGTGACCATAGACTGTACATATGAATGGACAGAGCTAACCCGTATTAAATGTTCATATTTACCCGCTCTACATGATCCTGGTGTTTTTTATTTCGCTATTTTGTCTGTTAATAAATTCCTATTTCTAATATGAAACTCGGCTCCAAAATCCTCCCTATAACTGCTAGCCTCGTAAGCTTCATTTGACTGGAGCTGCTGTGGGTGACATCACACTCCCTTAGTCCACTTCTTTGTATACTGTTATTATATTGTCTACGGGAGCGACTCATGTGGTTGTCTTGATGTAACAGGTTTTGATGATTCACTAATTTGGACTTTATTTGCTGCAATAATAAAATGCCTGAATCTAAGTTTGTTTTGCCTTCAGTACTTGGTGACATCACACAGCACTGCCCCGATTACAGCCAGGTGTTCTGATTTCAAACACCTGGCTGCAGGTTTAAAGTGTGGATACCTGTCGGACCATGACACTGATTTTGGTCTGAAAGTTCTGCTTTTACAATATGAACACATTTGACTCATTTAAAATAAAAAGGTATTTCAGCTTTAACTAAACTAAACAAGAGGAATCAGATCAACGCGTGTGAATGAAACAAAACACAACTCCAGGTGTGTTTGTGATGAGGAAACTACATGATAACACTGATCAGAAAACAGCGTCATGTTGGCCTTTTAAAGCTGTAGTCCACAAGCGGGTTCACTGCAGTCACAGTCACAGTCACAGATTCTAACTACACTGTTTGAAATCTATTTTCACAACAAGAAATAAAGCCCTTTCAGCACCAGGGACAGCTCCAGTGTTTAATGCTCAAACCTTGCATATTTTCTGCAGATTTTCTTAAAAAGAAAACACTCCGTTCCACCTTGTGATGTCATGTGGTAATACAAGAAGTGCTCCACTGTGTATTTAAACTCTAAACACCTTCACTAGAATCATTTGGATAATTTCAGCCCTGGAATTTTCACTTTATACTGAACAAAAAGGAAAAGGAGCTGTTAGATTGAAAACTAGTGCTTCATGACATCACAAGGTGAAACAGAGCATTTTTAATTTGGAGATGTCGACACACTAATAATAAAGTGTTACTCAAACATGTGTGAATGAAACAAAACACAACTCCATTAATATTTTTGAGGAGTGGTTGGTTTGAGTGGTTGTATTCTTTTATAAGATTTGACATTTCTTTCAACGCCATGAAAACAAATATCAAATTTGACTTAAAATCAGAGGAAAGAGCGAAAATGTGCTGTAATGAAGCTAATTATGTTCCAGAGAGACGAGTCACATTCATAAATCCGGTTCCGCGGAGTTTTATAAGAAGCGTCCCTAGTGCGTGCCGTAGCGTGTCGTGAGCGCGCTCCTCATTCTGAAATGCGCGCCCCCGCCGCAGGAAGCACCGTGCGCGCGCTCGGAGGGGCTGCGGTCCCATTGACGGTCCGTCTCCTGGCAGCACCATCAACCACCATCTTCACCAGAGCCGACCCAACCCGAGCTCCATCCGCGGGGGAAGCCAGGCGCCGTGTCCGCCCCAAAGAGCACCTTCTCCGGGCTTCAAAACCTGGGACTTATCGCTGCTGACGGACCCCCACCCTCCACATCTACACAGCCGTACACCGCCCACCTCTCTGCCAAGGAACACCGGGGCAGGAGCGCAGGAGACCGGCTACATCTCCACAGCTGGGCCGCTTCAGCAGTGCGTTATCGCCGCGGAAAAAGGCGATATGGACTATCCGTGAAAAGAGCCGAGGTGGAGGGGAGGGGGGTGGGGGGGTACCATCCGAGCCAAACCGAGCCCAACCGAGCTAATTCCAGCCGATCCGAGCCGATGGAGCGGGAGATGCTGCTTTTTTCGCACCGTGCTGACAATGATCCAAATGCGTAATATGGAAGAAGCGAGCGTTCCGTGAAGAGAAGGCGTTTTAACCGCTCACCGCGCGCGTACATCTCTGCCGCTTCTGCCGCCTCTTCCACCGCCATGGGACCCCCGCATCTGCCGCGTACGCCGCTCAGCTGCCATCCCTGGGCCATGTCGTGATCCGTGGGCTGGTTTGGCTGTGGCGGTTTGCAAAGAGACAGGAGGAGCGGAGGAGGTGGCGAAGGAGCGAGCGCATACAGGCCGAGAGTGAGGCGCTTGTTTCGGGGGGAAGATGTTCGCGTCCATGGGGCCCAGAGGCGGTCCTCGCCCAGCTCTCGCCCAGGCCGTCCCAGAGCCAGACCTGAGCCACCTGACCGAGGAGGAGCGCAAGATTATCCTGGCGGTTCTGGCCCGGCAGCGGGAGGAGGAGGCGAAGGAGGAGGCGATGCTAAAGTAAGGCTGGAACCAGGGGTGTGAGGGGGGTGAGTGTGAATGGGCCGCGGAGGTGGGTGCTTCTGAGGCGGACAGCGTGAGGGCCTAGAGGCGGGAGAGAGCTGGAGGTCCAGACTCAACCAATTCACTTTAGCTCAATTACTAAAGACACGGGAGGGGAGAGTAGCCAAAAACCTGCTATGGTAATATATGACTTCCCCAGAAGAAGTAAAAGTGTAGGGACCTGAATCATTACTTAAATAACAGTAAAAAGTATATGGTGAAGAAGCTACTCAAGTAACAGTTTAAACTTCACAGCTGATTCATGTAATCGGACAAAAACACCAGAACAGACCTAAAATAAAACAAAATGGAGCGCTGCAAGAAACACAAATGTTCAAATCATTTCAGATTGTCACATAAAGCTTTTGTCACTTTAGATTTACTCACAAGTAAAAGTACTGTTACAGTGTACTATATATTACTCAAATAAAAGTACTGTTACTTAAAACAATATGATTCCAAATAATAAAACAGTACATCTTTACTACATCAATGTTATTGTCTCCTCTGGAAAAGATACTTCATATCCAAAAGTTCTAGTTCGATTAAATCCATCAGTGTGATATTTTGTGTAAGAAAACAAAACTAAAGCAAACTGAAGTCATTCACAAAGACTAAAACTCAAAAGCAATGTACATTTTGATGCCAAACTAATTTTATTTGGTGTGTGTTCAGACTTGTCCAGGTTCCAGTCCGGTTTAGTCCTCATGGAGAATTTGAGTTTGGTCAGGTCAGGGAAAGAACACACCTAAAATAAAACTAAATCATATATGAAGGAGCGCTGCAAGAAAAACAAATGTTCGAATCATTTCATATTGTCCACATAAAGCTTTTGTCACTTTAGACTGATGCTGTGTTCATGCGCTCCTGGGGAAATCAGGGCTGGACTTGTTTGCGTTCATGTGCTTTTATGTGGGAAAGTCTGGATTTTAATGTCACCAATAATAAAATCAATGATAAAATTCGCTCATTAACAGTGTTTAAAAGCGCTAACCAGTGAGAGTTGTTGCTTGTTATCTTATTTGTTTACTTTGCTTAGTTAAAGGTGCATTGTGTAACTTTTCTGGTGGAGGGTCTGTCAAATGCTTTTCTCCATGGAGATGTTATTGCTTTGTCTGGAATGTTTCACAGTATGATGTTAAACCTTTCTATCATCAGGGAGACCTAGACCAAGTTACAGGTCAGATCTGTGGAGAGGCGACCCCACTCACAGTCAGAATGTCTGTTTTTCTAGGTATTTTTGAACTAAAACCACCTGTAATTGAACAAATGTAAGGCAGAGCTGTTTAATGTCACACTGTGGAACATTCCAGGCAGAGCAATGATGTATCCATAGAAACAAGCAGGAGACGGACCACAAACCAAAAAGTTACACAGAACACCTTTAATGTTACATCAGTATTAATGGAAAAGTTGTACTATGGGGTGTTTCTTGTGGAGATTGTCAAAGCTCACATGTGTTAGAGAAATAGACAGATCAGCTATGAGTTCCTGAGTTGTTTTTCCCACTTGTGTTGCATCCAGGTGCATTTATCAGCTCATAAAAAACATTTTTTGAGTTCCTGAGGACCACATCAACGTAGCATTACCCACAGTGGGAAGTGGTCCTGGTTTGATCATGGTTTAGTCCCAATGTAGACTTGGTTTGGTCTGTTATAGTCCTGGTTTTGTCCTGGTGTAGTGCTGGTCTAGTCCTGGTTTTGTCAGTATGATATTTTGTGTAGAAAAAAGTAAAGTAAACAAAACTAAACTAAATCAAAGTAAACTTTTCATGAGCTAATAGAAGAGAGTGGACAGAAGGACGAGTGGGAACCAGATCCAAACTTCTGACAAATCACAGAGACTCACAGCAGAAACAAATATATCATCCCTTTTGCTTTTACCAAGATGCATCTGAAGTGTGAAGTAAGCAGCTACTGTTCTGAGCCTGATTTACACTGCAGAACTATGGTCACAGCCAAACATTAAAGAGGGGCTATTTTACTTCTGCGGGGTACTAACACACAACATATTTAGATCACTATGTTACCTTTTATTGTTTTGAAAATGCTATATTCACTAAAACCAATGCATTCACATATTTTATAAGTTTCACTTTTAGTTTTGATGCTCTGAGTCTCCCCTCCCTTTGCTCTCCATGCTAAGTCAGTCCCCCCTTATAGCGCTATCGCAACACAATCAGCGTGTATCCCACTTATGAAACTACTGCATATCACATCAGGTTTGTTGTAGTTGTACAAGTTGCTGTATTTGTGGAGAATTGTCGTGTGAGAGCATGGGTTAAATAAAAAAATAAAATTGTGGGCCTTGTACAGAATCTTACAGCTAATCTTGAAAAGGTTTGAAAAGGGCACAGGAGAGATCACTAGATTACTCAAACCTGTATGGATGACATCTAAAATCTTTGATGAGGAAACGTTATAACATGGTAGAAAGCTAAAAGAAAAATTATTCAAATGTTCAAATAATTTACATGTATTTATATCTTGTTGTGATATTTTTGTATTTGTAAGAAACAGACTGTCCCCACCTACTCCACGTATTGGTCACCATCTGTAAGGCTCTGAGTGAGTGACAGATGCGTTCAACCAATCACAGTCAAGTAAACAGGAGTACAGGGGTGTCCAAAATCACTTCTACTCACATTAGGGCAGGACAAGTTCAAGCAGTAGTTCAGATCAGTACTTTTAGGTCTGAAAATGACTTACACACTCCTGGACGAACAAAGGATTATTATACATGTATTAACATAAACATGGACATGGCATAAAACTGGACTTCTCAGTGATAGTCTTGTTAAACACATCTGGGAAAATTGACCCAAAGACTGAGATCTGAATTGATAAACTCATACAAGAATCACATTTCAGAACATATTTGCACAAATCTAAACTACAGGGTTGGCAGCTTTTATGCACAATAAGACAGGAGAGTTTGCTGTTTGTAGAGGAAATAATGGTGCTTTATAAAGCCATTCAAACTGCAGTTTGGATTGTGGTTAGTCCGGCAGCCCTGTGGTTAGAGGGCGTTCTCGGTCCATTTTGGTTGTTGTCCTTCTGGAGTTGTGCAGATTTGGTCGCCCGAGAGACTTTAGACTTTCCAAGCCACTGATGGAACCTTTACTGCCTGTCACTAAGGCTTCAAATGCCACCTGCAGTTGTATTATGCACCGCTCAAGACGTACCTCCACAAATATGAACCTTTCTTTTCTGACCATGTTTATGTTTGCATTAAACCTTGAGGAGCAGTGCATTACACTGTTTTAACACAGTGGTCAGAGTCTAGAACAGCACGACGCGCAGTGGAGGGGTGTTACTCCGGTCCAGATTCAAGTTGGAAAAACAATGATCAGTTTATTACAGTAAAGATTCAGCTAAGTCCTAAACACTGGAAAGAGCTCAGATCAGACAAAATGAGGATCCAATGAAGTTACTTTAGTCAGCTGGGCACTGTTACTACACTTACAGTTAATAAAGCAACGTCTGAGAGTGACTTTCTGCTTTTGTTGACATTAGTGCTGTTTACATGTTTGCATCATTAGCATAATGGTACATTTACATCAAGTACGATCAATATTTGAACTGTCAGATATCAAACTTTATCCAAATGCGGTGTCGTCATGTTGGATTTTCTAACTCAAACTCTGAAATGTTCTCTGAGTTTCTGAGTAGAAATTATGAGATCTCTGTGCGCTCTAGTGTCATGTACAACAATGTCAATGTCTCAGAAAAGCTGAACTCTGAGGACGTCTGGAACGCACCATGAGAACAATGATGAACTGTTACAGTGACTACCTGTGTGCTCATACAGAGATACTGCACGGGAGTTATACTGCATGGGAGTTATACTTCACAGCATTCTCACTGACCCTGCGGTACACTGAATGAACCTGTTGTCCCAAACCCTGAAGTGTGGTCCCAAGCAATACATGTAACATTTTGTCTTATGGTTTGGTGCTGATGTAGACTTGGCTTGGTCCTGGTTTAGTCCTGGTTTGGTCCTGGTTTAGTCCTGGTTTAGTCCTGGTTTGGTCCTGGCTTAGTCCTGGTTTAGTCTTGGTTTGGTCCTGGCTTAGTCTTGGTTTAGTCCTGGTTTGTTCCTGGATTGGTCCTGGTGTGGATCCTGACTTAGTCCTGGCGTTGTCCTGCCTTAGTCCTGGTTTGGTCCTGGCTAAGTTCTGGTTTGGTTCTGGCTTAGTCCTGGTGTGGTCCTGGCTTAGTCCTGGTTTGGTCCTGGCTAAGTTCTGGTTTGGTTCTGGCTTAGTCCTAGTTTGGTTCTGCATGGTCTAGTCGAGATCTAGTCCAGGTTCAGTCCAAGTTTATTCCATATCTCAGTCCATATAACATGCTGCTTATGATTGGTCACTTTTTTCATTTTTTTTTGTTGTTGTCCAAGTCTAGAACTCTATATGCAGAAATGTCATGCACATGGAGGAAACACATTTGGGCTGCATTCACACCTGGTTTGGTCTTGTTCTAGTCCTGATTTAGTCCTGGTTTAGTTCTGGTGTTGACCTGGTTTGTACAGATTTGGTTTGGTCATGTTGTAGTCCTGTTTTAGTCCTGGTCTAGTCAGGGTTTAGTTCCAGGTTTAGTCCTGGTTTTGATAAGGAGAGTGATTAAAGTGTGAATCGAGCGTTAGTCACATGTATTTTTAGTTTAATCATATGAATGACATCATCAGACAGGCTTGTGCACACAGAGCACACTGGGGCCTGTATGAGACATGGGCTTTGGTTGTTGTCTGATTTGGGTCTCTTTGCCTAAAAAGAAATCTCATAAACGCTCAGCAAAGGTGTAAAACATCGACAAGTTTATCACAGAGAAGCTCCACCTTGTGACATCAGCAGGTGTAACAGTGTTATGAGCTGTGCAGAGGGAGACAGACTAAATGTGCAGGATTACTGAAACATGTGTGAATGAAACAAAACACAACTCCAGTTATGTTTTTGATGAGGAAACAACATTATAACATAGATTAGAAAATAGCATAATATGGGAGCATTAGATAAAGCACCTTTAAAGCAACGTTACCCAACTTTTTTTGCTAAATAGAGTAAATTCTTAGACTGCAACACCATACACTGTATATATAAATGAACATAGCTAGGAAGTGAGCATGGGCGTGCTTCTGGCTCTTGCTCCAATTCAAAAAACGTTGCTCCTCTCTCTGTAACTGCTGCTGTGAGCCTCATCATTTTGGTCTTAAAATGTTCATATTAACCCGCTCTACATGATCCCCTATAACTGCTAGCCTCGGTGAGCTTCACTTGACTGGAGCCGAACACTGTGGGTGATGTCACACTCCCTTAGTCCACTTCTTTATACAGTCTATGTGCTACATGTTCTTTTCATCTGGTTATGGAACACTGTATCTGTGGAAAAGTTAAGAAGCCGCTATATGAAGTTTAGTGCTGAGAGCTGAGTGGTTGTGAGGGTGCTCCACTCGGTTCACTTCTCTGTGTGAAAATCTAGTTCTAAAGCTGCGCACATGTGTGAAAAGTCATGCATGTGAATACTAGAGGTGTGACACAGGCTTTGAGAGAGACAGGGACAAGTTAGATAGATTTAAATACAGACTTCGTCCTACAGTAGTAGTTGTAGTAGCAGTAGTAGCAGCAGCAGTAGTAGTAGTAGTATTAGTAGTAGCAGTAACAGTAGTAGTAGCAGCAGCAACAGAAGTAGTAGCAGTAGTAGTAGTAGTAGTAGTAGTAGTAGTAGTAGTAGTAGTAGTAGTAGTAGCAGCACATGTCAAGCCTAGTAGCAGCAGTAACAGTTATATATATATAATTGAGAGTATTGGTGGACTTGGCCCCATCACTCCTGCTGCAGCTGTGAGTGCTCCCTGTGACCAAACCAAGCGCTCCCTCCTGTTCTGTTCTGTGCTCCCCATAAGCAAACCCAGCGCTCCTGCTGTACCCTGCGCTCCCCGTGAACTGCGCGCTCCCTGTGAGCAAACCCAGCGCTCCTGTTCTATTTTAAGCTCAGAGATAGCCGGGCACTGCATATCGATTCACAGCATCTAAAGAGGGAAACGGGCCATATACGTTAGACTTAAGACTTCCTATAATCTACCAGAGAAAGAGAGGGAGGAGAGAGAGGGGGAGGAGGAGGAGGAAAGGAGAGGAAAGAGAGAGGAAGATGAGAGAGAAAGAGAGGAGAGAGGGGAGGAGGGAGAGAGAGGGCAGAGGAGGGGATGAGTAACATGAAGGAAGGCGGGATAGGAGAGAAGAGGAGAGGAGGGAAGAAGGGAGGAATTAAAGATAAGGGAGAGAGGCAAGAGGGAGGTGAAGGAAGAGAGAGGGAGGATGAGAGGATGGAGTGAAGTATATGAGAGAGAAGTGGAAAAGATGGAAAGAAAGAGGGTACAGAAGGTAGAGAGAAAGGAGGGGCGAAGAGAGATAGCAGATGAAAGAGCGGTGGAGAAAAGTGAAAGCAGATAGTGATAAAGGAGAGAGAAAGAGAGAGGGGGAAGAGACGGAGGGGTTTGAAGGAGGAGAGAGTGAGTGTACAGTGTTTACAGCAGGTGTCTCCTGTCCTTTGGGGATGCCCCAGCAGCTCCTGAGACTTCTTCTAAAAATAGAAAAGTTCTTTTTTTACATTCTGATTCAAGAAAAGACATCAGTTTGTGATTGTGTGTCTCTTTGCTCAGAAGCACACGTGTGACAGGACGGGCTGGACAGTTGTGTGCCCTTGAATATTTCATGCTCTTGAAGAATCTTGCTTTACAGTCAAATGAACAATACTGTGCAGAATGTTTCATCATTATCTTAATCAACTGATTGTGCTGCACTGTTTTCACCTACCCCCTATCTCCACCCACTGCTTTGTACTTGTGAATACTGAAAAATCACCAAGACAAAACTGAAGCTAAACCAAGACTAAACCAGGACTAAATCAGGACTAAAGCAGGTCTAAAGTAGGACTAAAGCAGGTCTAAAGCAGGTCTAAAGCAGGACTAAAGCAGGACTAAAGCAGGCCTAAAGCAGGTCTAAAGCAGGCCTAAACCAGGACTAAAGCAGGCCTAAACCAGGACTAAAGCAGGTCTAAAGCAGGCCTAAACCAGGACTAAAGCAGGTCTAAAGCAGGACTAAAGCAGGTCTAAACCAGGACTAAAGCAGGTCTAAAGCAGGACTAAACAATGACTAAAGCAGGTCTAAAGCAGGACTAAACCAGGACTAAAGCAGGACTAAAGCAGGCCTAAACCAGGAATAAACCAGGTCTAAAGCAGGCCTAAACCAGGACTAAAGCAGGACTAAACCGGGACTAAAGCAGGTCTAAAGCAGGCCTAAACCAGGACTAAAGCAGGTCTAAAGCAAAACTAAACCAGGACTAAAGCAGGTCTAAAGCAGGCCTAAACCAGGACTAAAGCAGGTCTAAAGCAGGCCTAAACCAGGACTAAAGCAGGACTAAAGCAGGCCTAAACCAGGAATAAACCAGGTCTAAAGCAGGCCTAAACCAGGACTAAAGCAGGTCTAAAGCAGGACTAAACCAGGACTAAAGCAGGTCTAAAGCAGGACTAAACCAAGACTAAAGCAGGCCTAAACCAGGACTAAAGCAGGTCTAAAGCAGGCCTAAACCAGGACTAAAGCAGGTCTAAAGCAGGCCTAAACCAGGACTAAAGCAGGTCTAAAGCAGGACTAAACCAGGACTAAAGCAGGTCTAAACCAGGACTAAAGCAGGTCTAAAGCAGGCCTAAACCAGGACTAAAGCAGGTCTAAAGCAGGCCTAAACCAGGACTAAAGCAGGTCTAAAGCAGGCCTAAACCAGGACTAAAGCAGGTCTAAAGCCCTCCTTTGTGGGTGTGTTCACAGAAGGCTGTTCAGATGTATAAATGCTAATATTAAAGGTATTGTTTGCATGTTTAAACCTGTGCAATTTGTGTTAGCGTCGGTGTTATAGAGTCGTTAGCACATTTTTTTTTTTTCCCCACAGTTTTCTTAAGACACAAACAAAAGGATTTAAAGTGAGAAAAGCGCATGTGTTAAATAAAGGTGGTTTTAGCCCACACAGAACAGACTCAGAGGTGCTATAATCTGGACCTAACCTGGAACTTTAACTTTAATATTAAACTATTTTCTGTTCTATGTTATAATACAGTTTCCTCATCCTCATGTTTCACTCACGCATGTTCTTCTGAGTTCTTCTCTCAAACAGAAGACACCTTGTTCAACCTTGTGATGTCATGTGATAATACAGGAAGTGCTCCACCTTCACTAGAGTCATTTGGATAATTTCAGTCCTGGAATTGCCAATCTCTACTGTACAAAAGGTAAAAGAAGCTGTTAGCTTGAAATTTATCGCTTCATGACATCACCAGGTGGAACAGAGCATTTCGAGCTTTTGGAAATGTAGACAGACTAATAATAAAGAGTTACTCAAACATGTGAATGAAACAAAACACAACTCCAGGTCTGTTTTTGAGGAGGGAACAACATTTTTAACATTTTAAAGCTCATGAGTCAATTTTGCATAATATAGGATACAAAAGTGGCAGAGTGGTTAGTCTTCGCCTTGCAGCCTGAGGGTCTGGGGTTCAGCTTCTTCCTGGACTGTGGAGTTTGCATGTTCTCCCTGTGTCTGGGTGGGTTTCATCAAGAACCAAAATCTAAGTCTCAGTCTCAGAGCTTCAGTCCTCCTTTTGAATTTTGTGTTGGAATTTCTGCACTGGAACGTCTCTGCGCTAAAATATGGTTAGATTTGATTTATGTTTTAATACTAGATTTCTGTTCAAAGTTCACATTAAACATACGCGGAAGAACTGATAAAAGAAACTCAATCTAATACAAGAATCCCACTTCAGAACCTGCGATGTCACTGCAAATCACTATCATGTCATGTTTGGGCTGTATTTCAGGGAGGAGAAGCCGATCCAGGCTCGGACCGTCAACCTTGTGGGACAGAAGAAACCTCCACAGCAAAACGACGTCAGGTTGGTTCCCATTTACACCCAGAAAGAGACCGGGTTCAGTCCTGCTTTAGTCGTGTTTTAGTCCTGGTTTAGTCCTGGTTTGATTTTGCTTTAGTCCTGATTTGGTCCTGTTTTACTCCTGGTTTGGTCTTGGTTTGGTTCTGCTTTAGTCCTTTTCTAGGCTTGGTTCTGCTTCAGAGCTCGAGTCCTTGGGATTGGTAAAAGTTGATCACATTTGAGTATTTGTGGAGTGAATTAACAATGACCTGTACTTTGAAAACATTTTAAAATGGACAACATTTTACTGCAGTTTGAACATGGTAAAAAAGTGCTGGTACCTGAAGGTAAAAGAACTTCTCTGTCTCTAACTAGTCAAACAGCAGTGAGCAGATTCACATCTAGTTCTGCTTTAGCCCTGGTTTAGTCCTGCTTTAGGTCTGGTTTGGTTCTAGTTTGGTTCTGGTTCAGTCCTGGTTTAATTCTGGTTTAATGTGCTGGTAACTACAGGTAAAAGACTGAAATCCTTCGCCTCTGGCTTTAGTCAAACAGCAGTGAGCAGATACATGTCTAATCCTGGTTTAGTTCTGGTTTAGACCTGGTTTAGTCCTGCTTTAGTTCTGCTGTAGTTCTGCTTTAGTTCTGCTTTAGTCCTGGTTCTGCTTTAGTTCTGCTTTAGTCCTGCTTTAGTCCTGCTTTAGTTCTGCTTTAGTTCTGCTTTAGTTCTGCTTTAGTCCCGGTTTAGTTCTGCTTTAGTTCTGCTTTAGTCCTGCTTTAGTTCTGCTTTAGTCCTGCTTTAGTCCTGCTTTAGTTCTGCTTTAGTTCTGCTTTAGTCCCGGTTTAGTTCTGCTTTAGTTCTGCTTTAGTTCTGCTTTAGTCCTGCTTTAGTTCTGCTTTAGTCCTGCTTTAGTTCTGCTTTAGTTCTGCTTTAGTCCTGGTTTAGTCCTGCTTTAGTTCTGCTTTAGTCCTGGTTTAGTTCTGCTTTAGTTCTGGTTTAGTTCTGCTTTAATTCCGCTTTAGTCCTAGTTTAGTCCTGGTTTAGTTCTGCTTTAGTCCTGGTTTAGTTCTGCTTTAGTTCTGGTTTAGTTCTGCTTTAATTCTGCTTTAGTCCTGGTTTAGTCCTGCTTTAGTCCTGGTTTAATATGCTGGTAACTACAGGTAGAAGACTGAACTCCTCGCTTTAGTCCAACAGTACTGAGCAGATACATGTCTTAATGAGATGGACAAGCCTCAGCCCAGATCCAGTTTAGATCTGGTCTGGCCTCAAACTGAACTGCAGTCAGTGTACTCTGCTCCTGTCACTTTGCTCCTGTCACTCACTGCTCTGGGCGGGTGAGGGGATTCAAGGAAGTGACTACTACCATTGCTACTACTAATGCTGTGACTTGACTACTACTTAGTGTTGTCACAATACTAAAAATTCAATCGCAGTTTTGATTGATTATTAAATGGTAGTACTTTCTCTATTCCCATGTGTCTTATATGTGTGTACTCCCTCAGTGGTCCTGTAGGTTCCATAGTGGTCCATGAGTGTATACTAGTCTATGTGCTCTTATACTTGTTCTGATACAGCGCAAGATCATTCTAAAGACATTCAGGAACGGTTCATTTCTGTCCTGTCAATGGGACTTTTCAGTATTGATAACTGTGAAAAATTAGTATCTAGTTCCATAGTTTTATTATCGATAAGTATCTTGTTTTCTATACTTCTAACAACCCTACCCTGAGATATTTCTTATTTTTCCTTATTAAAGAACCAAACACATCCTAATGTATTTATTGAATTGTCCCTGAGCAGAGCCTGTGCAGGAAAATCAAACCTGATTAGCTGAAGATAACGAGCTCAAAGGAAACATGTGTCTAGAGCAGAGCACCTCAGGGTCAGCTCAGGGTCACCCAGCCCCCTGGGTATCCTCCAGTTCACTTAACCTGAAAACTTTAAGGAGGGGGTATTATGTAAAACCATTGCATGGAGCTTTCTGTCCTGTTATAACATTATTTCCTCATCAAAAACATGCCTGAAGAGGTTTTAGATGTCATCCATGCAAGTTTGAGTAATTTAGAGATCTCTCCAGGGCCCTATTCAAACCCTCTTTATCGTTAGCTGTAAGATTCTGTCCAATGTTCAGTCCACAATCCTACATCACCCATGCTCCCACGCGAGAATTCTTCATAAATATACAAAACATAATACAAAACTGAACACAGCAACTTGACAAAGTTGATGTGATGTGCAGTAGTTTCATTAGCGGGATGCACGCTGATTGTGTTGTGATACCGCTCAGAAGGGGGAGTGAATTAGTGCAGGGACCAAAGTGAGGGGAGACTCCCTCAAGTGCCAAAAACCACAACAGCGAAACTTATAAAACATGTTCATATGCTTAGTGAATGTAGCATTTTCAAAACAATAAAAGGTAACGTGGTGATCTAAATATATTTTAGTGTTACAGTTAAAGGGCCCATGTTAGGTTATCTTCTGCACTATGTTCTAGTGTAGTCTCCTCATCACAAACAGACCTGGAGTTGTGTTTTGTTTCCTTCACACATGTTTAACTCACACATCCTGCATACTTAAGCTGAGTTCTTCTCTCAAACAGAAATACACCAATACACCATCACTAGAATCATTTGGATCATTTACAACCTAGAATCTCCATTTTCTACTGAACTAAAAGGCAAAAGGTGCTGTTAACTTGAAAACTACCGCTTCATGACATCATCAAGTGGAACAGAGCATTTTGAGCGTCGAAGATGTACAGTCCCTGACAAAAGTCTTGTCGCTTATCCATTTTGTAGAAACAAAAGCTTATAACCTGACTTTAAATTAATCGATTGGGTTTAGAAATGTCTCATATGAAAGCTAAAACCCTCCCAAATTATGCTCAATATATATATTAAAATAAAATAATTTTGCTTCACTGAAGAAAGATTGATCATTTAATGAACACAGAAAGGTCAGATTTTGGCAAGACAAAAGTCTTGTCGCCTACAGAAAATTGAACAAATAATTTACTTCAAATACAAAAATATGTTGCATAACGTCAGTGAATTAAGTAGTGGTGCTGTGAGATCCATATTTAATATCTTGTATGACTTCCATGAGCTTGAAGGACTGCATCCATGCGGTTCGACAATGATTCATACAATTTGTTGATGAAGTCATCAGGAATAGCAAAGAAAGCAGTCTTACATGCCTCCCAGAGTTCATCAAGATTCTTTGGTTTTGCCTTCCATGCTTCCTCTTTCATTCTACCCCAGACATGCTCAATGATGTTCATGTCTGGTGACTGGGCTGGCCAGTCCTGGAGCACCTTGATCTTCTTCGCCTTGAGGAACTTTGATGTAGAGATAGAAGTATGCGATGGAGCACCATCCTGCTGCAAAATTTGACCCCTTTTATGGTTGGGAATGTAAGAGGTAGCTAATACTTCTTGATATTTTAGGCTATTGATATTGCCTTCCACCCTGCAAATGTCTCGCACACCCCCATACTGGATGTAACCCCAGACCATGATTTTTCCGCCACCAAACTTAACTGTTTTCTGGGTGAATCTTGGATCCATGCGGGCTCCAGTAGGTCTCCTGCAATATTTGCAGCGGCTGTGATGTAATTCAACCAAGGATTCATCTGAGAAATCCACCTTCTGCCACTTTTCCAGTGTCCATCCTTTTAGCAGGCTGTGGGCCTTGGCAAATGCCACACGGTTTTTTAATTGCCTTTTGTTTAGTGCTGGTTTCTGTGCACTGATTCGACCATGGAGGCCATTTCGAGACAGAATTCTACAAACTGTTCTGGTTGACACAGGGACTTGAGGTGACCAGGCCTGGTGGAGCTCTGCTGCAGTGGAAAAGGGGCTGGCCTTGGATTTTTGAATCAACAAACGGTCCTCCTGAGCAGTTGTCTTGCGGGGTCTGCTGGACCTGGGCTTGTCAAAAACATCTCCAGTCTTTTCAGATCTTTTTCTTATTCTTTGTACTTGACGCTGAGACACATTGAAGGTGTCAGCCACCTCAGCAGTGGATCTGGTCTTCAGCCTCTTGATAATTAAAGCTTTGGTCTCAGGGTGGATCTTAGGCATGTTGTCAGAGGTCAAGTTGCAGTTGATGTGAAGGTCTGGTGTGCTGGGGTTCTTTTTATACACACCCACTAATTGATTGATCAGTAATTGATCACAGGTGAGGCTGTAATCTAGGATTGGGTGCATCATATGACAAGGCGACAAGACTTTTGTCTTGCCAAAATCTGACCTTTCTGTGTTCATTAAATGATCAATCTTTCTTCAGTGAAGCAAATTTATTTTAGTATATTGAGCATAATTTGGGAGGGTTTTAGCTTTCATATGAGACATTTCTAAAACCAATCAATTAATTTAAAGTCAGGTTATAAGCTTTTGTTTCTATAAAATGGATAAGCAACAAGACTTGTCAGGGACTGTAGACAGGCAAATAATAAAGGATTACTCAAACACGTGTGAATGAAACAAAACTCAACTCCAGGTCTGTTTTTGAGGAGGTAACAACATTAGAACATGGCTAAAAACCCACAGAAGTCAATTTTACGTTACATAGGACCTTTAATACCCCATCGAAGCAAAATACTCCCTCTTTAATATCAAAATAAAGATGTTAATCTCACTAGAGTCAAAGGTAACAGTTTGAACGTAATTCCATAAATAGCAGACTGTGACCTCAGAGTCGTCTTTACTCACGTGAGCTTTGTAAAAACAGACTTGCTCCTGGAGGATGTTTTCCCTCCAAACGCCGCACTCTGATTGGTCCCTGCAGCCGGGCACCATGGCGACCAGCTCAGCATCTAGACACACTTCCTGTTCAGACCGATGGGAATTCAGTCTGAGATCAGAGACAGAAATAGAGCGGTGTGAGCAGGAGTAAAAGGTTACATTTATTAGAAAAAACTAATAATACTACAACATTCAAAATATGTGTGAGAGTGAAGAGGCCCAGGAAGTACTCGATGATCAAAGTACTAATACTATGCTCATGGTACATGTTTGTGATTCTTAAAAAACATCCCTGGAGTTGTGTTCTGTTTCATTCACGCGTTTCAGTCACAGCTCACAACTCTCTGTTATACCTTGTGATGTCATCAGGTGGTGAACTGTTTGTAAAGTTCATTCCTCTTCACCAGATTCATTCAAAAACTGTTGGGTAATGCTAGCTAGCTTGTAACCATAATTTTATGTGTGAGATTTGTTTAACAGCACAAATCAGCTCACCTGCTGTAGTTCCAGCTAAGTCGGTTCTTTCTGTTCAGTTTCTGTTAAAATAAAGATCAGATTAAAGTCTAAGAGAGAGTCAGACAGAGCAGAGCCTACAGTTAGCATCACATCCCCAAGGAATGTTGATGACATCAGCTGCAAAGTATCAATAGGGGGCTGGCAACATGACTATTGTTACTGTGCACATTGTGTTGAAATAAATCAGGTTTAATATTGTTGTGGTACAGGAGCCAGCAGTGTAATTTTGTTAGGATAAGCAATTACACTGATGTTGATGGTAGTAGTAGTAGCAGTAGTAGTAGTAGTAGAAGTAAAGGCTGCGTTAGCATTAATAGTAGTAGTAGTTGTAGTAATGTTTAAAAAAACAAAACAAAAAACAGAGGACTGAGAAACAGCAGATTTCTGTTTCTGTCAGGTAAAAGAAGAGATGATCCAGAGCTTAGAAGAGGAGATATCTTCTGCATTTGAGACTCGTGATACAAATGAGCGGCTGTGATTGGGTTTATCATGCTCTAATGTTGTTCCCTCCTCAAAAACATAACTGGAGTTGTGTTTTGTTTCATTTATACATGTTCGAGTAACCCTGTTATTATCTTTATTAATCTGTCTACCTCTCCAAAGCTCAAAATGCTCTGTTCCACCTTGTGATGTCATGCTAGTTTTCCAGTTAGCAGCTCCTTTTACCTTTAGTTCAGTTGAGATTGTGTGTTAAACATGTGAATGAAACAAAACCCATCTCCAGGTCTGTTTGTGATGATGAAACAACATTAGAACAGAGATCAGAAAATAACATAAAATGGGCCCTTTTAAGTAGCAGCTATATTTCAGATTTAAGGCTCAGCAGAGCAAAGGGACAAGGACACAGTGGAGAGCAATAGAAATATGATTGGACGGAAGTGGTTTGGCTGGATTACACGGATGACGGAGTGTGTACTGGTTACACAGGCCACTGCACACACACCTGAGCATGTGTGCTCCTCAAACACCATCACAAACACCATCACCACCACCATAACCAACACCAACACCATCACTAACACCATCACTAACACCATCACCAACACCATAACCAACACCATCACTAACACCATAACCAACACCATCACTAACACCATCACTAACACCATCACTGACACCAACACCATCACTAAAACCATCACCAACACCATCACTAACACCATCACTAACACTATCACTAACACCATCACCAACAGCATCACACACGTACTCGAACTGAGCACAACACATGGACAGGTGAAGAGTCCCTGTCACACACATGTACAGGTGAAGAGTCCCTGTCCACACACATGTACAGGTGAAGTGTCCCTGTCACACACATGTACAGGTGAAGAGTCCCTGTCCACACACATGTACAGGTGAAGTGTCCCTGTCACACACATGCAGGTGAAGCATTCATGTCACACACATACAGGTGAAGTGCATTAGCATATCTTCTCTCTTATAGACGCTCTTCTTTGTAGATTGTTGCAATGGACCTCGTTAGCGTCGTTAGTGGTAATTAGCACACGTTTTATGCTAATGCAGTAAATATTTGGCTCACATACACAGGAGCCAGAGCCTACATTAGCGGATTCTTCAGAGACGTTTGGAGGAAGACGACAGGAGGGGGTGGGGTTTAGAATCACCTTGAAGAGGAAATGTAAATGTGTAAATGTGAGTTTAATGAGACTAAACACGGACACTTCTGACAGAGATGTCCAGTAAATACACAAACAAGAGCGTTCACTTGGAACGGACTGTCTGCTTATTGGTAGCAGTGGTAGTAGTAGTGGTAGTAATAGTAGTAGTAGCAGCAGGAGCAGCAGTAGCAGTAGTAGTAGTAGTAGTAGTAGTAGTAGTAGTAGCATTGACAGTTATAACAGTAGTAGTAGTAGTAGTAGTAGTAGTAGTAGTAGTAGTAGAAATGGCAGTTATAACAGTAGTCATAGTTTAAGTAATTTTAGCAACAGTTGTAGTAGTAGTAGCAGCAGCAATAGTAGTAGTAGAAGTAGTAGTAGTAATAGTAGTAATAGTAATAGTAGTAGTAGAATTGGCAGTTATAACAGTAGTGGTAGTTGCAGCAATCAAAGCAGCAGCAGCAGTAGCAGTACTACTGCTGCCAGTAGTAGTAGTAGCAGCAGCAGCAGTAGTAGTAGTAGCAGCAGTAGTAGTAGTGGTAGTAGTAGTAGTAGTAGTAGTAGTAGTAGTAGTAGTAGTAGTAGTAGTAGTAATATCAGTAGTACTACTATTACTAGATATTATTAGTAATTGTAGAAGTGGGTCGATTGTGGTAGAGTTTTCTAAAAAGTGGAAGGTTAGCGGTTTGATCCTAGCTTTGGTTATTCCATACTGTTATGTTGTTGTATCGTTGAGTAAGACACTTCACCCACCTTGTCTGTGTGTGAATGAAATTGAAAAAGCTGTTTGCTCAGACTGGCAGCCACAATCAGTGTGCCCCAGGGCAGCTCTGGCTACAGTAGGTTTCCCAGCAGCAAGTGTGACGTGAATGCAAACTGCAATATTAAGTGTCAATAACTCCCTACATAAAATGAATAGCATCAATGTTAAGTTAGTAGTGTTAGTGTTAGTGTTAGTGTTAGTAGTAGTAGTAGTAGTAGTAGTAGTAGTAGTAGTAGTAGTTGTTGTTGTTGTTGTGGCATCAGTATAGAATAATATAGAAGAATAATAGCCTATTATGTTGGAGAGTTTTAGGGCAATTCATTAATATTTCACTGATCCGAATTAAGATGCTTTGGAGTGCAACTACTACTGTTGTTTCAGAGCTTTTAACCACGTTAGAATAGTTTCCTTCTAACTGAACCTATCAAAGTTGTATATTTGGAGTGATTCGTGCATATTTGAGCAATCTTTAATCACTTATTTTCAAGACGCCATATCTACCCTGTTCTCACTGCCACCAGTACACTCCCACTGCTCTGGACTTGTTTCTTTTATTAAGTCGTTTTAGATGAATATTGTGATTTAAAATGTCCAAATAATAACATAATGATCCACGAGTGTCATAGATTAGAACTATAGAGCAAACACAAGCACAGTGTCTTAGTTAAAACCATGACTCTATCCAAGTTTTTTGTTTGATGAAGAAGTAGTTTTGTCCTGGTTTAGTGTTGATTTAGGGGGTCCATAAAAATTGGGACTGAACCAGAATTAAACCTGGGTTAGATGAGGACTAAACAAGGACTAGAACAAAACCAAACCAACCATCAGGACCAAGTTATGGTTAAAAACTGATTTAGAGTGCAGATTCAGTCATGGTAAAATGTAGATCACTACTGGATATTAGTTGAATAAATCACGTAACTGAGAGAACTCTTATTAAAAGTGTATGATCCATGGTGCGTTTAAGGACCCTGCGTCGCTCCCGTACTGAGAGATGGTGTCTGGAAGTTAGCCTGCCGTGCGCTAGCAGCAGGTGACCCCTCCGTGACCTTTGGAACAGGAAGACCGTTTATGATGCTAAATAACACTCGATAAAGCTAACGTGGATTTACATGAATGAGCCCTGGATTTATACACTGTTTAGTTTAGCAGCAGGTCTGAGAATGGGACCTTAAGGACTACAAATCTCACCTAGGATTTTGGGACTTGTAGTTTTTTCTTTTTTTTTTTTTTTCTTTTTTTTTTGGATTGTTTTTCACTATTCCTAGCATTTGTGGATGAAGAACTATTTGGTTCATTATTTTTTTTGCTGAAGATTCTGCTTTTCTTATCTACTCTATTGATTTAAGATGGACAAAAACTTCACCTAAAAATCTGGGAGTTGTAGTTTTTAGCATCATTAGTTTTACTTAGTATTGCTCACATATTCATCTTGGACACTTGTCAGCTTTGGACTACATTTTTGCCATGTACGGTTGGAATTTGTATTTTAAAGCATCATTTTAATTGACAAGTTGTACTGCTGTTATGTCATCATCCTACATTTGAGTTGCCCTGCGAATGTTGGACTACATTTCTGGGCAGGAGTTAGTGGCACTGGTAGTTTTTAATGGCCGAAGCATCAGAGGATGGTTCTGCTTCTGACCAGTGAGTACTACAGGTTTGATATAAGAGGGGGATGCTAAGGGAGGAGCTAACACACATACACTGTCGACTGACAATCATGAATGTTGTGTTTATTTCTTTATTTCACTTTTGTTGGTTGGGTTGGTGTATCCGTTTCTCTTTGCTTTGTATGTTATTTAGTAGATTTAATAAATGCACAAGAAAGTTATATTTTTAGACTAAGCAAATAATTTTATGAACAATTGAGTCTAATTGTCAGAATCATGACAACAGTATTGTAGATACTACATTTTTACAGTCAGTTCAGTTTGGGTGCATAGATCTTGCAGATCTTGGAAATTTAAGGAAAAAAAAAGTTGTGGAAATTAGAAAATTGACATAATTGTGAGAACATAATCACTGAGCTGCAAAAATAAGTAAATAATGTAAAAATAGTAACTTGTAGTGTGATCTTTCAAAGCAATACCCAGGCCGGGTCTATGGGTGCACTACCCTCATTTTAAAGTGCGTAAAATAATGACACTGAAAGAGTCATGTGTGCACCTCTTTGAAAGTTGGACTCCGTCAGTCTGGTCTGGACCAGGCCTGCTCATGTAGAAAGTACGCTTCATTTCTCAGTCCATTCACTTATGTGTAAGATAGTTCAGAGACAATGCAAACATCTTATATAATCTATGGGCCTTGATGAAATCAAAAGTATCATTTCATTGACCACTATTGTGGCGTGCACATTGTCCAGCACATTGTTAGATGCTATAATATGTCTGCATGTTCTGCTTCACTTTAGAGCCCATTCACTTTCGTACAAGACTTGAGACACAGCATAGACCTTTAGGCTTTATTTCTGTTAAACTGTGTGTAGGTGACTGTGTGTAGGTGACTGTTTGTAAGTGACTACCTGTACGTGAATGCGTGTAGGTGTCTGTGTGTAGGTGTCTGCATGTAGGTGACTGTGTGCAGATGTCTGTGTGTACGTAACTGTGTATAGGTGTCTGTGTGTAAGTATCTGTGTATAGGTGACTGTGTGTAGGTGACTGTGTGTATGTGACTGTTTGTAGGTAACTGTGTGTACGTGACTGTGTGTATGTGAATGCGTGTAGGCGTCTGCGTGTAGGTGTCTGTATGTAGGTGTCTGTTTGTAGGTGACTGTGTGTAGGTGTCTGCGTGTAGGTGACTGCCTGTACGTGACTGCGTGTAGGTGTCTGTGTGTTAGTGACTGTGTAGGTGAATGCGTGTAGGTGACTGTGTGTAGGTGTCTGTGTGTTGGGGACTGTGTGTAGATGAATGTGTGCAGGTGACTGTCTGTTGGTGTGATCTCTTGTACCTGTTTAACCTCGTCTCCGCTTGTGTTTCCAGAGGGATCCAGCAGCAGTTGTCGAGTTATCGGGAGAGTGTGATCCGCCAGGCTTCAGCCGCCGCCTCGGGTCACCGTGACGATGCTCCCACCTGCGGAATCTGCCACAAGACCAAATTTGCCAATGGCTGTGGAAACCTCTGCTCCTACTGCCACACCAAGTTCTGTGCCCGCTGTGGAGGGAGGGTCTCTCTGCGCTCCAACACGGTCAGTCCAGTAGACAGGATTTAGACCAGGTTAAACCAAGTTTAGACTGGGTTTGGACCAGTTTTAGACCAGTTTTAGACTGGTTTTAGTCCAGGTTTAGACCAAGTTTAGACTAGGTTTAAACCAGGTTTAGACCAGGTTTAAGCTAGGTTTAGACCAGGTTTAGGCCAGGTTTGGACCTAGTTTAGACTGGGTTTAAATCAGGTTCTGTCCTGGTTCAGTCCTGTTCTAGTCCCAGTCTAGTGCTAATATTATCCTGGTGTAGTCCTGGTCTAGTCCTGGTCCAGTCCTGGTCCAGTCCTAGTTTGTGTCATATTGAAATGTTATTTTCTGCTGCTGAACAGGTAAAGGTTAATTGGGCATTAGTGCTGAGTGCAGACTGGGGGGTCTAAAGTGCGGCTCGAGGGCTTCAGGGGGTCCGGAGGTGAACTATACTGGACCGTGGGGGGTATCTTAACTCCCTCTTCTCCTCCTCACCCCCTCTTTCTCTCTCTCTCCCTCAACTCTCTCTCCTTCTGTGTGTCTCTCCTCCTCTTTCACTTCATTTCACTTTATTTCTGTTTCTCCTTCCTTCTATTTTTCAGTCTCTCTCTCTTCCTCCTTCTATTCTCTCCCTCACTCCTCTCTCATTACTCCTTCTCTCTCTCTCTCTCTCTGTCTCCCTCTCTCTCTGCCCCCCCCCCCCCCCGCCTGTCTCTCCGTCTCTCTCTCCCCTCCCTCCTTCTCTCACCTTTCTCTTTCTTTTGATCTCTCACCCTCTTTCAGTCTCTCTTGAACTCTCCTCAAAGGGCCCATATGACACTATTTTCTGATCTATGTTATAATGTAGTTTCATCATCACAAAGAGACCTGGAGTTGTGTTTTATTCGCACATGTTTAAGTAATCCTGCATCTTTAGGCTTCTTCTCTTAAACAAAAAACATTCCACCTTGTGTTGTCATGAGGTAATACAGGAAGTGCTCCACTGTGTTTTTAAACTCCATACACCTTCACTAGAATCATTTGGATGATTTCAGCCCTACTGAACTACGCTAGCTGCCCGTCACGGCGCTCCCGCACTTTTCGTAACTTTTCTAACTTTTTGCCCTTAAATCTCCCCACTTTTGTAAATATTTTTCGCAACATTGATTGTTAAGATGGGGCTGCACTCGACGCTGCATTTTTCCGCACTTTTGGGGGATTATTTACCTGTCTCGGCTTAAGATGTGTACGGGACCCCGACGCCTCGTCTACACAAAGGATCAGCTGATGGCGCTGCGCAGCGCTGTTGTGTTACCCCGGGACAGGCATGTCATCCCCGAGGAGATTCTACGGACAACACGCCGTGGACGCCGTGCGGGACGTAAACTCCGGGAAAAGAAGAGACGCTGCAGACCGGTTCTCCCCTCCGTCGTCACGGGGAACGTGCGCTCCCTCGCCAACAAGACGGACGAGCTTGCGGCGCTCGTTAGATTCCAGCGGGAGTTCAGAGACGCGAGCATCATTGTTTTTACGGAGACGTGGCTAACACCGCTAATCCCGGACTCTACCGTCACCGTGGACAACTTTCACCTGCTGCGCGCGGACAGGACGGAGGAGAGCGGGAAGAAGAAGGGAGGGGGACTAGCGCTGTTCGTGAACGAGAAATGGTGCAAACCTGGACACTGTACAGTGAAGGAGCAGATGTGTAATAAAGACATTGAACTATTTGCTGTTAGCATGAGGCCATTCTACCTGCCCCGGGAGTTTTCACACGTCATCACACTGGCTGTGTATATTCCTCCCAGTGCTAACGCGGAGAATGCTTGTGACACTCTGCTCTCCTGCATCAGCTCTCTTCAGACTCAGCATCCACAGGCCCTCTTCCTCACCACCGGGGACTTCAACCATGCATCTCCCTCATCTGTCCTGCCAACATACACCCAGTATGTGACCTGCCCCACAAGAGACAATAAAACTTTGGACTTATTCTTTGCCAACGTCAAGGAGGCCTACATCTCATCACCCCTCCCCCCCTGGGAAGAGCAGACCACAACATCATCCATTTGAGGCCTGTGTACGAACCGCTTGTGCGCAGGCAACCTGTGGAGCCCCGAGTGGTGAAGAGGTGGACAGCAGAGAGCGAGGAGGCTCTGAGGGACTGCTTTAGCACCACTGTGTGGACAGAGCTTTGCCAGCCTCATGGGGAGGACATCAATGCTATCACGGACTGTATTACGGACTACATCAACTTCTGTTTTGAAAACACTGTACACTCTCGGACGGTGCGGTGTTTTCCAAACAACAAGCCGTGGATTAACTCGGACATCAAAGCTCTGCTGAAGGAGAAGAAGAGAGCTTTCAGGTCCGGGAACAAAGAGGAGCTGAGGACTGTACAGAGGAAGCTGAGGAAGAAGATCAGACAGCCTAAGGCCAACTTCAGGAGGAAGATGGAACAGCAGCTGCAGCAGCGGAATGTCAGGGAGGTGTGGAGAAGTATGAAGAGTGTCTCTGGCTTCAGTCCTCCGCCCGTCCAGACAAAGGGAGACCAACAGTGGGTGAACGATCTGAATTCTCACTTCCTGAGGTTTGATCAATCACCCACTCCTCCCCCCGCACCGCTGCATGGGCTCACCTTGTCTCCTGCACAAAGGCCCAGACTGCCACCACTTCACACCTCTGCCTCAGCCCCCCAGCCCCCGAATCCACATCAAGAACTCAGCCAGACCTCCAGCACACACCCCTGCTCTTTGTCTGTCACAACAGCTCAGGTTAGGAGAGAACTGAACCGGATAAGGAGTAGGAAGGCTGCTGGACCAGACGGGATCAGCCCCAGGCTCCTTAAGTCCTGTGCAGATGAGCTGTGTGGAGTTATGGAGCATGTCTTCAACCTGAGCCTGAAGCTGAAGGTGGTGCCACAGCTCTGGAAGACCTCCTGTGTGGTACCTGTGCCCAAGACACCGCACGCCAAGGACCTCAACAGCTTCAGACCAGTGGCTCTCACGTCTCATCTGATGAAGACTCTGGAGAGGCTCGTCCTGGGTCACCTCCGCTCTACGGTGAGCTCAGCGATGGACCCGCTGCAGTTCGCGTATCGGCCCGGCATCAGAGTGGAGGACGCCATCATCTCTCTGATGCACCGCTCACTGTCCCACCTGGAGAGGCCCGGCAGCACTGTGAGAATCTTGTTCTTTGACTTCTCCAGTGCTTTCAACACCATCCAGCCGCTGCTCCTGAGGGACAAGCTGGAGTGGGCAGGAGTGGACTGTGACCTGGCTGAGTGGATCCTGGACTACCTCACAAACCGGCCCCAGTTTGTGAGAGCCCAGGACTGTGTGTCTGACCTAATGACCTGCAGTGTGGGGGCGCCCCAGGGCACCGTCCTCGCGCCCTTCCTCTTCACCCTCTATACTGCAGACTTCAGACACAACACGGACAGCTGCGTCCTGCAGAAGTTCTCCGATGACTCCGCCATCATCGGTCTCATCACGGACGATGACGACGCGGAGTACAGAGGACTAACGCAGGACTTTGTGGACTGGTGTCACCGGAACCACCTTCTCATCAACGCGGGGAAGACCAAGGAGATGGTGGTGGACTTCCGCAGACGCCACTCTACTGTCCCCCCACCAGTGAACATCCAGGGAAGAGACATTGAGAGAGTGGACTCTTACAAGTACCTGGGTGTGCATCTGAACAATAAACTGGACTGGACTCATAACACAGATGCACTGTACAGGAAGGGCCAGAGTCGGCTCTATCTCCTGAGGAGACTGCGGTCCTTTGGAGTGAGGGGGCCACTCCTGAGGACCTTCTATGACTCTGTGGTGGCATCAGCCATCCTGTACGGTGTGGTCTGCTGGAGCAGCAGCGTCACAGAGAGGGAGAAGAAGAAACTGGACAAGATCATCAAGAAGTCCAGCTCAGTCCTGGGGGACAAGAGGGTCCTGGCTAAACTCATGTCTATGCTGGACCATGAGGGTCACCCCCTGCAGGACGCCCTGTCTGCTCTGGAGAGCAGCATCAGTGACAGACTGATTCACCCTCGCTGTGTAAAGGAGAGATTTCGCAGGTCTTTCCTTCCTGCTGCTGTCAGACTGTATAATGAACAATGCTAGTCATGTATCATCCCCATAGCAACCATGTGTCATCTCCATAGTAATAATAACAATGTGCAATATTATTTAAAGTCACTTTACCTGCTATTATTTATTTACCCACCACTGTCCATCACTGCACTGTACACAATCATCTCAGAATCAAAAACACTTATTGTGCAATGTTCCTGTGCCTTTTAGCTTAGCTTACAGTGTTGTGTTTTTTAGTTGATTGTAAATACTTATTATTATTTATCTTGATTTGATGCATGCTCTTATTTTCCTACTGTTTCTGTAACTTGCGTTGTGACATTGCAATTTCCCCATTGTGGGACAAATAAAGGATTATCTTATCTTATCTTAAAAGGAGCTGTTCACTTGAAAACTAACGCTTCATGACATCACAGGGTAGAACAGAGCATTCTGAGTTTTGAAAACGCAGACAAATAATAAAGTGTTACTCAAATGTGTGAATGAAACAAAACACAACTCCAGGTCTGTTTTTGAGGAGGTAACAACATTATAACATGGCTTAAAGCTCATAAGAGTCCATTTTATGTAATAAAGGACCTTTATGTTTCTCTTCCCTCCCCTGTCTCTCACTCCATCTCCCCCCTTTTCCACCACTCCATATAGTTTTCCCCTCTCTTTCATTTTGCTCTCTCTCATTTAAACCATAAAATTAATATGAGTTTGTGGAGCAAATGCCAAACAAATAATGACAAGGTTCAACATTTGTGGATCAGAAGTTTTGAGATTTCTTTCAAAACAGTGAATCTCCCACAGAGTTCTATAGACCCCTGCTCCATCTGAAATGATGGCATCAAAGTTTACAAAGGAAGAGATGGAAACTGAAATGTGTCTTAAATAACTATTGTGAATATTGGTCCTAAATGTGTACCTCTCTCTCCACATGCTTCAAATCTGCAGGAGGACAAAGTGGTGAGTTCTGTACGTTTGATTTTTATAGTGCATCTTTTTATGGCTTTGCAAAGTTCTGAAATGAATTTGAACTACATCAATGTAGACATACTGAAGTGATACTGTGCACTGCATACAAAAAGCAGGAAGGCACAGTAGCAAATGTTGTACTCAAGTGTACTAGCACTACTACTGGTATAATATTACTCAAGTAGAAGAACAAAGCAGTGGCTTAAAGAATGACTCAAGTAAGAGTTACATAAAGAATAACTGCTGGGACGTAACATCTGATTTTGAAGTGAATGTAATTGGAAGATTTGAACATTAAATAATCCACAAAATCAGATATAAAGGACAGACACAAAAGAAACACAAATGTTCAAATCATTTCAGATTATCACATAAAGCTTTTGTCACTTTAGACTCACTCACAGTGGGAAGAGGAAGCACAACTTTTACTCAAGTAAGAGTACTGTTACACTGTACTATATATTACTCAAGTAAGAGTACTGTTACACTGTACTATATATTACTCAAGCAAGAGTACTGTTACACTGTGCAGTACCCAATGAGGAGTAAGAGTATGGGCAGATTTGCTGATAAATCACATGAAGTCCATGTTTTCCTGACAGCGTGTGCTCTGCTCTGTGGTTGTGGCGTGAGATGGGAGTTTGACAGCTGCTGGTTCAGATCCAAAAGTCGGATGCATTTGTCCTTGGAGAGTTTTTATGTTTCATCAAATATTAATGCACTCTTTGATTTTAAACATACAACAATGTCTTATCTTCTATCTATCTATGCAAAGAAAATGTTGGATAAGGCGAAAGAGCAGACAGAAGGGTGAAGTGTCTTGCCCAAGGGCACAACAGCAGTGCAGTATATTGAACGGAAAATACAATATAACAAAAAAACAATAACAATAGAACAGAACAGAAGAGTGGACCACCCTCACAGCCAATCAGCACTAAACTTCATATAATGACTCTCATGGCTCTTTCTTAAAAGTTTACTTGTGACAAAATGTTAGATGAAAAGAGCAAGAAGAATGGGTTCTATTAACTGACATTATCCAGTTTAAAGTATTCATGCAGATCAACGTATTAAAGGTCCTATATTACGCAAAATGGACTCTTGTGAGCTTGTAGGAGCTTTGCTCCTCAAAAACATACCCGGAGTGTTTCGTTTCATTCACACATTTGAGTAATCCTTTATTATTAGTCTGTCTACATCTCTAAATCTCAAAATGCTCTGTTCCGACTTCTAATGTCATGTAATTTTCAAGTTAACAGCTCCTTTTACCTTTTTTTCAGTAGATACAATTGGCAATTCCACGGGTGGAATTATCCAAATGATTCTAGTGAAGGTGTATGGAGTTTAAAAACACAGTGGAGAACTTCCTGCATTATGCATCCTGACATCACAAGGTGGAACAATGTTTTCTGTTAGAAAGAAGAACTCACTCTAAACATGCAGGGTTTGTGTGTTAAACATGTGTGAATGAGACAAAACACAACCTCAGGTACAGTATGTTTGTGATGAGGAAACTACATTAGAACAGAGATCAGAAAATATGAGCCTTTTATTACTGATTGAGTCCCTGTGATTATTCCACTTTTAGATCTTGTTCCCCTGCCCTTGTTGAAGCCTCTCAAAAGGACACACTGTAGTCATTATTCAGTCACACCACTCTCTGTGGTGGTACACACTATTGTAGCCACAGCTGCCCTGGGGCAAACTTATGGAAGTGAGGCTGCCACCATCAGTTACTCACTCACACACCACTTTCAGGTTAAGGTGAAGTGCCGAGCACAACACTGCTTGGTCTGAGCAGGAACTGTTCCTCCAATTTTGAGCTTGGTGGACCCTCAACCACGGACTGATATAGCACTCATATATTCTACCCATACACTGTATATAAATGGACATAACTAACTGGCTAGCCACCGCATTTCAAACGGGAATGGTGCACTTTTGACTCCATCGACTCTGGCTCCAATTTACTTTACAATGAAAGCAGCTTGGATGAGCTGCGAAACATATTCAACCAAATAAACTCTGTCCAGTTGACAAATTAAATTTCTCCTTTTGCTTTACACTGAAAAATTGTGGCCCCTCTCTCTGTAACTACTGCTGTGAGCCTCATCATTTTGGTCTTAAAATGTTCATATTAACCTGTTCTACATGATCCTTTTTATTTTATTTTTTTATCCGTAAATAAATTCCTATTCCTAAAATGGAACTCGGCTCCAAATTTGCTACAATAACTGCTAGCCTTGTGAGCTTCATTTGACTGGAGCTGAATGTTGTGGGTGTCACACTCTCTCAGTCCACTTCTTTATAGAGTCTATGGTCTGCCCTGTCCCTCTGGCTGATACATTCTGTCCTCTGCTTTCTTCTCCTGTCCTTCTGACTGATACTGTACCCTGTAGTCTCAGCTGATCCTCACAGCTCCACTCCTCTGTGCTTCTGTCTTCACTGGTCCCTGCTTCTTTCCCCCTGTCCTCCTGGCTAATCCTCCCTGTTCCCCTATACTCTTTCCCCCTGTCCTCCCAGCTGATACGTTCCTCCACGCTCCCCTATACTCTTCCCCCCTGTACTCCCGGCTGATACGTTCCTCCCCGCTCCTCTATACTCTTTCCCCCGTCCTCCCGGCTGATACGTTCCTCCCTCCTCCTCTATACTCTTTCCCCCGTCCTCCCGGCTGATACGTTCCTCCCTCCTCCTCTATACTGTTTCTTCCTGTCCTCCCGGCTGATACGTTCCTCCCCGCTTCTCTATGCTTCTCTTTCCCCCTGTCCTCCCAGCTGATACGTTCTTCCTCTGTATTGATTGGGGGAGTTTCTTTTGTGGCCATAGCGATGTGTCATGTGTTGTCATGATTATTATCGACCTCGTCCGCAGCTCCGACTCGGCTCTCATTGACTCACTCTGAAAAATCACTCTCTCAAAATGTAAAAATATGACTGAGCACACTCATCAATGTCTGTGCATATGGGCATAAAGGCTGAACACTTTAAGACGGGATTATGGTATTTTTGGGAAAACAGTGGCTGTCTGCCTGATTTGGAAAAAAAAAAATCTGACAAATATTGTGATTAGGATCAAATTTGAGATTTGAGATGTTTTAATAATAGGATTCTGTGCAAAATTCATATTTTAAACATGTTTAAAAGAATTGACAAAAAGACTGAAACATGAATTGACTAATACTAATAACAGTCCCATTTCAGAACATGTTTGTACAGATCTGAACTACAGGGTTAGCAGTTTTTATGCAGAATAAGCCAGGAGATTTTGTTGTTTGTGGGGGAAATTATGGTATTTCAAAAAAGCCGATTTGCTAATTGTGTCCATTCAGACTGAGATTTCGATCTAATCTTGCAGCCCTAGTTGTACATTTTACTGAGATATAAAATCATGTGTTACATGTTTGTGCAACATACAGTTATATAAAGCTGTTCTATTGTCATTCTGAGTCATTAGTCTGTTCAAAAAGGGCATATGGGGAATGGTGCCAAAAAAGTTTCAGGATTGAATATTGGTATCAAATATTGATACTAGAACTGTTATGGCCCATCCCTAGTTGAGGTGGTAATGGTGTAGCCACTTCTGCATCAGACTGCCCCAAGGCGAATGGTACAGAGGTATCTCAACAAGGGCACAGTGAAGCTGTTCTAAAGTGGAGCTGTAGTAGCCAAAGAATTACGTACTTGCCATGGTACTATGTGACCAATTAGACAGATTTAAATACATTCTTTTTTCACAGTTTTAAAATCAGGTACCCCAGGTTTAACAATATACACTTAACCTGTCCCATCTCTTTTAATGCCAGTAACTTGTCAGCCCAAAAGTAGACTAAAATAAAGCATTTTTTTTTTTTTTTTTTTTCATTTTGGTTGTTTTTATGGCACACTCTCCACAAACCGGACTCATACTTGGCCTGAGGTCCTTAGTCTTGTTTCCATGGAAATGTTGTTCCTTTGGCTATTAATCATCCACAGTATGCAATAAATCTTGTCTATCTCCATGAAGAAAGTACGGTTTTAAATTTCTGGTTCCATAGAATCATGGAGGTGACATACCACCTAGAGAAAGTTACACACTGTTACTTTAAATATTACAAGCCAATAGACTGTTGTGATCTCATCTGTTACTAACCACATATGCACCTGGATGTGGCTCGTTTGCTGTGTTAATATTAAAGCCTGATCATTTTAATATTTCCACTCTTTATTTGAATGTAAATCCATGTGTTTAATAGACAAACAGTGACCCACTTTCCTCTTCCGTGTTTAGCCCTAGTTTCTGATGCAGCTCATTTGTTTCACACACTCTAATCTCCTCCTGACACTGGCTTCAGAGCTGGATTTACGACTTTTATTATTGTTTTTATGTATTTAGTCTGCGAGTCCGTCCATACGTCAGTGTCACAGAGCAGACACCTCCTGGACCTGCCCCTCCCTATATCACAGTTCCTCTTCATGTTTAAAATACAACAATACAGAACTATGTAATGATACGGTTGAACGTAGTGTTGTCACGATACTAAAATTTCAAACTCGATTTCAATACTAAGTAAAAAACTCCAATGTATCAATACCAATACCACAATGATGATTAAACACTCTTTCTTTAGACAATAGAATGTGATTTTCAACATTAAATGATAGTACTTTCTTTTCTATTTCCATGTGTCCTTGTCCATGTGTGTACTCCCTCAGTGGTCCTGTATGTTCCATAGTGCTCCATGGGTGTATACTAGTCTATGTGCTCTTATACTTGTTCTGATACAGCTCAACATCATTCTAAAGACATTCAGGAAAGGTTCTGCTCTGTCCTGTCAATGGGACTTTTTTTAATATCGATACATGCTCAAATTTGTATCTAGATTTGGTATCGATTAGTATCTGATTTTTGATACTTTTGACAACCCTAGTGAAATGACTATGGGAAAACATCAAATCGCAATTTTCCTGTATCACGATTACATTTTGAAAAGACTAAAATTAGGGCTGCATGATTTTGAAATAAGAAAAATCTATTAGCGATTTTCCTGACAAGTATTGCGATTGTGATATTGCGATCTATGTTTAAAAACATGTTTGTAGAGGTCTAGAGTATAGGGTTAGCGGCTTTTACACACAATAAGACCCCATGGAGACACAGAGAGGGCATCTGACACACAGGGACATTTCAGAACATGTTTGTAGAGGTCTAAACAACAGTCTATGTGCTTATATATCTGTGCCAACTCAAACTGCAATTTCAATTCAACTGCAATGCAATGAGTTATTATGTGTTATTGTAACTCTAATACATTTATCTACTGAATAAGTTGAGAAAAAGAGCTGCCAGGAAAACAGAGATTTATGGACTTAAGAAGTTAGTGACAGAGCAGAGGAAGCAGAGTAGAGGGTCAAATGGAGTAGAGGAACAAAGGAGAGGATCAGATGAAGCAGAGGAGCAAAGGACAGGGTCAGATGGAGTAGAGGATGCAGAGGAGAGGATCAGATGGAGCAGAGGATGCAGAGAAGAGGGTCAGTTGGAGCAGAGGATGCAGAGGAAAGGGTCAGATGGAGCAGAGAATGCAGAGGAGAGGATCAGATGGAGCAGAGGATGCAGAAGAGAGGATCAGATGGAGCAGAGGATGCAGAGGAGAGGATCAGATGGAGCAGAGGATGCAGAGGAGAGGATCAGATGGAGCAGAGGATGCAGAGAAGAGGATCATATGGAGCAGAGGAGAGGATCAGATGGTGCGAAGGATGTAGAGGATAGGGAGCAGAGGATGCAAAGGATAAAAGGCCTGCCTATAGCGTGCTAGTGACTAGCCTAGTTATTCATTTACAGTAGATTTATGAGGTAACATTGGCAGACTACGCTGATTTCTGTTTGTGCACAGTCGACCTCCTCTCTTCAGGAATGTTCAGATTTGTCGTGCACTGGCTCTGGGGGCGCTCATGGACGGGTGGAGACACAGAGTAGGGGGGCAGTGAGGCGCAGGCACGAGCAGATGCACCAAACAAGCGCACCTCCAGCTGCTGTGGCCTAGATTCATCTGAGAGGCTCCACTGGGGCTGCTCTGGTCATGTGATTGTGCACTGTTTACTGGTTTAGTCCTGGTTCAGTCCTGGTTTAGTCCTGGTATAGTCCTGTTTTAGCCCTGGTTTAGACATTGTTTAGCCCTAGTTCAGATCAGTCCATGTTCAGAACAGTTTTTTTTTCTCATAGTTTAGTCCTGGGTTAGTCCTGGTTTAGTGGGGATGATTCTGAGAAAAACAAATAAATGCTGCAATTTTTCTGGCATGTATTGCGATTGTGATTAGATTTTCAATGCATTTTCAAAAAGGAGAATTGTGCAGTGGAGAAGTGCACATTGTAAACAACTCCAGAAAAAATAACATTTGAGAGAAGACTGAAATGTGAACTGGTAAATACAACCATGCCATGCCTTTCAGAACATATTTGCCTTCACTACAGGTACAATAAAAATGATATATTGTTCTTTGCAAATGGCATTCTGTTATATAAAATAACAATTGCATGAATTCATATAGCAATTTTAATTCTATAGTGATATATTACACAGCCCAGGTTTAGTAGCAGTTTATTCCTGGTTTAATCCTAGTTCATTTCTGCTATGGTTTAGCTCTGGTTTCATTATTGGTTTTATCTAAGTATTAGATTAGATAAGTATTATTATATATATATATATATATATATATATATATATATATATATATATATATATATATATATATATATATATATATATATATATATATATATATATACACACACACACCGAATCCTACTGAAATACGTATTCAGGTGTATTAATTTACCTTGGTCAAAAGCCGGGATTCGAACCCACTCCGCTCCCTCCGCTCCGGTCCCTCTCTGAACACGCGGTAAACGAGGCTCTGCGCACGGCTTGAACATGTCCAGACGGCGGTTCTTTTCTCCGGTGACGGGCTCCTCCCACTCCGGGTCCAGGCAGCGCAGTTGGGCCGAGTGCTACGCCGTGTCCGGGCAACGGACTTGGAGCTCATCGGAATCGGACGGTTCTGGAAGAGAAAGGTACCGTAAAGAGAAGAGCGGAATTAGCGAAAACTGAGCTAACAAGTTATTATAAGCTAATGGCTACAAACCGAAATACATTTGTATGTGTTTATCCATTTTTAGAAAATCTTCTGGGCGTTACATACCATGAACACTAATTATAAGTTTAGTTGATTTATTTGACGAATTCATAACATAATAGGAGATATTATTAATGCTAATTGGCTAGCGCTAATTGGCTAACACTATGCTAACGCTGATTGGCTGACGCTATGCTAACGCTGATTGGCTGAGGAGGTGTAGCGCTGAAGGGAGCGGCTGTTTGTCTGAGCTGAGCCTAAACCGGATTAAAAAACCAAATCCATATTTGATGACTGTTACTGCGTGAACATTTCGATTATATTTTACAGAAGTACTTTTCCAGTGATATACAGCTGTAATTATTCTTCAAGTATTCATTTTGTCATTTTCCTTTGACTAGACTTGACTAGTTATAACTTCACCAGTCACTACCATTGTAACAACCACATGGCAGATGACACGAGTGAGTTTTATAATAAGAGGAAATAGCTGACAGTTATTTATTTATTTATTCATTCTTTTTTTGATAACACCATATTTTAGAGTACACATTAAAATATAACTAGCTGCTGTTTTGCATATTTATAAGTGGTCAATCTGATATTAATTAGGATTGATTCAACCGTTATTACTGTCTAACTTACATAACCTTACTGTGCTCCTAATAGGCTCTATTCATGCTTACGTCACAAACCAGGAAGACGTTTGTAAACATGCAACGACAACTTCCAGTGTAGTTACCGACACTGGGCTTACCTACCGACTGTGATAAAACCCATTGAAGTAAATGTCATCAGCTGTAAAATGAAGACTGCATATGTATGTGCTGTTTGGAATCATCTGGAGTTTGACACACTCATCTCTACTAATCGCATGTACCCAATGTGGTCGGTGTTGTGTGTCAGTGGGGAAATTATGAAAACTGACATATGGTAATTGTTGATTAGCCGAACGTAATGGAACGCTACAATAACATGTAGATGAAGAAAACTGGGATTTCCTAACAATATATTACTTATATTTGCTAATTAATTAATATGATGCTTTGACATTTTTGTACATGGGTAAGTTTTAATATAAAATACACCAAATCTACCAACAATAACTACCAAATTAACCACTTTATGCCAATCAGAACTTTTATTACAAGTTATTATTATTTAATGGTACATACGTTGGGCTGTTAATATATCAAAGCTCAATCAGCCTATCCTTGGGTTTCAGAATGATGGAAAATTAGGACTATTGCCATAGCAATTAATAAAAACCCATGAATAAATATGATATGCTTATAGATTGATTAAGGAGTGCATTTTTGGCTCTGACCGAACTTAAACACACAAGTTTGTCTTCAGTGGCAGCTCTAGATCAAACTGATGAGGGTGCATATGAGTTTGTAAGTTGTGCAAAGAGAATACTCCATTAAGTGTCAATTAAAGATGTATTGCGTAACCTTTCTGATGGACGGTCCGTCAAATGCTTTTCTCCATGGAAATGTTACTACTTTGACTGGAATGTTTCAGAGTAAGGTATTAAACCTTTTTGTCTTAATAGAGACCAAACTAGACCAAGTTACAGGTCCGATCTATGGAGAGGCAACCCAGCTCAGACTCAGAATGCCTGTTTTTTGAGGTATTTTTGAGCAATAAAACCACCTGTAATTGAATAAATGTAAGGTACAGCTGTTTAATGTCATACTGTGGAACATTCCAGGCAGAGCAATGACATATCCATAGAAACAAGCAGGTGACGGACCTCTAACTTGTATCGTGTAGCTAGTCTGAACATCTAGTCTAAAATAACTCTGTATGTAATTTAAAGACAATTTTGACATGAGATTTGTTTTAATGTGATCCAAGTGTCGTGTTAAACTGGTTCCTGTCTGGTTCCAGTCCGGACCAGTCCCACACTGTAGCTCCTGCAGACTCCTCCTCCTCTTCATCGTCTCCACATTGTTCATTACCTCACCGCTCCTCCACCTCATCTCCTTCTCCTCAAGCCTCCCCTCCTCACACTACCCATCATCACCACCGCTCCTCCTCTCCTCCTCCTCTCTCCCGTCACCACCGCTCCCCCTCCTCCCCTCTCCCCTCCCCGCTGTCCTCTGAGCGCAGAGTCCTCTTCCACACCCGAGCTCAGTCAGACTCCTGGAGCAGACCGTCAACTACAGCCTCCAGAATCCAACCAGGCCCCCAGAGGCGCAACAGCTCGGTAAGACTGTAAGGGGCAAATCACAACAGCATTATTAGGGCTGTTACATGTAGTACACGAGTGTCCAACCTTTACCTCGTGTTTAAAATCACAGAAACATGATCATATTCAATAAAACACTTAATATTTTCACCAGCATTACACCTATTAGTGTTACACTGAAAAATTGGAATCAGAATAGGTTTTACTACTATTGTCAGTGAACGAATTGTACAAATAGTTAGATAGACATGGACTTTGACTGATTATAAATACAAAATATAATATATGGACAGAACAACAGTACAAAAGTAGTATTTATCACAAAGTAAAGTTTTTTTTTTTTAACTTTATTTAATATTTACTACCTAATTATTTACAAAAGTGATATTTACAAGTGTGAAAAATAGTGACTTGAGTCCTATATTGGAGCAGTTTGGAGCTGGGTCAGTTCATGGGCTGTTTGGCTATAGAAGACTGAGAGATGAGCTGATCAATCTGAATACTGTATCCTGGTTCACTCCTGGTTCACTCCTGGTTTAGTCCTAAATTTACTCCTGGTTTTGTCCTGGTTTAGCCTTTAGTCCTGGTTTTTATAATCTCTCTAATATACAAAGCTGTGTTTGTAAGCATGTGAAGTGTAAACAGTGTCCCTCCTCTTGCACAGCCCACCTTCTCTGAGTACCTGTCGGCGCAGCACCGGAGCAGAAGGAGGAGTGTTCAGATCATCTTCCGTAGGACCCACCACGGCAGGAGGCTGTGGGGGCACCTCCCTGTGACAATCCCACCCACCCGCTGGTACACAGGGGTGGGCAGTCTGGTGTGCGCCCAGTGTCGAACCCAGCGCTCGTCCCAGAGAACCTCCTGGATGTGTCTAGAGTGTAGGGTCCCTCTGTGTCTGCTCACATGGAGGAACTGCTACAGCCAGTGGCATAGTGGAGAGTGACAACAGACTGTGATAACAACATGTGTGGGCTTCTGTTAAAGGTGCACTGTGGAACTTTTCTGAAGAAAGTTACGCCAGGTGATTGTCTCCATGATATGATTAGATTTAGGACAGCATAAAATGAGAAAAAGATGCAATACTTATTTTAAACACAAAACAATACTTTTTTTTTTATTACACCATGTGGTCTTATAAAAGCTCTGATAAAACTAAGGATGAAACTGTTCAGGAAAGGTCACATGTATCCAGTTTTTTTTTTTTTTTTCAGTATTGATACCTGCTCAAATGAGTATCTAGGGGAGAGGTGACCCAGCTCACTGTAAGAACAGTAAGTCTGAAGGGCATTTTTGAGCGATTGTTACACCTGTAATGGAAAAAAGCTGAATAGATAGTGCCATTTCAGGCAAAGTTCTAACATCACCGTGGAGACAATTAGCTAGCTATATAGTGCACCTTTAAAGCAAATAGTTTAGGCAATGTGTGTGTGTTTGAGTTCTCAAGTTGTATTATGTCCTGGTCTCTGTTATTTGACTATCTACCACATCATCATTGAAACTTTAACATAATAATGATGTTCGTTCACTTAACTTCTACTTGACAAATCTTGGTTTGATCAGTGCTGTTCACAGTATAACTAAAAGAATCATAAAGGTAAGTTATGCTGTCATGATATTAGAATTTCAAACTTTATTTGATATGATAAGAATAGACTCGGTACTTGATACTGATTTGAATACCCAGTTCTGATAAAATTCAACATAAATCTGTTCAGGAAATTTGACCCAGTTCTCTGAGTTTTTTTCAGTATCAGTACCTGCTCAAATGAGAATCTAGTTGTATCAGTTAGTATGTGATGCCTGAAACTTTTGACAATCTTAGTAAGAAACAAATGATGCCATATAGCTTATTTGCATTTGATGTGACATTGTATTGATTTCATGTTGCTTTAAGATTTGAATTTGAGGAAGATAATCTAAATTGTCTCTATATATCAGCCCAAAAATATTGGCAGATCTTATGGCCTATCGGCTGCTCTGGGTTTTATTCGGTATCAGTCATGAAAAAAACATCGTTCCAGTGTATTGTATTTATATCATAACATGGGCACTGTTATGTCAAAGTTTTTCTAAATGCTAAATAATAACTGAAGTACCTTTTTAACTGTAATTGTAGTTTACAGATTTTTCTTGTTTTGGATCTTGAAATACTAGAAAAGATTGGAGATGCACTGGCGTATCCTCTGATCAGATACTGTATTTTTGTGCCAGTTAAAGTTAAAATAAATAAAATAGTGTGTTTAGTTCATCATTTTGTCTCGTGTTTTTTAAAAGGAAAATAATGTTGGTAGTGTTAAAATCCTGCTTCCGCTCTTACAGTTGACTGAAACTGTTGTGAATTGGTCCTAATATTGTAAATAATGATTTAATTCATTGTTGTATGTCACTTATGTTTAACTTATATTGTGAGGTATCATTAAACCATCACAAATAACCATAGAAGTTGCAGTTATGTTAAGTTTGGGTTAAGTCCTGGGTTTGTCGCATGTAGTGTTGTCACAACATCACAATACAATATGATACTCCATACCGATTCTGATACTGTGGTGATGATAATAATAATTAAAAAAAAAAACTTAATTCTCTTTATTTAGACGATACAGTGTGATTTTCAACATTGAATGGTAGTTCTTTCTTTTCTATTCCCATTATACTTATACTTGTTCTGATACAGCTCAACATCATTCTAAAGACATTCAGGAAAGGTTAATTTCTGTCCTGTGATTGTGACTTTATTAGTATTGATACTTGTTCAAATGAGTATCTAGTTTCTATGCTAGTTTTGGTATCGATTAGTGTCTGATTTTCGTGGACAATAGGTACAAAAAAATGCATATCCGTTTGGAATTAAACTGAGTTTGTGTTGAAATCCAGGTTGGACTGGTTGAGTACTCTTCTGTGATACTTGTGTGTGTGAGAGTCGGGAAGTCCTGACATTTTCCTGCCCAAAGTGGTTGTGTTCTGGAGGAGGGAGCGCGGCTGTTTGCAGATCTGTGTTTGGATAATTTTAGACGCGTTGGTGTGAAATCTCCAAGGCTTTTGTGGCTTTAATCAAAGAAAATCTGGAGAAACAAAGGCGAAAGAGGGACAGAAGGAAGGGGAGAGAGAGGTAGGGAGGAGAGGCAGAGAGAGAGAGGCAGAAGGATAGAGTGGGAGGGGGCTAGAGGAGGGAAAGAGCAGAAAGAAAAGAGAGGGGTAGAGAAGAGAGAAGGAAGGAGAGAGTGAGCAGTGAAGGATAGAGGAGAGCCGTGCGGAGAGGGATAGAAGCGAGCCATGTGTGGAGTGAATTTGATAAATTTATTTGATTAATTTGTCTTTTTAACATGAAAAAAAAAGAAAAATTGTGAAATTGAGAACTATTATCACAGGTTTATTTCTGTCTTTCTTACTTGCAAAACAGTTATTGTGCAATTAAACAGCTGACATTGTAAACTATTCAAATGTGATTACATATTTATACGAATGTGATAAGATAATGCAAAGAGCTTCCCGAGTTTGAAGAACTGTCAGTCTCTGCTCTGACTTCCATTCAAATCCATTCAAATCGTAATTGTCCAACGTGTGCAAAAGAAACAAGGCTTTATTTTGTTGCCATATCGGCCAGCTCTAGTCTTGGGTCTTGACACTGAAATAAATGATCAGGTTAAACATTTGTGAATTCACCTTTTAGATATTTCCTGTGAGAATACAGTGTTATCAATAGGAGAAAGTCTCTCTTGTCCTCATGTGCTAGTATGACATAACACTGTAGAATGTGAAAGCCCTCTCTGTGCTCACTTCTCCTCTGGTGTTCGTTGTTGCAGGTGATCTGGGTGTGTAATAACTGCCGTAAACAGCAGGAGCTCCTGACTCGACCGGGAGACTGGTTCAGCTCAGACTCTGCTGCTCTGGGGTCAGCTGTCAGTGAACCCTCCGTGTGTCAAAGGTCGCGCTCCCAAGCCCCCGCCCACGCCGCACCAGGCTCCGCCCCCGCCTCCCTCGACCCCAACAGAGCAGCTCAACCAGGGGGCACCGCAGGAGACCCACGGTCACGAAGCGAGCCACCGCGAGATGTGTAAGGAGCATTTATGTGTGTGAGGAGTTTGCATGTTCTGTCTGTGTCTGGGTGTCAGCATGAAACTGAGTGTTGAGTGCTGTTGTATTAGAATGTGTTCAAATGTGCCTGTAAAAGTGTTTTTGGAGATTCAATGTGAATGGACCAAACTATTTTAAGTGCAGACGTATTACTTTAGACCCTTGTGTAGGAGATTACACTAGACTCTTCTGTTGAGGTCTTTTTGCTGTCACTTTTACTAGTTGTATTTGTAGACAAAATAGACTTAGACAAACTTTACTGATCTACAAGGGAAATGGCCTGGAAAAGGTAGCTCACACATCACAATATAATATAATAACAAGCCGCAAAAATATAAATGGTAAAAATTTCTAAATACTAAGTAGCAAAAACATCGCAAGAGACTGGTGTCATAATTATACAAATGTATGTATACAAGTAAAAATTAAATATATAAATATAGTAAGACAAAATATATCTCAGTTATATATTTTGCATTTGCATGTTCTACCTGTGTCTGGATGTCAAACGAAAACATTTAGAATAGTCCTTCAGATAGGTAGTCTGGCTCAGATCTGGTCCACTGCTCCCGACAGGTTTAATCCAGAGATTGGGGCTGCATAAAAAGATTTAATTGTGATTGTGATTAGATTTGTGATTTATGTTTTAAAAATAAGATTCTGTTCACATTTTAAAGACTGAAATCTGAAGTGACAAACTAATATAAGAATCACATTTCAGAACATGTTTGTGCAGATCTACATGATCTACAATGTTGGCAGTTTTATACAGAGTAAGACAGGAGATTTTGTTGTTTGTGGGGTAAATAGTAGTACTTCAAAATATGTGTCCGTTCAAATTGCGATATCGATTTGATTACAATTAATATTGCAGCCCTATTAAAGAGGGAGTCATTTGATGTGGCTCAAATGCAGAGGACAGTCTACCTTAAACTTCTGTTATCTACTCTAATGTCCTTTCTGAGAACTAAATATCCCTTTGTCAGATGCTCTCCCTCACTTTGTGCCAGATGCCCTCCATTTGTCTCCATGGGGGCCCTACCAGATAATTAAGTTGGTATAGTAACATTTGTAGTTATATGTTTTAGAGATTGTCCATTATCTTTTTTTTCATGTCTGATGCCGATTGTTTAGAATCCAGAGTAGCTGATGGCTGAATAAGATCTATTGAGATTTTGGGGCCGATACGTAGGACAGATTCAGAACACTTAAAAGAGCTGTAGTCACATTTTGTGTAATTATCTCTTTGCTTTAAAGTGCTAATAAAGATGTTCTCTGCGTTTGATCCATTCTCCAGTGTCTCTAAACCTGTCAGTGGACCCATTTCCAGATCTGAGCCAGGATCCTGGTGGGGAGTACCTAGCTGGAGGATCACCCAACATTGCAGTTTGATTTTGAGGCAGCTGTGGTTCTATAAGCTGGTGATTTGTGAAGTCGTATGGTTTCTGGTGTTATTCTTGTTGTTGGAGTAACAGAACAATGTGCTCTGTTCCCTCTGTGTACTGTTCTTCACTTCTATTAATAGACAGTAAAGTTAACAATGAAATCACTACAGGCTGCACTGGAGCTGGAGGAAACCGGAGGAGCAGAGACACGCTTTACATGGGACTTTAATATAATGTCTGTATTTGATTTCAACCAAGAGGGATGTGATGGTTCATTATTAAAACAGCTTTTGACATCAGGAAGCCAAACATGACTGATAGTAGTAGTAGATGTCAGCAGCTTTAGAGGAGCAGTCTGGAGGAGACAGGAGCAGACAGCAGCAGGCAGGAGCAGACATGATGAGACAGGAGGAGGCAGGAGCAGTCTGGAGCAGGCAGGAGCAGACATGATGAGACAGGAGGAAGCAGGAGCAGTTTGGAGGAGACAGGAGCAGGCAGGAGCAGACATGATAAGACAGGAGGAGGCAGGAGCAGTCTGGAGGAGGCAGGAGCAGTTTGGAGGAGACAGGAGCAGACATGATAAGACAGGAGGAGGCAGGAGCAGTCTGGAGGAGACAGGAGCAGACAGGAGCAGACATGATAAGACAGGAGGAGGCAGGAGCAGTCTGGAGGAGACAGGAGCAGACAGGAGCAGACATGATAAGACAGGAGGAGGCAGGAGCAGTCTGGAGGAGACAGGAGCAGACAGGGGCAAACAGGGACAGACGGGTTGGCAGGTGATTGCAGAGCAGACAGGAGCAAACATACACTGAAACATTTTAACATATCTGTCTCTGATTTCAGAAGGAATGGTCGCGGGGGCGGAGCCGGCGGCCGCCCTCAGCCCCGCCTCCAGACTCAGGTGTCGATGGACAGAGACCTGCGCGGAGAGAGAGAGCGCAGCAGACGACTCACCAAAGGACGCTCACTGGAGCATGACCCTGTGGGAGGGGGCGGGGTCAAACGGACCGCGGACCAATCGGGGCCTATGCCCGCCGGGGGGCGTGGCCAGGCCGTACAGAGGCAGGGGCTGGAGGGGTTAGGCCTGGGACAGGGCCCTGCAGCTGGGCTACAGTCTCAGACAAACCCCCCTGAGCTCAGAGAACCTCCGCACGGCCCGGCCGTCAGACGGACCAAACGCGAAAAGGCCGAAAGTATGCTCCGCAACGATTCGCTCAGCTCTGACCAATCAGAATCACTCAGGCCACCACCCCCACGCCCATATAAGTCCAAACGCGGGGCAGGCGGAAAAAGGCAGACGAGTATGAGCAGCTCTGAAGAAGAGGGCGGAACGACGCCAGAGTACAGCAGCTGTGAAGACGCAGAGATTGAGAGCGTCAGTGAGAGAGGTGAGTGAAAGAAAGGAAGGGGGGAGGGAGAGAGGGGGAGAGAGGGACAGAGAGCGAGGTAGTTGAAAGAGAGGGAGAGGGGAGGGGGGCATCAGCGAGAGATGAGTGAAAGAGAGGGGGGGGGGAGGGAGAGAGGGACAGAGAGAGAGAGGCAAGTGAAAGAGAGGGAGAGGGGGAGTGTCAGAGACAGGTAAGTGAAAGAGAGGGAGAGGGGGAGTGTCAGAGACAGAGGTAAGTGAAAGAGAGGGAGGGGCAGATAGAGAGCGAGAGGAGAGAAGGACAGAGAGAGAGGTGAGTGAAAGAGAGAGAGGGGGAGAGAGATACAGGAGAGAGAGTGTCAGTGAGAGAGGTGAGTGGAAGAGAGGGAGGGGAGAGAGAGAGAGGAGAGAGCGTCAGTGAGAGAGGTGAGTGGAAGAGAGGGAGGGGAAGAGACAGACAAAGGGAGAGAGAGAGGGGAGAAAGCGTCAGTGAGAGAGGTGTGAGAAGGGGGGGCAGAGATAGCATCAGTGAGAGAGGTGAGTGAAAGAGAGCGAGGGGGAGCGAGAGGAGAGAGGGACAGAGAGAGCGTCAGTGGGGGGGTGTAGGGGTGAGTGTTGGTTTGGTTTGTGGTTGGTGAGGTTTGGCAGCCACGTGTGTCAATCTGCCCCAGGGCTTAAGCAGGACATCCCCGTGTCTGAGTGACTGAGCTGTGTATGACTTTACAGTGTATGTGACTGAAAACTGGGTCTTATAGTGGTTATAGTGGATTTCTGCTTACTTCTTTGTGCGACTTCTCCCTGTGCACATTTTATCTTAGCTTTTCAAAACCATCTTCTATTTTTGCTTCTGAAGTGTAAGCAAAAGGTTTCTGCTGTTACAAAAGGAACTCATAAATTACTGCCAGTTCATGACCTAAAAGTGGCTTAGTTTGAGAAAAGAGGGAACCAAAAGCATGAGAAAACACAGAGGCCGTGCTGCAGTGGTGTCGGCAGCCGTCATCTTGGATCTGGCATGGTTAAGGGGTCAAACGGGGGTCAAGTGCAGCGGTCACTGTCACATTCAGAACAGCCTTTGGGGTCAGAAGAAATCAACATAACATGACAGAAACATGAGGAGCTAACTGTGAAATCAGCCTAGTAGGCATGGGACGATAGGAAATTTTGGCTCACGATTATCATGGCCAAGTGAGTGAGTAATTGGGTCAAATGTGATTTGTGATTGTAAATAGATTTGCATTTTACATTTCAGAACATGTTTGTACAGCATACAGTTGTTACAGCTTAAGCGATTTGATTTGATTGCAGCCCTAGTAGTAAATATGAAGCACTTTCCAAAGAAGACAAATAAGGCTGCTGCTCTGGTCCAGTCTGTGTGGTCTCAGATTACATAACCACATTAGACCAATGTTTGTGTGGACTCTGTTTTACTCCCGTCACAACCAGAGACTATAGAAATGAAATAGCCAACCTGCTATCCATCACATTCCAAATAGGAAGTGAGCATGGGTACGATTTGACTCCACTGACTCTGTTTTGAATTCGCTTTCGACTGAAAATTGTGGCGCCTCTCTCTGTAACTGCTGCTGTCAAACTCGTCATTTTGGTCTTAAACTGTTCATGTAACCCGCACTACATGATCCTGCTTCGTCCGTAAATCAAGATATGAACATTAATAACTGACGGATGAGGAGCCTAGCGTTAAGGTTCAATTGACAGCATTGCTAAGCTCCCTGCTAAACCAATGGTGGGGACGTGAAGGGGCGATACCTTCAACAGCCTTGCTCTTGATAGGCTCTTTGGTTGCTATGAGGCACACATTCAGATTCAAATAAGGGTCTTGGGTCTAGATTAACCGCTATAACTGCTAGCTTCTATTGGCTTCATTTGGCTGGAGCTGAACTCTGTGGATGACGTTACACTCCCTTAGTCTACTTCTTTAAACAGTCTATGGTCTAAAGATTTTTTCACTTCTGAATACTGAAGCAAATCAAATGAAAAATAGTTCAGGCTTGTATGTAATCATTTGAACAGCACTCAGCTGTGTTCAGCTCACCTTTAAACATCTCATTTTATATCTCACTTTTTGTAAACCAAGTCCTGTGAGCGGCACTTTTACGGCTTGAGTTTCTATTTCTGTCCTGAGTCTGAATATTCAGTAAAGCTCCCATAAACACACAGCCTTTTTAGGAGCCATGTTTGACCAGTGCAGCCTGATTTGTGTATATGACCATCGTACTGCTTGGAGGGACAGTGCTGAGTCCCGTCCTCCCGGCCGATATGTTTGGGATGCACTGACAGAGATGGTAGGTGTCTTTATTAGACTCTTGCGTAGGTGATTTAGTCAGGGTTTAGTCCTGGTGTAGTCCTAGTTTAGTCCTTGTTTTTGACATAGGATGAACTGATTTTGTGTTTGTATTGTACTTGGAAGGACAGTGCTGCTATGTGCTGTGTAAACTCTTTAAGCTTGTGTCCTCTCGGCTGATGCGTTTGTGATGCACTGACAGAACTGTATACATTGGGCTCTTGTTTGGACAGTATTTTGTCTGCTGTATTGGAGTGGCCAGAGGGACAGTGGTTCTGTTGTAACCAGCTCGTGCCCTCTCCCCTGAGACTATAAACCACATGTAGCTGTTGTAAGTACATTGTACACATTGGAATGGCTCACTGTTTGTGTTCTAGATGGTTTGAAGTTACTGTGTCCTCTCAGTTGGTATGATATCTTACTTTTTTCTCCTTTTGCAGGTGACTGGGAGTGCTACCCTCATGACCCAACGGTATGGCACGTAAGTCCAGATTTGACTATTACAATTAAAGTGCATGTGACAGGTTAGACTACTCATTTCACTATAACATACTTAACATAAAGATTTTGCACACACAAAAAAATGCCCAGCTTTTTTTTTTTTTTTTTTTTCAATCTGGTGAAGTTGGGCAGCAGATATACCATACATAGAAGTAATTCTATAATGGTTACTGCAATCATAATGTTAGCAAGCGCCAAAACTTGTCTTATTTAGCCTACTCAACAGTTATGATTAGACTAATTAAGTAACTTAGTAACTATATTACACTAACTTGTGAGCTTAAAGTCATGTTACAGACTTGTTCCCTCCTCAAAAACAGTCCTGGACTTTGTGTTTTGTTTCATTCACATGTTTGAGTAACTCTTTATTATTACCGTAGTCTGTCTACATCTTCAAAGCTCAAAATGTTCTGGTCCACCTTGTGATGTCATGAAATGGTATTTTTCATGCTAACTGCTGTTGTGTTTTCTGAGAGAAGAACTCAATACAACTGCAGGTCTGTTTGTGATGAGGAAACGACGTTAGAACATAGATCAGAAAATAGTGTAATATGGTCCCTTTAAACTGTAAAAAAAAGTCCTTACTTGAGCTTAAATTGTCTTTGCATTTTGGATGGAGTTTTCCGTGTTGATGACAACTGTGTAAGGATTCTGTTTTAAAAGGGTTAGGGTTAGCGGTACTTCCTCTGTATTTCTTTTCAACTTTTTTTTCCCCACAAACTGCCATTTAACCGATATAAAACTATGGCAAAAATGCAAACCTGTCATACGCACTGTATTGTATGCAGTTCTATTTGATTCCACATAATGCTCCTGTATGTTTTCAGCATCCTGTGAACTGGCAGCCGTCCAAAGAAGGAGACCATCTGATTGGACGCATCACCCTGAGCAAGAGGAGCGCCACCATGCCCAAGGAGGCCGGGGCTCTGTTGGGGCTCAAGGTCTGTGCGTTAGATGTCCTCCCATGTGTGTCAAATGCCCTCCCTCCCTGCGTGCCAGATGCCCTCCCTGTGTGTTAGATGTCCTTCCTATATGTATGTCAGATGCCATCCCTAACTGTGTGTCAGATGCCCTCTCACTATGTCAGATGCCCTCCCTGTGTGTTAAATGCTCTCCCTGAGTGTCAGATGACCTCCTTGTGCTGTCCCCGCATCTCCATGGGGTCTTATTCTGTGTAAAAGCTGCTAACCCTGTAGTTTAGACCTCTATAAACATGTTCTGAAATGTCCCTGTGTGTCAGACGCCCTCCCTTTGTGTCAGATGCCCTCCCTGTGTCTCCATGGGGTCTTATTCTGGGTAAAAGCTTATTTGTTGAATAATGGTTCCACTGATTGTATGTGTGCGCAGGTGGTGGGGGGCAGAGTGACAGAGTCGGGGAGGTTAGGAGCTTTTATCACCAAAGTGAAGAAGGGAAGTCTGGCTGACGTGGTGGGACATCTACGAGCAGGTACACACAAAGAGGATACTACAACAACATCAGAGTATCCTGTGTCACTGGTGTTTAATACAGGCAAAAACAATGTCAGTGTTCTACCGATGGAATTCTGCACAGGAGAGCTCTGGGATTAAATTACAATAGCATGACAGCTTTAGAAGTGAAGTTGTTTGACCTGCAGTTGAGAACATGAAATCAATAGCATACAATGTGCTACTACAGTGATTCTAAGACTGTGATACATGTACTACTGTTGGTACTTGGAACCGGCCGCTGTTTGAGTATTTGTTTAATTCAGGTCTTACAGGGGCTGTATGTGATTTTTACCTTCTTAAAGACGTGAAAATTAGTTAATTTGAAACAGTTTGCAGTGGTCCAAAATAATTCCTCACTTACATTATGCATTCAGAGCATCCTAAATATTCACCATGATGCGTTTATAAGTGCTTTTCACAACTTTCAGAGACCAACAACTAACAACAACTAACAGCTAATAGCGGTACACTTCCTTATTCTCCAACAATAAACACTTTACAATTAGCTGCAGACAGTACACAGTGGGCTCTTTTTTTTTCTTTTTTTTTTTTTTACCTCAAATGGTGCTAATACAATATATCTGTACTGGGGAGAGACACATTTTGCTCAGATCCATGGGAAACAATGGTGTCCAGCCCCTTTAAATGCCTGTGCTGTCTGTGTATAGGAGATGAGGTTCTGCAGTGGAATGGAAAGCTGCTTCCTGGAGCCACCATGAAGGAGGTCTATAACATCATCCTGGAGTCTCAGTCTGAGCCTCAGGTCGAGCTGCTCGTGTCTCGACCAATCGGGTGAGTGCAGACAACTGAACCATATGCACACTTCAAACTCTAATACTATTTAATCAAGACTAGGGGTGGGTGATATGCCAAAAAAAACATGACCACCATTTTCTTAAAGACAGGTCCTCATTTCGACTTGAACACGATTAATGCAGACTTGTGTTTACATTACCTGTATAAGAGCTCAAGTCATGTCCTGCTCCTGAGAGTTCACTCTTCACTATGATTGGTTACTACTAATGTTAGTCACTCAGAGGCGGACCAATATGTGAAGTGATTGAGGAAGAGTGAGCCGTGCCTAAGCCCTGACAAAACACTCAGGTGTGGAAACGCACTGGCTGCTCCTGGTCTTAATAAAGCACTTTTAATTTTTGTACATATGAGTGCCTCAGGTTTTTTCAGCCAACTCACATTTGTACTTTGCTATGTGCTAAACTAAATGTCTGTTCCTCCATGTCAAGTGGCCTTATGCTTGAAGAGCACCTGTGTCCTACATCCTTCTATCTGACTCACTAGAGCCCCATTGAAGCACTCACCTTATCTCCTGTCATATCGCCCAGACCTAACTACAGTTGTAATAAACCCTCCTTTTTATACCATAGAACATCATTTTCAAAACCAAATTATTTCTTTAAAAATATTATGTAAATATTATATACAATTTTATCTGGGTATAGATTTTTTTCTTTGGACAACCTTACACTCACTTTCTTTAACTGTAATTGTCAGTTTAACTAATTCATTGAAATAAGTCCACTATGATATTGTACAATTGTCACTGGACTCCAAAATGTGTCCTGAGCTCAAAGAAAAGGTTTTGACTCTGGACAAAGCAGGAATGATGTGGCAAATGTGGTGATTTTTGAAGTTGACTAATGGATAAATAAAATACATGACTGGCCTTATTTACTGATTAGCAGAATATTGTATTTGTGTGAAAAGTACTGCCTGGTCTTGGTGATGTTGATGAAAAAGATGAATGTATGACTTTGTCCCCAAACACTGGCGAAGGGTTTATAGAAAATATCAGTAAGTAACTGTGGACTTTTACTCTGAAGGATCAGCACCTCGTCTGCTGCGGCCATTTTCAATCTCTCTCAGGCTGGATTGAAATATATTGTTTATAATGTAAATAACATGAAACAATACTTCCATTTGAGGCATATTGGCCCTTTACTATATCAAACGTTTAAGAAGAGATCCGAAATGGCCTCTGGACTGTTCAAGCTTTGCTTCTGCAGCTTCTGAACTTTTGGAAGACAGAAAAACATTGATACGTTCAAATACATGTTCTTTGTTTAATTTGCTAAGGCTGAAGCTTTTGCTAAATCTCTTTTGTTTGGAATGAGCTGAGGCGAGGGTCCACACTACACATATCAGACTGTGGTCTGATTCAAATTCAGCCTAATGTTTAATGAGCCCAGCTCTGAGCGCATGTTTCAAGTGGCCAGGGGTGGTTTGTCTCATTTAAACAAAGCTCAAGAGTGGAAGAGCACTTCTGGACCTGGAAGTTAAAAAAAAAATGTGTGAGGGTCTGGGACCGTCCTGCAGTGTCTTTGGGTTAAGCCTTCATTTGACCCACTCTTCAGTGTCTCTGGGTTAAACCTGTCAGGAGCAGTGGGACGTATCTCCAGATATTGCGCTAGTCTTGGTCAGCACTGCCTTAGCTGGAGGATTTGACCTGTTGTGCATGTTTTGGGTTGATGGGGGAAACCAGATTTCTCAGAACAAATCCATTCAGACACAGGGAGAACATGCAAACTCTACACAGCCTGGGTGACCCAGTGATCGCACCTGAAGGTGTGAGCTAAACACTCGGGATGGTCCAATCACATTTGGCCACCATGTTTGTTTTGACACAAATGGACTAGGTTTATTTCATTTCATTATGTATTATTAGGGACCGGGACAATGCAGTCATACATAGTCACAGGCAGAACATGCAGCTGATGTGACACATATAAAATGTGTTGCTAGTGCTAATTCTCAGCTCCTGTCCCTGGTTGGCTTTTCCCTACACTAAACAGTTGGAAACACTCTCAAAGCACTTTAAACACACAACAGTGCAGCTTCACATTTCAGACACTCACATCCAAACACAGTCAGACACAGTTTCATCCAAACACTGTTTTTCTGATTGGTTAATCTTCCTGTCAATCATGCCCATCAGAAGTCTGTGGGACTGGATGTGGTTCCAGACCCAAGCCATGCTACCACACACAGGTCCTTCCCTCTCATCACAGCTTTAAACTGGAATATCATTTCCAAAACCAGAATTGCCTGTCCACTGTTGACAGACTGTTGCACATTGAATCATGCAGTAAAGAGGTGTGTTCTCTGCTCACTCCATTCTTATTAACCTGCATCTGTGAGCATGTGCAGTCTGAGCTTCACTTTGACCTCAACTGTTATCACAGTTTTCATGGAACATGTTTGATCTTCTTTTACAGTGATATCCCAAGAATCCCCGACACGTCCCACCCTCCATTAGAATCTAGTAAGTATTTTGTCCACTCATATCATCCCATTTATTCAATGATGACAGTCTGTGGCACCATAATATTAGCTCATTAGTCCTTTATTAGTCTTATGTTAGACAAGTTATCAGAGATTGACATGGTTTGTACACAATATTACGCTTTTTCCATGGGGAGGTTATTGCTTTGTCTGGAATATTCCACAGTATGGCATTAAACTATCTAGCTATTAATCTCCATGAAGGCAAATAGGTGATGCCACAAAGATACAAGTCAGATCTGTGAAGAGGTGATCCTGCACACAGAAAGAATGTATGTATATCAAGGGTTTCTTTTGACAAACAACTTATAACAATATAGATAAGTTAAAAAGGGGGTATATATATATATATATATATATATATATATATATTGCTTTCTATATATCTATATATCTGTTGCTTTATATATATTGCTTTCTATGTTATATCGTTCACAAATATGCCTGAAGACGTTGGAGGTGTCATCCAACCTCTACAACTAGCTCCAACCTACAAATAATTTCCCTTGTGGATCAGTAAAGTTTGTCTAAGTCTAAGTCTAAATCTATCCATGCATATTCATGCGTATTCAAACCCTTTTTACGGTTAGCCATAAGACTCTGTCCACAAGCCTACATCACCCATGCTCCCACATGACAATTCTAAACAAAACTGCACACAGCAACTTAACAAGCCTGATGTGATGTGCAGTAATTTCATTAGCGGGATGCACGTTGATTGTGTTGTGATAGCGCTCTGAAGGAGGAGTGATTTAGCACAGGGAGCAAAGGGAGGGGAGACTCAGAGCGTCAAAAACAAAAGTGAAACTGTGTTGTCATTTTCAGCAAATATAGCATCAAACGTGGTATCATTGTGATCTAAATACTGTATGGTATGTGTTAGCAGTTAATACTCCATAGAAGAAAATATCCCTTCTTTAAATGCCTTATTGTGGAACATTCCAGCAATATCATATCCATAAAGGCAGCAGATGATTGATGCATAGGAGAAATGTTACATTTTAACATGAATTCAAAGTGGTTTTCCTTAACTATGTAACTTGTTGAGCCATATACATGAACTGAAAGTGTCTGCTGTGAATCTAAACTAGAGTGAGATGTGAGGTAATGTAGGGCGAGGAAACCCCTGGCTGTTGTCACATCTATGAAGAGGCAAGCTCACTCTCTGTAAAAATGTATGTTTCTCCAGGTATTTTTTGTCAATAAAATGATTTAATGCCTTATTGTGGAACATTCCAAGCAAAGCAATATCATCTTCCTAAAGACAAGCAGATGTCAGATCTAAACAAAAAAAAAGTTACATTGTGCACCTTGCAGACCTGTTGTGCTTGTTTCTGCTCTATAGTTATAATGTATGATGCCCGTGGATCGTCATGTTATCATTTGGACATTTTAATTTGGAATATTCATCTAAAATAACTTCATAAAAGAAACAAGTGCGCTGACTTCCATGTTAGAAAACTGTACTGCGCAATGGGAGCTGACATGGTCGTAAATGTCATGACAACAAAGCGCCACATGCTGTGGGCCCTTCCTATAGATAGCTACATATCACACTAGAGCAGAGCTTTTTTTTTTTTTTCATTTGTACCAAAATGACTACACAGGACTGCCGAATCCTACGCATATCACAGATTAAGAAAAACAAAAAAGAAGTAAGTGCATCACAGAGGGCGTGTACCAGTGGTGGTGAAAACGGGGGTAGATTAGAAAAAAGACGTTTTGAAAACAGGAGAATACAGATTACTCAAACATGCATGAATCACTTTAAATACAATCTGAGAGGATCAATATGAAGGAAACAATTATAACATGTTTTAAAAGATTTAAAAAGTCAATCTTGCAGAATGGTTCCGCTTTAAGTTAAGCATAGTTTTGGTTGACTTGCTGTGCCATATGCATGAACTCAAAGTGTCTGTTGTGAATGTAAACTAGAGTGAGGCGTGAGGGGAAAGTAGGGCGAGGAAACCCCACTGTCGTCACAGCTCATTCTGTGCTTCTAATGAGAGGCTGGAGCAGAGCTGCTGTAGGATCTCACCAACCCTCAGAGATTGGACACAAGCCATTAATCATCCACTGTCACTGCTCCAGCTCTACACACAAACATCCACACAAGAACAGCACAGGTATTTTTAGGCCAAAGAGGAGAGGAAGAGAAGGAGGGACAGGGCTATACATGAAGGTGGGAGAGGAGGAAGAGAGCGGGGGATGGAGAAGAGGAAGGGAAGGGAAGAAGAAAGGTGTGAGGATTTGGAGATGAGGAGGAGAGGATGGGGTTATAGTGGAGAGGAAGAGAAGAGAGGGATGGGGCTATAAAGGAGAAGAAAAGAGAGGGATGCGACTAGAGGAGAAGAGGAGAGAGGGATGGGGCAATAGAGGAGAGGTGGATGAGGAGAGAAGGATGGGTCTATAGAGGAGAAGAGGAGAGAGAGATGTGACTATGGAGGTGGATGTGAAGAGGATAGAGGGATGAGGCTATTGGGAAGAGAAGGAGTGAGGGATTGGAACAATGGAGAAGAGCAATTACAATGTGTTTTCAAAGTAAGAATTTAAAAAAAGATAATTTTACATAGAATCACAAATCTTCCAAAACACACTGCAGCACTTGGCAGAGCTGCTGTGTGTCTGTGTAGTGTTTTAGCAGCAGCAGCAGCAGCCTGTTATTTCAGTCTTTTATAGAGTGCAATCCCCCCCCCCCTCTGCCATCCAGTCTTGTGTCAGATATTTGACCCGTCTTCTGTCTCTCTTGTGTGTGCAGCAGGTTCCAGTTCTTTTGAGTCCCCAAAGGAGAGACCGACCCTAAATGTCCTGTCCCCCTCCAGTCCTGGGACGCTGCAAGACGCTCCACAGCTCATGCCTGGAGAGCTGTCGGTGAGTGTGGCCCAGTGTCTCTGCCAAGACCCCAACCATCTCCCTCCATGCTCTTTCCTTATACTTCTACTAAACATAATGGAACCATATATTTGAAAGGATTACAACCCTTATCCACTGTCTTACACTGCTAAAAGTATGTGTAGTATAGATAAGGTCATTCATTATGACTGATTGTGATATTGTGGCTAAGTTGTGGTGCAGTGTGTAGGTGTGTAGGGGGGACATTGTGATTGAGTATATACATTTGTGCTTGTGATGTGTCCAGGTGAAGCTGTGGTATGATAAAGCGGGGCACCAGCTGATTGTGAATGTGCTCCAGGCCAGAGAGCTCCCTGTGAGGCCGGACGGACGCCCACGTAGCCCCTACGTCAAGATGTACTTCCTCCCTGACAGAAGGTACTACTACTACAACAAATGCTGCTACTACTTTGCTACTACTACTGTTACTTGGTTTAGGCCTGATTTAGTCCTGGTTTAATCATTGGTTTAGTCTATGTTTAATCCTGGCTTAGTTCTGGTCGACTTAGATTTCTTTTTACTGGTTAAAGTGCTTTCTTAGTTTAGATTTGCTTCATGATGCTTTCCACTGAACTGATAACTGCCCCGGTACGCTGTTCAAACTGGTGATTCCCACATGTGAACTGACTCTTGTATGCTTAAATAAATCAGATTTTGACCGAAAGGATAGTACTGTGTTATAGTCGTGTTATAGTCTAAATCTAATAGAGTTAAATAATGGCATGTCTTTGTTTTAGTGACAAGAGCAAGCGTCGGACCAAAGCGGTGAAGAAGACGGTGGAGCCTAAATGGAACCAGACCTTTGTGTATTCTCACGTTCATCGGCGAGACTTTAGAAACCACATGTTAGAGCTGACCCTATGGGACCAGCCCAGGTCTCCAAACGAGGACAGTGTCTTCATGGGAGAGGTAACCATCAACTGTATCAGAGAAGCAGAGGAGAGGGTCAGAGGAGCAGAGGAGAGGGTCAGATGAGCAGAGGAGCGGGTCAGATGAGGAGAGGAGAAGAGCAGAGGATACAAGGAGAGGGTCAGAGGAGCAGAGGGGATAGTCAGAGGAGCGGAGGATACAGAGGGGAGGGTCAGAGGAGCAGAGGAGAGGGTTAGACAGAGCAGAGGGGAGGGGCAGAAGAACAAAGGATCCAGAGGGGAGGGTCAGAGGAGAGGGTCAGCTGGAGCAGAGGAGAGGGTCAGAGGAGCAGAGGATGCAGAGGAGCAGAGGATGGAGTAACGTTCTTGCTGTTTGTTGCAGATCTTGATAGAGTTGGAGACGGCGTTATTGGATGATAAGCCTCACTGGTATCCTCTTCAGACCCATGATGTCTCCTCCATCCCTCTGCCCCGTCCCTCCCCCTTCCTCTCCAGACGCCACATCCACCCTGACGGCCCAGCCAAGAAGCTCCAGCGTGAGTCCTTTAAATCATAATCTTAAATCTTAATGAGCATTTAGTGTTTTTTATAGTTTTTTTTTTTTTTTTGCATTTTTTAAAAGGTCCTATATTACTCAAAATAGAGTAAACCTTAAGCCATGTTATAATGTTACCTATTGTGTTTTGTTTCATTCACACATGTTTGAGTAACCCTTTGTTATTAGTCTGTTCACAACGACCTTTTACCTTTTGTTTAATAGATATCGTCAATTCCAGAGCTGAAATTATTCAAATGATTGCAGTGAAGGTGTATGGAGTAAAGCACTTCCTGTATTACCACACAGCATCACAAGGTGGAGCAGGCTGTTTTCAGTTTGAGAGAAGAACTTTAAACATGCAGGGTTTGTGTGTTAAACATGTGTGAATGAAACAAAACATAACTCCAGGTTTGTCTAACTACATTAGATCATACAGTAGATCAGGAAATAGCGTAAAATAGTGCTTAATTAAACTGAACCTACTGTATAATGCAGCATTTGAATAATATTAATAACACAACACTAAAGAATACATTCACCATCCATTCCCAAATCTGCAGCTAATCCCTCCATGCCTTCTGCCTTCTGCTCTTGTTCATATAAATAGTACCAACACAAGAACTGGTTCAGTCTTAAAATACTTTGGTCGACTAAGGGGTTATCGACCGACCAGTCAGTTAAAGGTACACTATGTAACTTTTCTGGTGGCGGGTCCCTGCTACTTGTGTCCATGGAGATAGTATTGTTTTGCCTGGAATGTTCCAAAGTGTGGCATTAAACTTGTCTATCTCCAAAGAAGCAAGCATGCCTCTGAACAGGTGACGCTGCTCATAACAAAAATGAATGTTTTTCAAGTAACAGAACACATGTAATTAAATAAATACAATATTAAATACAAGATATATTACTATAATGCCATACTGTGGAACGTCCCAGGCAAAGTAATATAACAATATAGAAAATATAATATGTGATTGTGTCGTCATACCACAGCCAGTCCATTGCAGAGTTTAAAATACTTAATACTAAACTATGTAAGTCTCATTAAGATAATTGTATTTACCAGTTGACCCCATAATGATTATTTTAGCTAATGCATCTCTATGGACATTTTACACACTAATACACAAACTATTCTGCTAATTCAACTATTCTCCCTATACTCCCCCCACACCAGGAAAGTCCCAAAGTGCAGCTTTAAGTGACTAAAAATACACTGCCTTTAGAATGTATAATATCTACCCATCACATCCCACCAGACTTCAGCCCTGCTCCTGTCTCCTGGCTCCTCCTCTGCTGTCTCCTCCTCTCCTGTCTCCTCCTCTCCCGTCTCCTCTCCTGTCTCCTGTCTCCTTTCCTATCTCCTTCTCTTCTGCTTCCTCTCCTGTCTCCTCCTCTCCTGTCTCCTCTCCTATCTCCTTCTCTCCTATCTCCTCCTCTCCTGTCTCTCTTCTCTTGACTCCTATCTGCACCTATCCTGTCTCTTATCTGCTCCTCCCCTGTCTCTCAACATCTATCTGCTCCTCTCTTGTCTCCTCCTCCTCTGCTCCTGTCTCCTGTCTTTTGTCTCCACCTCTGCTCCTGTCTCCTGTCTTCTTTCTCCTCCTCTGCTCCTGTGTCCTGTCTTCTGTCTCCTCCTCTGTTCCCGTCTCGTGTCTTCTGTCCCCTTCTCTGCTCCTGTCCCCTGTCTCTTCTCTGCTCCTGTGCTCCTCACTGACTTTATCTGTTCCACAGGTTCTTGTTTTGTGTCAGTGTGTCTGTGGTTTAACTGTGCTCTCTCATCTGTCTGTGTGCATGGCCTGTCTATCTGCATGAGTAGGATCTCAGCGTCTGTCTGAACCCGAGTTTGACGATGGCGTCGCTCTAGTGTCCAAAGGTGGGTCTGGACTAAACTAAAAACATCAGTTCATGTACATGTTCCTTTGTGTGAAAATGCATGGCTCCTCCTCTCGTTCCCACCACACCTGCTCTGCTTTATACAAGTTCTAATTCAGGGGTTGGGTTCATGTAACATCAAAATTGCCCATTGTTTAAAAGTTGATAGCGGAATTTGCCTTTTGTTAACGTAAATTGTCCTGGTTTATGGCTGATGTCTCTGTAATTATTTACTAGGCATATCCAAATGAAACTGGCAAAGACTTCTTAAACAAAAAAAGCATGTTATAGAAGTTTCTTTTCACTGAAGCTCTGAAGTTGTATTTGGAGTGATTCGTGCATGTTTGAGTAATCTTTAATCGCTTATTTTCAAGGCGCCATATTGCCAATCAACCCCTGTTTTCACCAGTACACGCCCACTGTGACGTACTTACTTCATTCTCCAATTTTATACTTACTGTGTAACCCACAGGTATCATAGATTAGAACTATATAGTTTTCTTTAAAGCCTCAGCACAAATTTAATGTGAAGGAAACACAACAGAATACAATGCAGAATACAAGAGCATTCTTAGATGCTGTGAGGAGGAGGCAGTCCCTGTCTTAAGTGCCAGAGTCCTGTGTGGTCCTGAGCTGGTACAGAATGGCCATGGTGAAAATGACCATGATGATATTTTTTTTTCTCATTTTCAATAATTCCTTAAAGCAAAACTCACAAAACTCTATACTCCTTCATACACCATGCAGAGTCATCATGGGTTAGGGTTCCACTGTGCCACCCATAGGAACCAGTACAGTCCCTGACAAAAGTCTTGTCACTTATCCATTTTGTAGAAACCAAAGCTTATAACCTTCCACCCTGCAAATGTCTCGCACACCTCCATACTGGATGTAACCCCAGACCATGATTTTTCCGCCACCAAACTTAACTGTTTTCTGGGTGAATCTTGGATCCATGCGGGCTCCAGTAGGTCTCCTGCAATATTTGCGGCGGCTGTGATGTAATTCAACCGAGGATTCATCTGAGAAATCCACCTTCTGCCACTTTTCCAGTATCCATCCTTTTAGCAGGCTGTGGGCCTTGGCAAATGCCACACGGTTTTTTAATTGCCTTTTGTTTAGTGCTGGTTTCTGTGCACTGATTCGACCATGGAGGCCATTTCGAGACAGAATTCTACAAACTGTTCTGGTTGACACAGGGACTTGAGGTGACCAGGCCTGGTGGAGCTCTGCTGCAGTGGAAAAGGGGCTGGCCTTGGATTTTCGAATCAACAAACGGTCCTCCCGAGCAGTTGTCTTGCGGGGTCTGCTGGACCTGGGCTTGTCAAAAACATCTCCAGTCTTTTCAGATCTTTTTCTTATTCTTTGTACTTGACGCTGAGACACATTGAAGGTGTCAGCCACTTCAGCAGTGGATCTGGTCTTCAGCCTCTTGATAATTAACACTTTGGTCTCAGGGTGGATCTTAGGCATGTTGTCAGAGGTCAAGTTGCAGTTGATGTGAAGGTCTGGTGTGCTGGGGTTCTTTTTATACACACCCACTAATTGACTGATCAGTAACTGATCACAAGTGAGGCTGTAATCTAGGATTGGGTGCATCATATGACAAGGCGACAAGACTTTTGTCTTGCCAAAATCTGACCTTTCTGTGTTCATTAAATGATCAATCTTTCTTCAGTGAAGCAAATTTATTTTAGTATATTGAGCATAATTTGGGAGGGTTTTAGCTTTCATATGAGACATTTCTAAAACCAATCGATTAATTTAAAGTCAGGTTATAAGCTTTTGTTTCTACAAAATGGATAAGCGACAAGACTTTTGTCAGGGACTGTATGTTATATGTTATAAGTTTTCTCCATTCAGTTTTGTGTAGTATGGTGGTAAGAGGGAAAACCATCACTTTAACGAACTTTTGAAAAGGTGAAAGACTTTGCCCAGCCTCATCATGCTGTGTGCTTTGAGCTGCACTTAAACCAAAATAAGTGATTTTGATTGTAACAGATCTGGGGCCATCCTGAGTTTTATTTATAACTTTAACAGATTGCTGTGCCTCTAAACAGAAGGGCTCCACAAACAGCCAGTTCTGCTCCAACACGACGATTCAAAAAGCTCTTCTCATTTGGAGAGGTTGGCTCAAAATAAAAGCATTAAGTGTCCAGTTCTATGCTAGTCACAGCTAAACTTTCACTGTACTGGATAAGTCCTGGTCTACTCAAGGTTTAGTTCTGGTCCTGGTTCAGTACTGGTTTAGTCCTGGTTTAGTCCTGGTTCAGTTCTACTTTTACTTTGCTGTGACATCAGGCTGGGGGTGTTTTGAATGTATGTCTATGATGGAATGTTCACCAGTTACCATGGAGACACAATGCACACATTAGCAAACACTGTTGAAAAAGTTTTAAGGTTATCTGAAACTCAAGAAAAACACAAAATGGATTAAAGTGTTCATGGTCCTGTTTAGGTGTATGATTTTCAACTAAAAGGTGAGAGTGGCTAACTGAAAAACTGTTGGCTAATGCCAACTAGCTTGTGACTCTAATTTTATTTGAAAGAGACTTGTTTTAACAGCACAAATCAGCTCACCTGTTGTAGTTCCAACTAAATCAGTTTAAAAGATATGATATGTCCCAGCCATAGTCTTGGCCAATGTAGTCCTGAATAAGTCCTGGTCTAGTCCTCAGTCCTGGTTCAGTACAGTTCAGTAAACATCCCTAGCCTTCTTTATAATTCTTTACTGTCAGATAAATGGAGAGACTTTGTTGCTGCTCTACACTAATGGGCAGTAAGTAAATAAAGATGTGAAATAACTCTGTCCCCTTTGTTTGTCCAGCAGCAGAGTCCAGAGGCAGAGAGAGACAGAGGGAGACTAGCTCTACTCTGGAAGTCCCCGATCCTCAAAGAACTCCTTCACACCACATCCGCTCCAGATCTGTATCTCCTCATCGAGAAGAGCAGGGAAGAACAAGGTCCAGACCACCCAACGTACCTGCCCAGAGGTAAGACCTGCTTTAGTCCCGGTTTTGACCTAGTTTGCACCTGGTTCAGTCCTGGTCAAGTCCTGCTTTAGTCCTGTTTAGTCCTGGTTTAGACCTGGTTTAGACCTGATTTGGCCCCGATTTAGCTCTAGTTTGTCCCTGGTTCAGTTTTGGTTTAGACTGTAAACTGTATAATGGAGGTGGACTAAGGGAGTGTGATGTTACCCAAAGCGTTTGGTAATAATGAACTAAACACTCCAGGCTCATATAGAGCGGGTTAATATGAATATTTTAAGACCAAAATGACGAGGCTCACAGCAGCAGTCCCAGGGGTGAAGATTTTTCAATTTAAACCAGAGCTCAAGGTTACCATTTAGCACCCATGCTCACTTCCTGTTTGGAACGTGGCGGCTAGTGCTATAGCTATACCTATTTATATACACAGTCTATGGTGTAGACCTGGTTTAGATCTGGTTTAGAGTTGGGATAGACCTGATTTACACTTCATCTGTACTTTTCTGTGGCTCTTTAGACACCTTTCAGGAGTATTTTTCTATAGATGAACACATTCTAAAGATGAGTGAGTTTTTGGATGGAGAGAAGTGGAACCCATCTCATAATGACAATCTGGTGCAGGACTCAAAGTGCTGCCAGTTCTGCTTTTACTGATCTGAGCCAAAGAGCAGAGCCAAGAGTCTGCTGCTAAACCTGGGACACTCCCTTATGTCTGCTCCAACCAAGCTACACACGCACACCCACCCACACACACACACACGCACGCACGCACACGCACACACACACACACACACACACACACACACACACACACACACAGAGAGCATTCAGCAAGACGCATTTGGGGGAAAAAAAAAAAAAATCTTTTTAAATTAAGGCTAGAAAAACTGAATAACTGAGGTGTGTGTTTTAGCGTTTTTAGTGAAGGTTTCAAAAATATCACATTAGAATAAAAGTCCAGTGACAGATTGTATCACACAGTGTTTGGCAGTGAGTACACACCACATTACATGCTGAGTGATGCTGACTCCTACATTTGAAAGCAATTTTCAGTGCATGCTAAATTACATGTGCATATGAGCTACAGCCTATATTATTTTATTAAAGCCATAGTATGTAACTTTTCTGCCAAAAAATTGACGTGTTGTGATGACGTTTACAGTGATGTAATGTAAAGGGAGAAACATTTTAGTCTAAACTTTGTTGTTTTTCAGGAGTTTGGACGATGAGCTTCCTCACAGCCGGAGATCCCGCTCCCCCAACCGGCACTACAACCTCCGAGGGAGACAGGAGTACCTCGATGACAGGTGAGAGGGCGGGGCTTAATGACAGGTGAGAGGGCGGGACTTAACATCAGTGTCAGGTGAGAGGGCGGGGCATAATCATGATGACTGGTGAGAAGGGGTGGAATTTAAAGTGCATATGACAGGTTTGACTACACTTTTCATTAATTAATGTGATTATTTTAACAATTTTTTTTTGTCCTGACTGGACATTAGCAGCAGATGTGACATACATCTGCTAATAGAGTTAATTCCATAACTGTTACCTAGCAACCATAATTTAAACAAGGGCCAAAATGTGTCAAAATGACATAATATTATTTTTGTATATTTTTGTAATTTTCTGCTTGTATTTTTCCACAAACTCCGAAAATCCGTCATATGCACTTTACCATCAGTGACAGGTAAAAGGGGCAGGGCCTAATCTATCTGACAGGCGAGAGGGCGGAGTTAAACCAAGGCTGTGTCCGAATGTCCACCCTAACACCTCATTCACTACATAGCCCCACACTATCTAGCGGACCATTTAGTGCACTCAGTCACAGAGGGATTCGGACACATAGCACACTACTTTCGGGTCACATGACTCTGGCGTCTGGGCGAAAAAAAAGTCTTCTAAGCCCAGATAAAACTTGATTTCTGTCATAAATAATGATCAAATCAGACACTGTCACACGGGATCAGATGCAAACTATTATTTTATTATTTTTTGTTTGAAATGTGGGAATTATTGATCTTTTAGCAGTTCAAGCTAAGGTAAGCAGCTAATGCTAGCATCTTTACCCCGTAACGGTTTATTTAAGAGTGTTTTCTTCAGAATCAGGATCAACAGAGCCATAAACCAGCACTTCTACCTGCTTTCATTCAGTCCTGAGTGCACTTCTTTTTCACCTGCTGATCATTCAGACTCCCCAACAGATGGTGCGACTTCTAGTTAGTGCCCTAAGTGGGGAATAGTGTGGACATTCGGACACAGCTCAAGAGGCTGTGTCTACACTAAGATGACTTAAAGGGCCCGTATTATTTCCTGATCTCTGTTTTAATGTTGTTTCCTCATCACAAATAGACCTCGAGTTGTGTTTTGTTTCATTCACACAAACACACAGACCCTGCATATTCAGGCTGTGTTCCACCACCTTGTGATGTCATGTGCTCCACTATGTTTTTAAACTCTATACACCTTCACTAGACTCATTTTAATGATTTTAGCCCTGGAATTGGTAATCTCTACTGATCTAAAGGTAAAAGGAGCTGTTTACTTGAACACTCCCGCTTCATGACATCATGAGGTGGAACAGAACATTTTGAGCTTTGGAGATGTAGACGAATAGTAAAGGGTGACTCAAACATGTGTGAATGAAACAAAACACAACTCCAGGTCTGTTTTTGGTGACACAACATTATAACATGGCTCAAAGTGTTAATTTTGCATTATATAAGACCTTTAAAATGTTTAACTTTCCTGACTAAATAGTTTTAAATACTGGTCAGATTCTATTTAAATAATTTACTGGGATTAGATGTTCAGTGTTTTCTCCAATTAACATTTTGTCAGTTGTTCTGAAAATACAACTGGCTACATTTATATGTGCATCAAAAATCAGATCTGATTTCTGGAGTTATCAGACAATGGGTGTGTCATGTAAATACTTCCATGTGATGTGAGTAATCTGATTTAAAATTAAATGAGATAAACCTTTATTTGTCTAACAAAGGTGAAATTACAGTGTTGCAATGCAAAGATTAAGAACAGCAGGAAAATGCAAAAATCAGGAGCTCTCTGATTGTTCACACCTGTGTAGGAAAACTTTCAAAAAAACTAATGTGGGATAGGATTTTCAAAAGTATCGAAAATATGATACTAATCGATACTAAAACTGGTATCGAAACTAGATACTCTTTAACCAAGAATCAGTACTGAAAAGAAATGTCATAACTGAATAAATGTCACTTTTCCTAAACAGTTTCATCCGAGCTAGTGTAAGACCACATGGTGTCATCAAAAAATGCTTTTTCTAAGCAAGTGCATAATCCGAGTGGCGTACTAGGAGTGGAGAAACTCTCCCACTCCAGAATGACTGCTTAGACTCCAAAATGACTGCTTAGAGATTCAAATCCAAATCATTTGTGTTAGTCTCAACTAAATCCATGTGAAACACTAAAATGATGGACACGTCACCAGGTGTTCAATTCAATTCAATTCAATTTCTCTTTATTGTCACATGTGCATATACATACAAAATATATAGCACAGATGAAATTGCTGTCCTCTCCCACCTCAGTGCAAACATGGCAAACATTTAAATGTGCCAAACCAAACCAAACCAAACCAAACCAAACCAAAATGTGCAAACAACAAAAAACAAAAAAAAGTGCAAACAAAGTAAACATTCAAGTGACATTCAAGTAAAACGGAATGTAAAGACATACTGGACTAGACAAAACCACAGTAGACAGAACAAAAATTGTGCAGACATTCAGGTAAACATTCAAATAGGGCGGAATCTCAGACATACTAGACTAGACAGAAACCACAAATAAACAAAACAGAATTTACAGATGAAAGTGAGGTAGTGCTGAAAATATGTGAGGTAGACAGTTATTGATTATCCATATAAGTGGAAAGTGAAGGTAGTGCTTCATAGTTCAGTGTTTTTAGTGGGTGACAGGGGGCTGAGGGGGGGCAGAGGGGAGAAGTGGGGGTAGGGCAGGGAGAGAGTTGAGACTCCTGACAGCCTGGTGGAAGAAACGTTGATCACATTTCTCTTGTGCTATGAACACAAACCAGAAATCTGATCTCAGCGTCTTTGTCTGATAACTCTACGATGTTGCCTGTAAATGTAGCCAGTGTAAATCCTTCATATTTAGAATGAAACCATATTCTAGTGGACTCAGCCTTTGTCAGTGCACACATGTGGCTGTGGTTGTGAGATGTCGTAGCTGCTTCTTTTTAATACTTTCTAGTTTTTTGTTTTGAGTCTGTTTGTGCCATATTCTTTGCTTTGTGTTTTGCGGTTTGGTGAAGTAGTTTTGTGCTGTCGTCCATAAAAATAAAAAGCAATCGGCGGAAGTCACTTTGTTCAATGAAAAGATCTAAATATAACAACTATCTGTGTTTTAAGCCACAGAAGTTCTCAGCAGTCCCTCAGAAGTAGAATACAGAGGCCTGTGTATTCAGTACATTCACTCCATTGTGTATGGATGGGCGATATATTGATTCCAATATTAGAGGTTTTTTGTTGTTGTTGTTGTTGTTGTTGTTGTTGTTGTTGTAGTTTTTTAATATCGTAACGATCTTTTTTTTTTTTTTTTTTTTCTAATATTTAGCATAAATTTTGTTTGCACTGCCCCAGTCTGTGTGCCCATAATGTGTTAGTCCCAGTTTGTCCCAGTGCATCAGATTTGTCTTTTTAAACAGACTCCTGAGGAACAAGAGAAGTACAAGAGACATTAATTAAAAGTACAGTACAGTATGTTTACACCAGGGGGTCCACACTCATTTCACTGTGGGCTGTGGTCTTCAAACATTCATCCAATACAGATCATTCAAATGAGTGCATAAACACTGGAGGCTTGGAACATTCATTTAGGTCTGTGTCACAGTGCAATGTGATGATGTTGATACTTTGCAGTGGTATCACACTGGGGGTGTTCTGCATGTTTGTCTATGGATGAATGTTCAGCAGTTACCATGGTGACACAAGGTACACATTAGCAAACACTGTCAAAAAAGTTTTAAGATCATCTCAAGTAAAACTGGATTCAAACAGCATATTTTCAGGAGACTGTGATCAATATGAGCATTCATGGTCCTGTTTAGGTGTTTGATTTTCATCAAAAATGTCATGGGGACTCACTGAAACAATTTTGGCTACTTGTTTAACAGCACAAATCAGCTCACCTGCTGTAGTTCTTTAAGTCAGTTCTTTCTCGTCAGATGGTTTTAAAACAACAATATTATAGTCTAATTTGAGAGTTTCATACAGAGCAGTGCCTCTAGCTTCACACCCCCAGAGAATGTTGATGATATCAGCTGCAAAGTATCAGTTGAGGTTATAATGGTAGAATTAGTGCCTGTGATCAGTTGGGCCTGTTCAGCAGAAGGTTGAATTGGGCCAATAAAAATGGGTGGGAGGGTCAGTTTGGGCACCCCTGGTTTACATTCTCATGCAACTAATAATTTCATTTCCCAGATAAATACATGTTGTTATTATTTTTACAAAAGTGAAATCATTTTTGAGCTTTACTTAACATAAAATTGTGGAACTTGCTATGAATTTACGACCTCAATATTGCATATCTCTACTGGCTCCAAAATCCTTATCGGACCATCCCTGTTTGTGAGTGCTGTGATTGGACTGGCGTCGGTTCACCTTGTTCTCTTCCCACTTCCTCATGTGTTACTCATCTCCATGATAACTGCAGTGAGGTCATCATGCTCCACCAATCAGAGCGAGGCAAAAGTGCAGAGTGCCTCCACACCAGGTAACGCTGGCCAATCACGTCACTCCTCCATTCACATTTATATTAATCTGTACATGCTGGTGAAATAAGGTAGATGGTATTGACTTTGGGCCATGTTCAAGTTAAGATGTATAAAAATGTAATAATGAGAAATGTCCACACGAGGGCCCTGTTTGACAGTCTATTATTGTGGGTTAACGCTGAAAATGTAGTGTTTAATGGAACAAATCTAAATATGGATACACTTTTTTATATTTCATTTAAGACACAAATGTTCATACTCAATGTTCATTTGTCTCATGGACGTTTTTCTTATTTACATAATATTTAACATATCTAGAATAGTGTAGTACTCACATGGCCAGGCTAAAATAATTATGCTTTGGAAGTCAGTTAAGAAAGTCAGGTGTAAACTTGTTTCATAATAATCCTAAATTTATTAATGTCTATAAATCTCAATTATTAAAAACATATATTAATCAAATCAAATTAATTTGATTCATTGCCCAGCCCTAATTGAGATGAGCAGAGATTGAACTAGCAACCTGTTCGGTAATGAGAACTCCTAAATAGTCCCCCTTATTTTACTGAACATATGAATATGAATGAATAACATTTTTTTATTTTTTTTTTTTATGACAGCGTAATTATAGTCTTTTACTAAAATAAAAGCATGTTGTTGTTTTTTTTTTGTTTTGTTTTGTTTTTTTTTTCATTTTAGTTGTGTTTATTGCACTGCAAAAATGTGCCCTTACTGTGAGTGGGCGCACATCTCCACAAACCTGACTCTTACTTGGCATAAAACATATTTTTCTCCATGGAGAATGTTCCGAAATATGGTTTTAAGTTAACTTTTTATTTCCATGGAATCATGTAGGTGACATGTCACCTCCAGAAAGTTACGCAGTGTTTGCTTTAAAGTCACACAGTCATGTGTTAAACTGTTTCCTGTTTGTTTTGTTTCTCTGTCCTCTCTGTGGAGTAGTGACCTACAGCCCACTCTGGACAGGGTTAGGAGCGCTAGCGCCACCTGTCTCACTCCAGAGTCATTCTCACTTTCTCCTCAGGCAGACAGGTAACACTGCTGCCCCCGTAGACCCTCTGTAGTCTGGCTATAGTCCTGCTCTAGTCCTGGTCTAGTCCTGGTCCTGTCCTGATCTAGCCCTGGTCCAGCCCCAGTCTTGTCCTGGTCTTGTCCTGGCCTAGACCTGTGTTAGTTGCTTTGTAGTCCTCTGTAGTCCTCTTGTAGGCTTCCTGTAGTTCTTGCCTGTGATTGGTCCTTCACTGAATATGTCCCTCCCCCTCTCCCCTACCTCACTCTCCCTGAGCTTTGCTGCTTCTGCTGCAAATGCTTCTAAAATGGCGTTCAGAGTTCATTCCTGGCGGGGTACTTTTGGTTTGTCTGTCTGTAGTTGTAGTAGTGGTAGTAGAGGTAGTAGTTGTTAGTAGTTGAAATGTATTTTGTGTAGTCTTAACAGGTGAGTAACACATCAACTCCAAGTGTTGCTTCCTCCTCAGAAACATCCCAAGATTGTGTTTTGTTTCATTCACTCATGTTTCAGTAATCCTGCCGTTTTAGTCTATCTCTGCACAGTTCACAGCACTCAGTTCCACCTTGTGACATCATCAGGTGGTGATCCATGAAGTTCATTCACCTTGTTAGGATCATTTGGACACACATTTCCCACACTAAGATTTTGATCCCCTGCGCCCTCTGCTGGAAATGTGTTTCTTGTTTGCTCAGAAAGTAGGGCTGAATTACTGAATTTCTAGTCACAGTGATATCTGATTAGTTATTGAAGCCCTAATCCTGTTTTCATTTGATTCCAAAAGTAAAAATTCCCATTTATTTTTCAAGTAGACGTAAAAAAAAGTTTGAGAACTTGAAAGTACAATGTATGTTATAACTTTAAAGGCGCTGTACCTGATTTTTACTGTCTTAAAACGTTTAAAACAGTTATTCCTCACTTACCTTATGCATTCTGAGCATCCTAATTATTCACTGTGTAATTTATAAGCACTTTTCACAACTTTCAGAGAGGAGTTTTACGTCACAGTAATGCTAACAACTAGCATGCTAACTGCAGCAGCATTACCTCCTGGTCTGTGGAGGGTAAAATCACTTAATAAACCACGAAATGAATGGGAATGGAGCTCAACAGTGAGCGCCCAACCCTTGTTCTGGAAGTACATTTCCCATATATTTTTCCCATAGACTTTAAAAATTGATGTTTTTTGGACTTAAAACCACAGTGTTATGGGTATTAGCCTCTGTCGTGCTTTTAAACTTTTAAAAGTCTATGGGGAAAATGAATGGAAAATGGCAGAGTGGACTGGGGAGTGGCGAGACTGCTGAACTCTACTGTAGCAGCTGTAGTGTGGCTCTGTGGCTCATTGGGCTGTGGCTATGCATGTCTCTCTCTCTCAGTGCAGTTTAAATGTGACCAGGAGAGGGCGTAGTACAGATGTGTGAAGGCTTGTTTTTGTGAATGATGTTCTCCTGTTACTCGTAGACAGTCTTTGTCCCACACGTTGCCGCGGAGACGCCCAGCCAGCCCCAGGATCCTAATCCAACACGCTTCCCCTGAAGATGACAGGTATCCCCCTCATACAGGTGCACACGGAGCTCCACTCTGCCCTGGAAATGAATGCCAAGAGAATAACACGTGCAGACGGACTGTTCCATTCTCTGTGCTTGTCCTTTAAAGGTACTCTATGTAACCTTTCTGGTGGAGGGTTTGCCACCTGCCACGTAGATCATTTTATCGGTAATGTTCCACAGTATAGTATTAAACTTACCTACATATCTTTCATGTATCCTTATTTTTATGGTTATAAAAATATTCAGGCCTGTAGCATCAGCTGAGATTAGTTTAATGCCATACGGTGGAACATTGCAGGCAAAGTGATAACATCTCCACGGTGACAAGAAGGAGCATGATGCATACTATACCAGAAAAGTTAACTACTGCACTTTTAAAAGAGATTTTAATAGAGAATTAAGATAACTGTCTGAAAAATAGGAAGTAAACACAAAACTTATAAAGGTTTACATGTTCTGGAGTAAACTACTACACTAATACTTTATCAGGACTAAACCAGGTCTAAAACAGAACTCAGATGGACTAAAATCAGGACTGCACCTTGACTAAACATGATAAATCAGTTAAGAGTTGAGGACTGCTGACAAAAAGCTGTTATTAAAGGCACTGTATCTGATTTTTAGTGTCTTACTGTCCTCACTTTTCAAACACATTCCTAGCATCCTAATTATTCACTGTGATAAGTTTTTAATTATTGTTTCTGCCTGACATAGATGGCGCTCAATTCAAACTAAATCTGTTTCTGAACCCTTTGGAGCACAGACAAATGAGTGGACTCTCTGTGAAGCTGAAGCTCTGGAGTTTTGGCCTCTACTGTCCTCTAACTGTCTCCGTACTCTGAATTGGGAACAAGTTCTACACAGAGGAAAGCCAGATTTCAAATCCCACCTACCTTTTTGGGGGTAAATATAAGAACAGGTATAGCAGGTCCCATGGTTCTCATGTCAAAGCTGAAGCAGATCTCATTAAACGTGAGATTTAGGGACTTGTAATGAGGCAAGTTGGGTTATTTTTTTTATTTGTGGGTCTGGAGGACAAAGTGGGGCAGATGTGGAGCTCTGTGGTGTAGGACGTGAGTGGAGCTCTCCCTGATGCTGAATCTTCTCTGAGCTGTTGGCAGTGGATGTGAGCAGTGCTTTGTTTTACCGTGGCCTTGTTGCTTCTTTGCTGCGTTATACCTGAGTTTGGCTCAAGTTTTAGAATATTTTTATTTTTCCGTATGGTGCCATTCCGTCTTTACTCTGTGCTGTAGTTGGCTGTGGTAGATTTTCAGTCTAACAGTTTTCATTGGTGAGTCCTGTAGCTTCTCTGTGCGCTCCTGGTAAAGTGGATGTTGTGGTGGTTATGATTTCACATTAAAAGCCTTCATTAGTGCTTGTGGATTAGTGCTCTTTCACAGTAAAAGCATACACTGGTGTTTTTGTTTTTGTTTTTTTGTTTTTTCATATTAAAAGCATAATGCATTTGTTTTCATGTGTTTGGGGAAGCTGCGTGATTCTGCCCTCCATGTGTCTCAGGGCACAGCACAGGTACAGACTTCATACAACACCATTCATGCCAGTGTTTACATTAGAAGAACAAAGTTACAACTCCCCAAATTAGGATATGGTGCTTTAAAATAGTTGGTTATTAAAATATTTTACTGTTTAAAAGTTTTACTGTTTGTTTTTGTATGTATTTTAACTGTTGCTTTAAACTGCCTATAATGTATACTGTACTTGTTGTAAGGCGACCTTGAGTGTCCAGAAAGGCGCCTAATAAATAAAATGTATTATTATTATTATTATTATTATTATTATTATTATTATTATTATTAATAATAATAATAATAATAATAATAATAATAATAATAATAATAATAATAATTCATTTTAAGTCATGAACAAGATGTGAATTCACTTATGGTCCAGCCCACGAAGTGTGCACACAAATAGAGCGATATCTATTTAAAAAGTGAGGTCTCACCCTAAGAACACATGGATGATGGAGGCTGACCAGTGACAGGATCCTCACAGAGCCATATTATAGTTATTATTAATGTTATTTCATTCCAACTCATTTGACCCATTTAGCGAAATAAGGATTTTAGGTATTTTAAGTATCAACAGATTTTTAGAAGCTCTTGGTCATTTTTACAAACAGTGACATTCCTCACTCCTCATCTTTTCTCCATCTTTCTGTATCTGTGTATCTGTGTGTATTTTTGTGGGTCGATGCTCCAGTCTTCAGACAGTGGAGGGTCCAGCTCTGGGCAGGACTGTCCCAGGAGCCAGGTAAGGTTTAGGAGGAGGGCTTTAAGCCCATGGTTTTACCAATATGCTGTCAGAACTGAACAAGCCTCTTGGATGAATGAGTGGTGAGATGTATTCACTCAACAAACAAACAACTTTTGTCCAAGTAACTTTTGCAAGCCCAGGTAAGGGTGATGAGAAGGGCTGTAGTCCACTAAAGACATGCTCTGTGCATTGATTATTTGACTTAAAGTGGGCGTGGCAGGGCGCTAGCTATCAAAATGACAAGGATATTAAAACTACCATGTAACAGCAAGTCATTCATAGTTTAACTTTCAAAACAATGTATTTGTTTTTTAATTACAGTTTCTATACACTTTTAGTCAGGGTTGGGGTTAGTAACTACAATTTTCCTGCATTATTCATTCATGGTGGTGGAAAGCTACTTCTGCCAATTTGTGCTTACAGCCCCTCTGGCCACTACAGTTCAGTGCCACGTAAACAAATATGTAAACAAGGTGGGTAGAATGTCCAGCCCAAGGACACAACATGACAGAAAGCACAGTTTAAATGTGATTCTGAACCGACAACCTGGATGTGTCAATAGTTTGTCTTCTCCAGCTCAGTTTGGATCGAGGATATTATAGTGAAATATTGACCTGACACTGCTGCCTGCACCAACAGCTCATGTGTTTTCATGTTTTTGATTTGGTTTTGTTGTGTTTATATTGACTTTTGTCCTGCTCCTACATGTGACCGCGCTGCCGTGTCTTCTTCTCTGGTTTGTATCTGTGACATGTGAGTGTGCTCATAGACTGACTGTCAGCTTCCTCTAGTGGACAGAAACCCTCACTGCAGTAAAGCATTCCTCTGCCTTTTGTACAATGATTCAGACTTGTGGTGTGAAGTTGCCTGTTTTTCCTTTATTCTAGATGTGTTTTGTAGATATACATTTGAGCTTTTTGCTTTCCAATGCAATGTGACCCAATACAACATAAAAGTAAAACCATTTCTGCTGAATCCTAAATCCATGTTATAAAGCTTACAATATCTTTTTTTTTTTAAATTGTATTTCCAGGGGCCACCTGCAGGGCAGTGCTCCTGTGTCCTCTGCACCTCGAAAAGTCAGACAGCTTCCTCAACTTCCTCCCAAAAGCAACTCTGTCGAACAAGGTCAGAACTACTCATCTTATTACATACATACTTACATACATACAGCCTTTGAGCTCAGATGAACGCAAAGAAAGGCACTACTGTATCGAAACAAACGTTGGAGGCCATGGAGTACAACGTACCATACGTTTTCTCTGTCATATATTTCTCTGGTAGATAAATATATTGTGATTTTGTTGTCATATTTTAGCGCTGGTGGCAGAGGAACGCGTCCGACAGCTGCAGAGAAGAGTTCACTCGAACAGAATGTCCACAGCCTCAGCCTCAAGTCAACAAGAGCTGGACCGGACGCTCAAACACAAGAGAGAGGTGAGACACCTCCAATATAGACTCAATATATGCTCAGAGAATACCATAAAACTACATATAGTGAGATTTCAAACACAGGAAATGTGGAAATACATCAGTAGGATTCAGAATTTAGTTGGGGGAGTTAAGACAAAACAGAAGTACTCATAGATTTTCTGGGATATGAAGTATAAGTATAAAAATGCTAGATCCACAGGAAGTGTCAAGAAATCATATATAATACTAGTATATGGAGCTCTGGACCCCATGAGTATAAATTGTCCTGGGACGCCATTTTTATTGAATTGGCAACAGTAAATGCTTGCTTTTGTGTTTTTTTGTCATTAAATGCAATCGTAGACAATGATGTATCTTAAATGATCACATAGATTACACCCTAAATCTGCAATATCTGGACATCAGATTTACTTTTCGCCTGCTTATTTCACTGAAAAGGCTCCCTGGAGATATGCCATAAAGTGCTATAATAACTGAGTTTCAGTGTAGTGCAGTTTAAAGCTACAGTATGTCACTTTCTGGAGGTGGCATGTCGCCTGCATGATTCCTTGGCAACAAAAAGTTAAACCATACTTCAGAACATTCTGCATGGAGATAGCTATGTTTTATGCCATTCTGTGGAAGATTATAGCCAAAGGAATAAACAGGATCAGGCCCTACTCCAGGCCAAGTTTGTGGAGATGCAAGCCCACTCACAGTAATGACACATGTTTTCCTACATATTTCAGTGCAACAAAATCAAAATGAAAAAAACAAAAACAAAACATGATTCTAATTTTTGGCTAAAAAGTTGTATACTATGGCTTTAAGCTATTCCTTCAGCAGAAGTGCATCAGAACTGAAGAAGCTACTTTGATTAGCAGTTAGAGGTTGAGGTTTGCTCCATTTGTTTTATCTGAAAGAGCAAAGATAACATTTGATAACCATTTGAACGCATTTGTTTTTTTCTTGCAGATGTATAAGGACCAGCGGCGCAGCAGTGAGAACGTGTCCCACAAATCCTCAGACAGTGATGTCAGCGACGTGTCGGCCATTTCACGAACCAGCAGCGCCCTGAGCAGCACCAGCTACATCTCCATCCAGTCAGAGCGGCCAGGACGCTTCAGGTAACCAAACGAAAACAGGGACGGGCAGAGGGTGAGACTAAAGAGCAGAACAAGAGGAGCAGAACCAGAGGAGCAGAGCCAGAGGAGCAGAGGAACAAGGCCAGAGGAGCAGAGAAACAGGGCCAGAGGAACAGAGTCAGGGGAACAGACACCGGGCACTCCAGTTTTAACCCACCCTCCAGTTTAAACATGTAAATGCAAGTTTAACCCAGACACACTGAAGGAAGGGTCAGATGCACAGGACACATTTCCTACGGGAAGAAAAAGAGTGTGCCTTAATTGAAAAATTGTATTCACAGTCACTGTGCCTTTAAGAGATCTCCCTGATTTTGCAGCCTTAAAGCTGTATTCTCTGTGTGTTGTCCAGGCGTGCGATGCGGGCCACAGGCCGCCACATGATAAAGAGCAGTAGTATGAGCAGTGAGATCTACGGCCTGGACCACCCGGACGGCAGCCAATCAGACACAGCGCTGGGCACGTGTGGCAGCGGCATCAAGAAACGCCGCTCCAGCCTCAGCCAAAGAGTGGTCGCCATCCTCCCCTCGAGAAGGAGTCGGAGCACATCCCAACTCAGCCAGACCGGTCAGAAACACTACACACACTCAGCCAGACCGGTCAGAAACACAGACATTTAGGTATATGGTTATATAAGTTAGGAAACAGGTTATAGTTAAAGTTAGGGTTTAGGAAATGGCTATGGTTAGGAAGTGGTTAAGTTTACCCTCAATTACATTAAGGTGAGGAAAGGTGACAGCCAGACCGGTCAGAAACACCCAGAACACATGATTAGAGAGATTATCACTGTTCACATCTAAGCATTAAGGGTCATTTGAATCTTACATTATTTGGGCTGAAAGATTATTCACAAAGTCGTAATTTGAAGGTTTTTTTTTTTTTGGAAATGACAGACAGCTTGAACAGGCGTCAGTTTACAGATCACCCCCATGCCTAGGCACTCATGGCTAAGAAAGCACCATGATTCTCAAGAACATTGTGAAAAACTGAACTGAAAGTGTGCATTATAACTGCACAGTGCCCTGTCTTAACAGTCCAGTAGCTCCATAAGCTCCAGGGCAATAGTGCACTTCTTTTAACAGTGCAGAGAAGTTTATTGTTTCCAAAATCTTTCAGCCCTTGTTTATCTCATGTATAGTTTTATAATAACAATTACATTACCAATGCATTACTTAAGTGATAAGTAGTTTATTTTAAGTAAATGTTTAAAGATTTTCAAATTCAGAGGGTTCTTGTCCATTTTCCATTGCAGTAGATCAGCTCTGAGGCCTGTCAGAGTTCTTGATGTTGTTTACTCTTCTTTGTTGATTGCGTGTTTGTTTGTTGACGTGTGCGTTGTGTTCTGCAGAAGCGGCGGGTAAGGCGGCAGACAGACAGAAAGGTAACACTGTGGACAGAGCACATGTCTTAGAGATCATGTTTTACGTGCATGGGGCTGAGCTAGAATGGAGAAGCCCTGACAATCCCATGGAATATAGCTCAAATGAGGCGGCTGAACAGGAACCATAGAAACTATAGTTTAGGAACTAAATAACCCACGCCCATATGAAGGTGTATGCTTGTCTCTGTGAAATGTTCCACAGTATGGCATTAAGCATATCTGGCAGCACAGTGGCACAGCGGTTGGCGCTCTCACATCTCTCAGTGTGAGTTTGCATGTTCTCCCTGTGCCTGTGTAGGTCTCCTCTGGGTGCTCCAGTTTCCTCTGTCTCTAAAACATGAACAATACGCGCCTCCCCTCTGGGGCCAGGGCTCCCCTGAAAAGAGAGTCTTCATCTCAGTGGGACTTTTCTGGTTAAATAAAGGTCAATAAAAGCATTTATTTCATTATGAATGTTTTAGCACTCAGAAATACCTGGAAAAGCAGAGAGCAGGGTTGCCTCTCCACAGATCTGACCTGTCACTTTGGCCTGGTACCGTCACATCTTAGTATTCATTGAGATGAATGCCATACTTAGGAACATTCCTTAGGAACATCATCATGGAGACAAGCAGGTGGCATGCCCTCCACTAGAAAAGTTACACAGTGCAGCTTTTATTAAAAGACAGTTTATAGGCCATCAATAAGACAACAAATGTATTTAGACTAATCCTAGAGCTAGATTTGACTGTTAGTCTATGCAGTACATAGATGTAAAGCGTTTTTCACTGGAAGTTGTAATTTAGCTCTGAAATCCCCAAACCCCAAAGACTGTCCTCTGTCTCCAGCACGCTTCCTTACTCCACCCTCTTCTGTCCAAACCTGTAAATGTGGTTCATGTGTTTCAAAAGATGATTTTCTATTGAAATAATGATGATTTCACCTGTGTACCTTTAACCTGCTCCTCCCTCCTGGTCTCTAAGAGTGGGTGGACTGACTAAGCCATGCTGCTGCCTCTGTCACCTCACCACTGCAGACTGTACGTGACCAGTATTTACCATTTTGTTCTCATAAGAATATTTTTAAAGAAAGAAGACCTGATCATTTTTGCTGGTGAGGTGACACGGGCCTTTTACCTGCATGGATTCCCTCATCATTTCAGGTTTATATGAGACAAAGGGGTCAACTTTATCTGCTCCGAACACAAACTTGACAAAGACAATATTCACAGTCCTCTCACAGCCCCACTCTGCTGTCATTCACTCCCAGCTCTCGTTGATGGGAAGCAGCTAATGTAGCCACAGCTGCCCTAGAGAAGGAAGGCTGCCAATCTGTGCCACCAGCCCATCCAACTTCCTGCTTGAACACTGGCAGAACATATTAACTTACTGCATTCATTCATACTCAGCAAGGCAGCAGAAATGTCTTGCCCAATGACACAATACTGGTTGAAGCTGGAATCAAAATAATATAAAACACAAATATCCACACACATTTGACCCCGTTGACCTCTCTAAGCCTGGCCCCTCCCTCCCTGCTCCCTGCTCCATAGTTGCACATAGAGCCAGGGGTTTGACGGCTCCTCTCTCCCCGCTCTCACAGAGGCTCCGGCGGGTAAGAAAGTGAGCAAAGCGGCCTCCAGCTCCATCCAGCGCAGCGTGGAGACCGGGATGGCTGTGGAGTTTCCCAGAGGAAGTACCACCATGAACAGACAAGCCAGCAGGGAATCGACGGACGGAAGCCTCTACAGCTCTGAGGGGAAGTGAGTACAGGACTGACTTATAACTTATGGTAATATTGTTTTACAGTAACAATATTCGACTCACACACTCAAATGTTTTGAGTCATTGAGCTTTTTGAGTTATTGCCTAGATTTTATCAGCTGTAGACTTGTGCAGAGACTGTCAGGGTGAATAATACTATGTTGATGGTGTGTGCTGCCATCCGGTGGTAAAAAATTGTAATGCAAAATGAAAAGATTCTTTTCTCCTACTACCTACTGATTTTTAAAATGTATATATTTTTTTGGTATATATTTTTTTCAGAAATGTTTATTCAGTAGTTGCTGAGTGGGTTGTATTTTTGACAGATTTCTGATTATTTCAAAATTTGATCAAATAATTTTATTTTTGATGTCTAGTGACCCATGTTTTGGTTTGATCAAAAAATATTTGATATCCTTACACAATTGCAATCAAATGGATAGTAAAATAATAGAAATGTACCTTGATTATATTTAGATCATTATTAAGCATTTAACCAGAAATGAGAAAAAACTCTTTATTGCCATTGTCAGTGAACACAATTCTCCAAGTAGTAATTCACTTCAGCGACATAAAACACTGAGGAATAATAGTAAGAAAGAGTACAATATAAACTCGCAGCGCTGCAATATGAATCATAATTCTATCAAAACTGTCATTTGAATGGACGCAAAGACTGTGATTTTTGAAGTACCACAATTTCCTCCACAAACAACTAAATCTCCTGTTTTATTCTCCATAAAAGCTGCAAACACTGTAGTTTAAATCTGTACAAGCATGTTCTGAAATGAAATCATTCTTGTGTTAGTTTGTCAGTTTAGATTTTAGTCAATTCTCCTGGACATGTTTAAAATGTGAACTTTGAACAGAATCTTATTATTAAACCATTAATCGCAAATTTAATCATAATCGCTATAAGAAAAATGACAATTTGATATTTTACCCAAATGGTTCATCCGTGTTTCTGACCCTGCTCCTTTGCCCTGCTCAGTCTGATCTTCTCAGGGATGCGTCTGGGCACAGACAGTCAGTTCAGTGACTTCCTGGACGGGTTGGGGCCGGGGCAGCTGGTTGGACGACAGACGCTGGCCACGCCCGCCATGGGAGACGTCCAGATTGGGCTCCAGGACAAGAAGGGTCAGCTGGAGGTGGAGGTGATCCGAGCCAGAGGCCTTATCTCCAAACCCGGAGCCAAATCTCTACCAGGTAAAACACAGTCTCCAGGAATGAGATCAAGACCATCTTTAGTATAAATGATGTAAACCTCCTTGTCAAAGCCTGATCTCGTCAGGTCTTTTGCAAAGCAGGGCTGGGTCTGGGTGGTACTTGGATGGGAGACCGCAGGGAATACTAGGAGCCACAATGGAGCAGCAGTGGCAAAAACTGTTGTTGTGTCCTTTGGCAAGACACGTCACCCACACTGCCTTGTATGAATGTGGTGTGTGTGAGTGATTGTTGGTGGTGGTTGGAGGGACCGAGGGTGCAGATTGACAGCCTTGCTTCAGTCTGCCCCCGGGCAGCTTCCCACCACTAAGTGTGGAGTGAATGGAGAATGTGTTGTAGCCCCAGCCCTCTGGTTAAAGTTCACTGTATGAAACCAAAACATTATTATGGTGCATAATCTGCCCCTCTGCTCTCTGTGTAAAAGAATACTTGTCTGGTATAACATGTGACTTCTGTCTCCTCTCCTCAGCTCCCTATGTGAAGGTTTACCTGCTGGAGAAGGGGAACTGTAAAGCCAAAAAGAAAACCAAGATCGCTCGAAAAACTCTGGAGCCTCTGTATCAGCAGCACCTGCTGTTTGAAGAGGGCCCCCAGGGAAAGGTGCTACAGGTCAGTATATATACACATACAATATGATACTTAACCATGGACAAAGAAGTTTATACAACATTATAACATGAGGAGGGCCCCAGGGGAAGGTGTATATATATATATATATATATATATATACATATATATAAAAAAAAGTGTTCCTCACCTTCCACGGTGGTTGGTCTCTCTCACCCAGCTCGGGCCCTCTACCAGAGGCCTGGGAGCTTGAGAGTTCTGCGCAGTATCTTTGCTGTTCCTAGTACTGCACTTTTCTGGACTGAGATGTCTGATGTTTTTCCTGGTATCTGCTTGAGCCACTCCTCCAGTTTGGGGGTTACAGCCCCGAGTGCTCCGATCACCACGGGCACCACTGATGCCTTCACCTTCCCGGCCTTCTCCAGCTCTTCCTTGAGCCCCTGGTATTTCTCTAGTTTCTCGTGTTCCTTTTTCCTGATATTACCATCGCTTGGTATTGCAATGTCCACCACCACGGCTTTGTTCTGTTGCTTATCCACCACCACTATGTCTGGTTGGTTCGCCATCACCATTCTGTCAGTCTGTATCTGGAAGTCCCACAGGACCTTGGCACGCTCATTCTCCACAACCTTTGGGGGAGTTCCCCACCTTGACCTTGGGGTCTCCAGCCCGTACTCTGCACAGATGTTTCTGTACACTATGCCCGCCACTTGGTTGTGTCGCTCCATGTATGCTTTCCCTGCCAGCATCTTACACCCTGCAGTTATGTGCTGGACTGTCTCAGGAGCCTCTTTGCACAACCTACACCTTGGGTCTTGTCTGGTGTGGTAGATCTGGGCCTCTATTGCTCGAGTGCTCAAGGCCTGCTCCTGTGCAGCCAGGATGAGGGCCTCTGTGCTGTCTTTCAGACCAGCCCTCTCCAGCCATTGGTAGGATTTCTTGATATCAGCCACTTCAGTTATGTTTCGGTGGTATGCCCCATGTAGGGGCTTGTCCTGCCATGATGGTCCCTCCAGCACCTCTTCCTCTAACCTCCACTGTCTGAGGCATTCCCTGAGCACATCATCTGTTTGGGCCTTATCCTTGATGTACTTATGGATTTTGACTGTTTCATCCTGGACAGTGGTTCCCACACTCACTAGTCCTCGGCCTCCTTCCTTCCGGCTCGCATACAGTCTCAGGGTGCTGGATTTGGGATGGAACCCTCCATGCATGGTCAGGAGCTTTCGTGTCTTAACGTCTGTGGTCTGTATCTCCTCCTTTGGCCAGCTTATGATTCCTGCAGGGTATCTGATCACTGGCAGGGCTTGGCTGTTTATTGCCTGTGCCTTATTCTTGCCATTGAGCTGGCTTCTTAGGACTTGCCTTACTCGTTGCAGGTATTTGGCCGTAGCCGCTTTCCTTGTTGCCTCTTCAAGGTTGCCATTTGCTTGTGGGATACCAAGGTACTTGTAACTGTCCTCAATGTCTGCTATTGTTCCCTCTGGGAGTGAGACCCCCTCTGTGTGGACTACCTTCCCTCTCTTTGTCACCATCCTACTACATTTCTCGAGCCCGAATGACATTCCAATGTCTGTGCTGTAGATCCTGGTGGTGTGGATCAGTGAGTCGATGTCCCGCTCACTCTTAGCGTACAGCTTGATGTCATCCATGTAGAGGAGGTGGCTGATGGTGGCCCCGTTTCTGAGTTGGTATCCATAGCCAGTGCGGTCAATGATTTGGCTGAGGGGGTTCAGACCTATGCAGAACAGCAGTGGGGACAGTGCATCTCCTTGGTATATGCCACATTTGATGGCCACTTGTGCAATTGGCTTGCCATTGGCTTCAAGGATGGTTTTCCACAACCGCATTGAGTTTGCAATGAACGCCCTTAGAGTCCGACTGATATTGTACAACTCCAAGCACTCAGTGATCCATGTGTGTGGCATTGAGTCATAGGCTTTCTTGTAATCAATCCAGGCAGTGCACAGGTTGGTCTGACGGGTTCTGCAGTCATGGGCAACTGTTCGGTCAACCAGGAGTTGGTGTTTGGCTCCTCTGGTGTTTTTGCCGATGCCCTTCTGTGCTGTGCTCATGTATTGATCCATGTGCCCACTTATCTTAGCCGCAATGATGCCTGACATGAGCTTCCATGTTGTGGAGAGACAGGTTATTGGCCGATAGTTGGATGGGACTGTACCCTTTGAGGGATCCTTCAGGATCAGGATCGTACGCCCTTGGGTTAGCCATTCAGGGTGAGTGCCGTCTCTTAGCAGCTGGTTCATTTGTGCTGCCAGGCGCTCGTGGAGAGCCGTGAGCTTCTTTAGCCAGTACGCATGGATCATGTCAGGGCCAGGTGCTGTCCAGTTTTTCATGTCTGAGACTCTCTCCTGAATGTCTGCCACTGTGATGGTGACTGGATCTTGTTCAGGGAGGTTGCTGTGGTCTTCCCTCAGAGCCACCAGCCACTGTGCATCGGTGTTATGTGATGCCTCCCTCTCCCATATGCCCTTCCAGTACCTTTCAGTCTCCAGCCTTGGGGGGTCTGCCCTGCCATTGAGCGTACACTTTCGCAGGTTGTGTATATATATATATATATATATATATATATATATATATATATATATATATATATATATATATATATATATATATATATATATATATATATACACACACATATATATATATATATATATATATATATATACTAAAATGTATCCATATATACTTCACTAGCAGCAAGGACCACACTACAATAATGCCATGTAATAAAGATATTTATTGATGGATGATATAGTATGGATATCATCCCTTCTGTAGATAGTGATGTCTTAAGGCTGAAGGTAAAGACGGAGAGAGCAGAGACAGACAGCGTTGTCGGGATAGGCTTGTATAAATAGGGCTTCTGTGTAATTGGAGGTGTGGTTGAAGTGAGCTGTGGGTGGCTGGAGAAGAGCAGGACGAGGCTGAGGCGTGATCTTTCTCTTGAACCTCAGTCAATCATATTAACTCCATATGCCCCCCATCTGAGGAGGGTCCACAGGGCAAGGGCCTACAGGTCAGTGCATACACATACTAAAGGTTTATTTCTGCTCCTTTTTCATACATAAACAGAGCTGTGCGTTCCAAGTGTCGTAACTGTTACTGCATTTATACTTCCAAACGTTTCTAATGCTAAGGCTTTGTTCTGTTAAACAACCACCAGAGGGCGCTAAAAGTCAGTTCAAGAAATTACCAAAACAAACAAAATAGAGCAACAAATAAACAAACATGGAGGTGCCCACAGCTGTTTTTTAGATCACATCTGTTGGAATGAGCCTAGAAACATGAGGTGAGAGAAGCATTTCTTTGTTTGCAGTTTGGTCACTTTTCAAAAAGCTTAGCTTGCCCTGTAGAGTTGTGTTCAATACTGCCCCCTGCAGGTAGCACATGTACGGCTCCAATGCTAAGGAAATGAACCAGATACAGACAGAACCACATAGAGAACAGACAGAAGTCTTTATGCGTATCTGTATGCGTCTAGAATGTAGAGCATAAATGAACCTTTATTTTGATCCATACATTTTGAATATTCCTTTATACACTACGTACAGAAAGTAGAACTGGCTGATGAGTTAAGAACTGCAGAGGAACTTTAGTTCCACTAGTCTGTACTTTGTTTTTCAGTAAAATTTAAGCAATAAAAAACTAAATGAAAAAAAGAAAACATGCCTTTATTCCTTTCTGTTTCGGGGCTAAAATGTAGCACATACTGTGTCTGTAAGTTGTGTCCTCTCTTTGTGCAGGTGATCGTGTGGGGGGACTACGGCCGCCTGGACCACAAATGCTTCATGGGTGTAGCACAGATTTTATTGGAGGACTTGAACCTTTCCAGCACCGTGATTGGCTGGTACAAACTCTTCCCTCCGTCCTCATTGGTGGACCCCACGTTAGCGCCTCTCACGCGGCTAGCATCTCAGACTTCTTTGGACTCAGGACCACCCCCTGGTGTTCGATCCTAGTACTGACCACAGCGCCCTCTCTCTCTTAAAGGGACAGTGACGGACCTTTCCTATTGGCCCACAGCCGAAGAGAGAGAGAGCGAGGGAGGGAGGGAGAGAGAGGCCGAACGAGCCAATCAGAGCTTAGCAGGAGACTGACAATCACGCCTCCTCCGCCGCGCGCCGTTTAGTTTACAAACGTTGAGTTTTTGGTCATTTTTGTCCAGTTTACACCTCAGTTAGCGCTGCACCGTGTTACAAATGACTTTAAATATTGCAATAATGATAGAAACTGATCTTTTGGTGGTTCATGTGTGAGGATGCGGTGCAGCCCTAACCTCTAGCTACTGTTTTGTTTCCAAGTTGTTTATTTTTTTACAGCACTGCAAAAATAATGATGTACATGAGATTAAATGACAAGAATCCATCATTTTCATCTTGGTTTGAGGAGTTTTGACTAGTTCATATTTATTTCCTATTTAAAGGCACTGTACCTGATTTTTACCATCTTAAAATCATGAAAAACAGAACTAATTCATTTGAAACAGTTTGCAGTGGTCCAAAGTTATTCCTCACTTACCTCACGCATTCAGAACTTAAACATTATTCACCACAATGAGTTTATAAGCACTTTTCACAACTCTCAGACACCAGATCAGAGTTTCACCATGACTTTAATGCTAACTATAGCTAACATGCTAACGCACACTTCCTGATTCTCAGACAGCAGAACACTTCATAATTGGTTTCTGACAGTACACAGACTTATTGTGACCTCAAGAGCTGCTTATATCTGTACTGGGGCAAGACACATTTTACTCAAATACATGAAAAAAACATAACCTTATAAAAGTGTATTTGGCTATAATAAAGTGGAATTGTGTTACTCATTCACAATAAGAAATCCAAATCTTAATATAATTTTGCAAAAATTAAGAAAAATGAAAATTGAAAGTTATTAAATCCTACTCAACTACTCAAATCCTGGTGAATACTGTGCGTTCTTGTCAGTTTTGCTCGTATTGACGTGTATTTTTTGCAGTGCTGTTTTGTTGCACGGTGCTGAACAAAGTGGATTCGTCCACACAGTAGCCCTCAGCCAATCAGAGCGGAGCGAACACAGGAAGTGAGCGAGAAGGAGGCGGGCTCTGCTGTTTCTGCTGCAACACTGGACATGCCCACAAGCTCAAAGTTCAAACTGTATTATTGAAATAGATGATTTATATATTTAGATGATATGGTAAATAACCAGGTTCAAACACTGTTGTGGCGGGTCATCAGAAATAATCCAACTTTTGAACTTGGACTAAAGTACAAAACATAAAAACAAAATATACATGAGACATAATAAATAGTGATCGCAATAATAGGGATTGAAAATTAGATATAAGATAGTAAAATGTAAAAGAAAAAAAAAAAAGTGAGTTGTTTTTAAGATTAATATGGACCAAAAATAAGAATTCAAAGTATTATTGGGTTTCAGATGAGATCACAATATTTTCTAGGCCAATCATAATGTAACGAGGTCTAGGTCCAGTCACTGATAAAAACGCTCAGGTTCATTTGTGAATTTACTTTTTGGATATTTCATGGTAAAATACAATGTAATCAAAAGCTAAAATCATCACTTTCTAGAATCAGAAAACCACCAATATGAATAGTTTTGTGAAAGAATAAAAAGCAGATGTGAGTGAGAGTGAGTTTTCCCGATTGATTACAGTGATGTCGAACCTGATTATGTCTATTAGTGACGAGACCCAAGAACTCACTGTATTACAACACAAATCTGCGTTTTAACTATATTCATTTGAGCTGTCCCCATCTGTGTTAAATATGATTGGATTATAGAATGTGTGTCATCATGTCATCTGAAACCCAGCGATAATATATTTGGCATTCTAAGCTCCACCAGAACTAAATCCGGACTAAACCAGGTATAAGAGAGTTCTAAACCTGACAACCTGACCCCGCTCCTCGGTTTGAGAATCCCTGGTCTGAATCCTTAGTGAATACTTTGAGTCTGTGGCTGTGGCCGGAGCTGTGGTTTCAAACGGCAAACACATGTACTGTAGTCTCATGAGCAGAGGAGGAGAAAGCACAAGAAATGAAAGAGAAAAAGAGACAAAAGAGGTACGGCTTATTTTGATTTCACACTTTTCCAATGGAACAAACGGCTTTGGCAAAAATCACACTTCACTACATTCAATAGAAGTATCTAATTATTTGGAGTTTTCTCCTAATGCTGGACGTACTAAAAGGAGTTGTAAAAAAACACACCTTGTTTTCATGTTTTATTAAGTGAATAAACAACACATATTTTAAATTGAAACAGTTTGCTAGCATGACGTTTTCTGCTTGTCGCCATCTTGAGGACTGATACTAATTTGAGAGAGTTTGGCTGCACTGTTTGCATCAGTGTTAGTTATATGTAGGTGCCAAATATTTGCAAAAAGAAAGCATGGAATACATTTTATATGCTAGAAACTATAGGTTGTACAATTCTTTAGTTTAACCTGAGCTGCAGACAGGTCGGAATTCTCAGGTGGAGTTTGCTGTAGCTGTCAGATGCAGATTTGTTGACCTGGTTTATGGTTCATATCTCTGTCATTACTGGGTCTATCCACCTGAAACAAAACCTGGCACAAAGTCCACCATCTTCTCTCTCATCTTCTCCTTTGGTGCCATTATTCAACCCCAATGACGTGAGAGTTGTCAGTTAAAAGGACATTAAACCATATGATTAATAAGGCAAGTTTGTGGAGCCGATCCTAAACAAAGATTGAGAAGATTCAACGAGATTTCTTTCAAAGGTTTTTCAGGGAATCTACCAAACAGTTACATAGGCTCCGGCTCTCCATCTGAAATCATGACATCATCAAACTCTAGAACATAGACAAAACCTAGTGATTCAGAAGATCTTCAAGTTGGTTCAGGTTGGGCTTGGGTGTTAGTGATGGAACAGTTGGAGGGAATGGAGCTCTCCTGTCCTCACTGACAGTCAGACCTTTCTTGGTTTTGTTGTTTTGTGTTGGTCCTCAAGATGGCGGCCAGTATCACCGAAATCCTCCCATTCTGCTCAAAGCTTCATGCAAACTGAGGTTAAAACAGTTTCCAAAGATCATGTAGTTTTAAGCACTAACAATAATATTCCTTCATTATAAACCCCCAAAGTGAGTGCCATGACCCTATAGTATATTTTTGTACCACAGCGCCCCCTTCTGCCACAGTTTGTGCGTTGGAAAAGTGTTCCTCTTTGTTTTTCCCCGAGGGCGGTGCTTGACGGAGCAGACTCTCTCGTGACTTCACTGGATTTTGGGTAAAAATCTGTGCCATTTTTCGGTCCAAAAACTGACCCCAAAGTCTGGAACCCTTCCTCGCCCCGACCAAGAGGGGGCAGCATGGCCCAGCTGCATGACTTTCAGTTCCTTCAGTTTCCTTTGTTTTTAAGTTTTTTTTTTTTGGTTTTTTTTTTATAAAAGATGAGACAAAACGACAAACACTGCAAAACAAAATCTACAAGAGTCGAATGACCTGTGTTTAAAATATTAATCTTAATTTGAGGACTTGGACTACTTTACATATATTTGCTAAAGACCTGAAATATGTGAATTGTTTCCACATTTTTCTGACAATTAAAATTTCAAACGGTGAAATTTTTAAAAGAGCTGCTAAACTGGACAGTGAAGGACTAAAGGGGAGAGTGAGGGGGAGGAGGAGGGGCAGGGTGTGGAGGACTAAAGGGGAGAGTGAGGGGGAGGAGGAGGGGCAGGGTGTGGAGGACTAAAGGGGGAGAGTGAGCCAGCTTTACCTGGCTGTAATCAGGGCAGTCCTGTGTGATGTCACATAGCACTTGAAATTGCAGAGACCACTAGAGGCAGCACAAACTTAGAGTTATACGTTTTTGATTAGAAAGTTTACACAGAATGTGCCAAAAATGACTAGAAACAGTACGTAGACAATTCTTTTAAAACACCATATACACAGTTCAGGAGCAAAATATTAAATTAGTGTTCAGTTGCACTTAATTAGGTGGAATAAAGTGAAGTTCTGTTAATGAAGGCTTTAAATGGTGTTTGTATTATTACCTCCGCCAAGGAGGTTATGTTTTCGCCTGAGTTTGTCTGTTTGTTTGTTAGTTAGCAAGATAACTCAAAAAGTTATGGACGGATCTTGATGAAATTTTCAGGAAATGTTCCTAATGGTAAATCCAACAGATGATTAGATTTTGGTGATGATCCAGAAGAAATCCTGGATTCTGGATCACTTTGAAAACTGAGCTGCTTGGCGGGGGTCTGTGCTCTCTGAGTGCTTTTCTAGTTGAGTAATTTATTTAAGTTGATCCAAAGCAAAAATTTTGGATTTCAAGTTTATTCACTCACATCTACGTTCTTTCAACATAAAATATATGATGTCACCTCATTCCACTTCAGTATTTTATTATTATAATTTTTTTTTTTATTTTGTGATTGAAACAAGACACATAATCCAGAAGCTTGAAGTAAATACATCTAAACCAGTCCACTTGACTCAAATGAAGAATAACTTTTGAATTCTTGTGATTTAACCTGGACGTAGATGTGATTTTTTTGCAGTGAATTTGAGAAAAACCCGAGACGAAGCGTGGTGTGATAGCTGCGTACTTAGGCCGCTTGTATGTTGCATGTTCCCGTACTGTTTGCTCGTTCAGAAAATGAAAAATAGAAACACGCCAAGCCATTAATAACCCCGCCCCTTCGACTGGAGCGGACCAATGAGAGACGAACTCGGGCCACGCCGAAAAACTCTAGGTCGAAACTGTAAAGAGCAAAACGTCAGCAATACAAAATATAGAAGAGAAATATTGACTTGAGTTCAAATGAGTTGAATTCAGAATCTTACACTTAATTTGAGTCAACTCTGCTCATTTATAGATATTTGTCATTATTGGCCTATTGAAACGAAAATGAAAGTGAAACAAAAATGAAAGTGAAACATGAATATAGCATTTTTCAAACAGTAAAAGGCAACATGGTGATCTGAATATTTTATGTGTTACAGTTAATACCCCAGAGAAGTGACCCCTCTCTTTAAGTTCAGTCAGTCAATGTACTAAGTAATTTGAACTTAAAGCTGCACTCAGTAACTTTTCTGGAAAAAGTCCGCCACCTTCTTCTCTCCATAGAGACAAGATAGTTATTTGCCTGGAATGTCCCATAGTATGGCATTTAAGTCATCTAGCTTGCATTTAATCAGTTATAATTGAAAAAAAAAAAGTGGTGAAAAACACTGACTGAGTGTGGGGGCCCTTCTCCACAGATCTGACCTATAACTTGGCCTGGTGGCATCACCTGCTTGTTAAATAATTGAATGCCTTACTGTGGAACATTACACGCAAATAAACCATATCTCTATGGATACAAGCAGAGTGCAGACCCTAAAGTGACATTAAAGTTCGTACCTTTTCTGATGGAGGATACCCTATCTGCTTTATTATTATTGCTTTGCCTGGAATGTTCCATGGTATGGCATTATCTCCATGGAGACAAGCAAGTGAATTAATCTGGCTAAATTACAAGTCGGATCTGTGGAGGTGCAATCCCACTCACAGTCAGAATGCATGTTTTTTTATTTTTTTATTTTTTTGTTTGTTATAAAATAATACAATAATACTATGGAACATTGAGGCAAAGCCATACCATCTCCATGGAGACGAGCAGCCACCACTGGAAAAGTGACAGTGTAGCTTTAAGCATACTGCACTGCAAGATAAAGTTGATTTAACAAAAAAAAAACAAAAAAAAAACAATTTGACGGAACTAATTTCTGAAAATACAAAGTCCAGATGATCTAAACTAGTGTCGAGCTAAAGCTAAATGAATGCACTTTGATCACAAAACGAGCATGTTCTGAACTCAAGTCATTTGGACTCATGTCACGATAGTTTTTTTTAGAGTGAAAGTGGAACAAATCACTCACTCCGGCTCAGTCTGCGACAACTGTTGTGGAGATTTGGGAATATTTGACCCCTGTTTTCATGTATGATCAGTTCTAATGCCCACATGGTAAATATTTAAGTCTCTTTTCTTTTCTTAACATAAAAAGTTGCTTAGTGTTTTCAAATGTGCATGAAACTGTCCACCATTTTGTGTTTCTACAAAGTGCCAACAAACATCAGGGTCAAAGATTTGTACTTTTTACTGTTGAAAATTTTTATGCAGTCACGTTTTAAATTGTATATTTTAATGATGTTTTCAGTGTTTTTTTCCAGAGCACTTATGTATCATTTTACTCCTGTGAGATTTTGGATTTCTGATGTTACCAGATACAAGATTTTGTGTATTATTTCATTTTGTCCTTCAAATTCCGTTCACTTCAAAATCTAAATCAAATTTGACATCCTGACAGTTACTCTTACTTAGCAGTAGTAGTTTCCTCATTTCTCGTACCACTACTTTGTACTTCTACTTGAGTAATGTTATTTTGAAATAACTGTAACTTTTGGCTACTACTCGCCTCTACTGTTGCTAACCACTCTGCCACCCCTGTTTTTCCCCTAACAGCACAGTTAGTTATTTTCAGGAGTTGGAATCATCATATTCTGCACTCAAATCATTGTAACTCATTTCATTTTGGACATTTGTGTAAACGTGTGTAAAGTGAGTGATTGGTTCCACGGTTCTGTTTCCGACAATGGCGTTTTGTGCTTTTTTTGTGTAAGGGCGAGACTCTGGAATGTGAAAATGTAAATGTACAAATCTGAACAGAGAAATATTTAACTTTTAGAGTGTATTTGACTGTCTCACTGTACATAGAACAAACAGACACTAGGGGGCAGTGTGGGCTCTACAGTGGGCTTCTATGGGACACGTGGGTCTGAGGTCAGTGATGGTTTTCAACATGGACGCACAGAATGGACCACATCTGATGACTGACACTTTTATACAGTTAAATGAAAACAGAGGCAGTGCAGTTTTATCAGAGTTATGGCTAAAAGTACATGTATATAACATGTATATATTGATTTATGTAGCACTTAAAGAACCGATCATAAAAAGGATACACTCTTATATAAAGGTGGTGCAGTGAGGGCCAAGAAGGTTACAAGAAAAGATTTAAAGCCGTATTATGGAACTTTCTAGACAAAAAGATGAAAGAGTGTGTTTATTGCACTGCAAAACACAAAAATGTGTCCTTACTGTGAGCAGGCTTGCATCTCCACAAACCTGACTCTTTCTGCTTGTTTCGAATGGAGTAATATCCATCATTACGGCATAAAAGTGATCTGTCTCCATGGTCACACACAGGCGATGTGCCATCTGCAGAAAGTGACATAGTGTGGCTTTAAATGAGTCAATGAACTAAGATTCATGTTGCAGATGTTTATTATTGTTAGTTTAGTAGAACTACAGTAAAACTTCTACAGATTTTATATTTGACAACACATATTTCAACCCTAAAAAATATGATTTATCTTAATGCACATTCATAGTTTAATTAATTAAAATAAATAATTTAGTAAATACATGCGAAATAAAAAATATATATAGCTATATAATTTAATAAATAAATGAGAAAGTCTAATGATTGATGTCATTTATAAAGTGATTCTATCTGTAATGTACATATATATGTGTAAGTATACTTGAACAGACTGAACCAGGACTCAAACCTCAGACCTTGTGGATGTGAGGCACACGTGCTTAACCACTGTGCCGCTGTGCCTCCATATTGAACACCATGTCCTGACCCCTGTGCCCTCTGCTGCCCCCTGGATCCTCACCACTGTCTCTGAGCAGAAAGAGGGCACAAACATTCCTGGTTGTCCTGGTTTGTAGAGGGCGTGTGGGCGGGGCCTGGCTGCTGAGCGGTGCAGGGCCTCTAGGGGGTGCTCTCAGTGGTCAAACCATGGCAGAAGTCTTTATTTTTGGCGGCCCATGCTGGTGTTTATAACTTGTCTGTTTTATATCCAGTTCATTTTTATGATTTACAAATAAAGACTGGAAGAAGAGACAGAGTTTTCAAACATGACTCCCATGGTCTTATTTACTCAGATATACGTCTGTGATGTATATGTGGATCTGATGGGGTACATACGGTAAGTGTCTCTGCTAGGAAATGTTCTATGTTTAAGGATCACAGGCAGGTGAGTGCACATTTCTCTAAACTGAGATTCAGAATGTCTTTTTCAAGAGATGTGGTCAAGGCCGCAGCCAAAACAATCAATACAAAACAGTTAAATCACAAAGTATCACATTATAAAACTATCTGCATCTCTCAAGAAAAACACACACATCTCTGTCACCTCATCTCTTTACAATTTTCTTGAACTTACCAAGTGACATCCACAGATTCCAATTTAAGATTTTTCTGTAAATGAATCCAAGGTGCTGTAGGGAAAGGCAGATTTCCCAGCTCAGTGAGGCACCGAGGGACAGTGAAGAGGAACTGAGGAGGAGTGAAGACGTTCACTACCTGAGCTCTGATTAAGGAGATTTCGGATGTACCCGGGAAGGTTCCCCAGTATGGCTTTGAGAATAAAAATTAACCAATGTTACTAAACTACTGCCATCCAATATTCTTGGTTTTTATTAACTAAATTCAAATGAACTTTGGTCCTCCTCTGTTTCTCCTGCTTGACAATTCCATCCTCTGCATCTTTGTCATTCTTTACTGCCCCTGGCCTAAATCTACATTCTGTAATCTGCAGTATTCTTGCACAGGCAGTTTGTTCATGAGCTTGACAATACTCGTACCTCAACATAATAAAACATAATGTCGATGCTGTTTATTATTCTCTAACTGTCAGAGAGGCAGAAGATGGAAAATTTAAATGATAAATAGCATCTGTTTCAGATGTTGGATGTTAACACTGCACACGTGTTTACTATTATATTATTATATTAGCACCCATGGATCTATTATAGCACCTAATTAGGCTAACACTTGCTCAGTGAGATAGCTATTTGTAATGTTTTGCTGTAGTCTCAAACATTACAGGTGCCTGCAATGTTTCTGCTAATTGCCTTTACCTTGCAAAATGGTGAATAAAATGTTTTACCTGCAGGTGTACGCACAATCAAACTTGTGCAAACTCACCGTTCTGTGCACATCTCTCTTGTGTTCTGAAGGCCTAATACTTCCTGTTTGTCTATGTGCAAACCTTTCTTCCATGGGCCACACTGAATCATGTGAAAGTGAAACTATAGCCACCCACATGTGCCTGATGATGATGAAGATGAGGGACTGATGAGGCAGTTTTGATATGAAATCATACCACAGTGCACCCTTTCATACATTGTAAAAGAAATATTTTTGAAAATAGCAATACATAAAGTGTTAAAATTCATTCAATTCATTATTTAAAGAAAAATTCAGGAACGTTTCTCAGAGAGTGCCTTAAAACCAGCACAACATATACACCAAACTTTATTAACTCTGCCATTTATGAACAAATAGTGCTTTTATTCAAGTCCAAAGACATGAATGTTGTCACTTGTTAGTTTGAAACCCCTAAGATTAGTGTCATTTTGGTGGAGTGATTCCTTACAAATAATTAGAAGGAAACAGAAAGATATCTGGTTGGTAATGAAATGGTGGCTTGTAAAACTAAGTAAGTCCAGTGGTTTTAGTTGAACGCTTTGATAGCCCATATTTGTGAATCATAAAACTGGGCACTTCTCATGGCAGGATGTTAAAAACTGAACTTAAAAAACAAAAAGTTTCAAAATCTGCTCAGTGTGTGAACCACCGAGCCACAAGAGCAACTGTAGGACCAAGTTGTAGTAATAAAGCAGTAGAGCAGGAATCTTTGGAGAAGAGGGACAAACGTGTCCCCTCCGTTTATTGAGTGAGGACAGGTAGAAGCCAATTCTATGGATTACACAGCCAAGCACTCTGTTGCCATGGAACCAAAAACAAATAAACAAACAAACAAACAAACAAACAAACAAACAAAAAGAAATAAAAATCAAATAAAAAAATCAAAATAAAAAACGAGCTGAGTTTATATATATAAGTGTATATATCGTGTATGTAGAAGAATCCAGTCTATGTCTGGGACAGTAGTTTGTCCCACAGCTGCTCCAGCCACTGGAAACACTGGAAGCACAAATCTTAGCACCCGTTCCATGGTTGCAAATATTTAAAACACAACGTTTGGATGATCCGCCATTTCGCTCTTGTCCTCCGAGAGAGAAGCCATTTGTCTGTTGTCCACAAGCTAAACCCCCACAAGCTAGCTCCAGTGAAGCAGCACTAAACACTTTGTTTTTTGTCCCCGCAGCACTTGAACTTGATCAGCCTCCAGAGCTCCACACTTCAACAGCTGCATGGTACACCATTGTTGTCTTTTTCACCATTATTAGTCTACACAACAACGTTAGCTTTACACTTATACTAGCGAGGATTTCCAACTTGTACTTAGTGTGAGGAACATGAACAAAATCATTTGGAGTTGGCACGAACGAGCTAAAACTCACTGAAATCACAAATCTACACTTGTATTATGTCCGTGTTTAAAGCTCATTAGGCCATAGGTGGTTCAATATTAAAAGGACAAAACTTTGAACACAGTTTAATATAATTTAGCAACACGTTTACGTCTAAAACCTTGTTTGATTGTGCTAAAAATGATTGTATATACCAACACTACCTGTACTGTATTTGTACAAAATGAATGAATCCTCAGTGGAGTTACATGTACGTTTGGAATCATTCATTCGACTTTGCTTTGGAAAGACTTCATCAGAGGGCAAAATCTCTACTGTACTGCTGTTGTGAGTTTCTTCCTAAATCTAAATATTTTCTGTTCGTTCACTTCCAGCACAATCCAGAGCATTTGATTTGATGTTGCTTACTTTAAATAAGCATTATGTTTTATTGATTTCAGTTTTGTTCATCCACATGACTCTAGTTTCTGCATGTCCAACAAAAAAGTTTGATTTGAGTATCCATTTGATGTTGTTTATCTTTTGTCCAACAGGGCGGCAGGAAGAGGAAGAGGTCTCCGGCACCTGTCCCTCGGACCATGCGAGCCCGCCGTGGTGGTCCTTCGGCGAGGGGCAGCTCTCCACCCTCCTCTTCCGCTCCGGTAAGCCTGTTCACATCTGCACTTTTCTCTTGTTCCAATGTTGTTGTAAAGACATTTGTGTTAACCTGTGTGTTTGTGATGTTCCAGCTCCAGAGAGGAGACAGCACAGGGCCCTCCACCGCTGGGACACCCGTGCCTCATCTGCAGGTAAGACTCATGTACATGTTGTTGGAGTTTTACATGTTTTATGCCTTTTCCATTTTTTCTTCCTTTTAACCAAAATTGCACTTTTGTAGGCTGCCAGCAGCAGAAGCCCTCTGCCTCGGCAGACCGGTCCTTCTGCTCATGTGCCGGTGAGTTTAACCTTAAATATTCAGTGACACAACTGTATGAAATGTCAGATGGGTCATGATCTTTTTTTTCTTCCCAGCTTGTTGAGAGCCGCAGCCCTGGACCCTCCCCCTCTGGCTCCTCCCCCTCGGGGTCCTCCGTGCCCCCTCGCCCTGGTGCACAGGTAAGTCGAATGTTTCTCTGAATCAAACGATGAGCCATAGTTGATTGTTCAAGTCTTAAATTCAAGGAAACCTTTTCTGTTTTCAAAAGCGCTCCAGGAGCCACCGCCTTCGGCCCCCCACTTCAGGATCCCGGGGCCATCGTGACCTAGTGAGTGTCCTCATTTCCCTATGGCAGTGTAGTGTGTTTTGTGTTTAACATGTGTGTGTGTGTGTGTGTGTGTGTGTGTGTGTGTGTGTGTGTGTGTGTGTGTCTGTTGTTGGAGCAGCCTGGAGACCTGCAGCTGTCCCTCCCTCTCTGGCTCCATGTGTGGGACGAGGCCCGCTTCCAGGAGGTATACAACCCCCCTACTGTTGATCACATGTCACATGGACACACAATACTATAAGGTGACTGTGCTCTCTTTCAGCTCCTTGGGCCCATGCTTCCCAACCTGCACCACATGGAGGAGGAGGTTTGGATGTTCGTCTCTGGCCCGGACGCCATGCTGGTGACTCCCCCCTGGACGTCTGCCTCCACTGTCCGTGAGGTTGAGGAGACCCTGGCGTCCAGATTCAGGTTCAACTACCCGCCCTACAGCAGTGAACTGTAAGTCCCTAAGCTGTGGGGTTTAACTGTTCACTTTTTTTCACAGTGACAGTTATTGGTAGGTACTGTAACACGGTCTCAGCTGAGGATTACTGTGTCTTTTTACTTATCATTTTGAGTTGAAGGTTCGTAACACAGCAGGAGGATGCCACACTCTACTCCACACTGCTGCCCAGTCGTCATGTGTGAAGCTCTGGAATGCCATAGAATGCATTTATTCACTACATGCAGATGTTCCAGCTGTTACAGGATCTTACAGGAAAAAGGAGACCAGAGGGATTCATGGATAAAGTCTGGAGAAAGAGATGACGGTTTGTCAACACCCATTAGGACTACCCAACCCTGCCTCTCTCCTCCTTGGTGCCTCAGGTAAGCAAATCCTACATGAAACCACAGTGCAGCTATTCATCATGTAGGTGTCCCACAGTGTTTTCATTTGATCCTGAAATCTTCAATCTAATGCAGTATACAAATGGACTATACTGACACCTGCTGGAGATGCCCGTGTCACTAAAACAGGATGAAGATGAACTGTTGTCGTCACGCTGGAACTGTCAGATGTCTGGTAGGTTTAGTGGCAGTGCCCCAAAATGTTCTTTGGTTTTGTAGCTTTTAAAAAACGATTAAAGCTGTGGTCAAAAGTAGTACAGTAAAAATGTTGAGATGGAATGCAGTTTTTAGTTTAATAATGTTCATCATGTTTTCTTAGTAAAAAGATGATGATGGCTGATAAACGATGACCAGTCCGTCAAGCTGACCACGCCGGGGACAACGAGGCCTGTCAGAGTTCATCTGTCTGAGCCAATATAGGTAACAGACGTGTGTGAGTGACTGAGCACGCCTGGGAAGAATCGCTGTGTGACACGTCACAGCAGCCATCATGAGACACTTCTGATAAAGACTGAAGGTACCATCGAAACATAAGAGAATACATTATCATCTCTTATCTATATTTTCTAATATGAATGAACTAAATGTAAATGATACTGTTTTTTTTTCTTCAACAGATACTGTTCACAAGAGGAGCAGAAACAAATACAATTGTGACCATTTACAAGAACTTAGAATATCTTAAAATTACTTAAATTTTACAACCGTGTTCAAAACACTCAAAGGAAATGGCTGAATGGTAAATTAAAACGGATGCTAAGATCGTTATCACACTGCCACCACCAGACTGATGTAAAAGGGCATTCGCTCTGAGAGCAGTGCACTTGGGCCGGTGTGAATTCCACAGCCATGTTCTGGCCCACAGCTGCTGCCACCAGGGAAGTGAGCGCGTGCGTGTTCACGGGGCTCTGTGTGCGTGAAGCGCATTGTCTTCAGCAGTCAACTGATGTGTGTGTGTGTGTGTGTGTGTGTGTGTGTGTGTGTGTGTGTGTGTGTGTGTGTGTGTGTGTGTGTGTGTGTGTGACCCAAAAGTAAAGAAACCGGAACTGGGACACTGGGGTCGGTCCATAGAGCACAGTAACATGTGAGAAAATAACTGTCTTAACATTTCTCTGTGTTGTTTTTTTCAGTGTAGTACAATTCTGGATGTTCTGGACAGGAGAGAGAGATTCCTCCATAAGAATGCTACAAGGTTTGTTGATTAGCTCTTTAAATATAATTGAATAGAATTCTCTCATGCTCATTCCTAACAGCTTAAAACTGAATTTCTGTTCATAGATTGATGAATCAGAACAATGTACCATCCTGTCATCATGAATGAAGAAATGAGAAGAAAACTGTGTGCCCTCTGCTGTGTTCCAAGTGTATTGCAGAGTATGTCCCCTACAGAAAAGTTCCAATATTCAGAATTGCTTATAAAATTCGAGAATATTTGAACTAAAATCATGCTTGTCTTTTCCCCAGCTCATCCGGCGCTTTCATTTGAAAAATGGACTCTACTGCCACCTGCTGGAGATGCCCTGAAGCTAAAACCCAATGAAGATGAAGAACCAAACTGTTGCTATCATGATGTCAGTGCATCTATCAGAAGGAACTATCAGATGTCTGGTAGGTTTAGTGGCAGATCCCCAAAATGCTCTTTGGTTTTGTAGCCTTTAACCGAAAATCAAAGCTGTGTATTTTATTGACATTTGTGCAATAATCTGTAATTGATGCTGTTTTAAGATGATTCATATTCATAGTGTTTTGCTGCAATATAATTTGGTTGTTGATTTTATCAAACAATATAGATAAGAGATGTCTTACTGACCGCGGCTGGGACGAACCGCTGTTAAGACGCCACCTGAAGACTGTCTGAAGTTACTGTGGAAACATGTCAAGGTAATACATCATCATCGTATCTATATTGTCCAATATACATTAACAGCTATTTATACTCACATATTAATAATGTTAGTGTGAGTTGTTTTAACCACACTTTAAACAATGATTGTGTTTTGTTTGTTTTTCAGCATGGATGGCAAAGCAAGTTGAGCGTGGTGAAGACAAGGTTGTCAGCTAAGACAACAATAAGACAAGATAAGACAAGCTAATGTCAGCTAAGATTTCTGTGCAAGACAGCCAGGTGGACAAAATGGACCAGAGTGACCCCTGCCTGATGGAATGGCAAATAAACAGATCCGCTCAGACTTGAGTTACACTGAGGATGGTTATGGACAGAAGAGTGAGACGCCTCCAGAACAAAGACCCCAGGTTTGTTGTAACTCTTAACACAACCTAACAAGTGTTCATTCCAACAGATTCAAACTGAATTTCTTTTCATAGATTCTTGAACCAGAACCATGCTGTCATCATGAGTGAAGAAATGAGAACAACACATTGCGCCCTCTACTGTCTTCCAAGTATATTGCAGAGGATGCCCCTCATGGAAAAGGTGAAAGATTCAAAATTGCTTATAAATGTCTTGTTTTTCCCAGCTCCTTCTGGCAAGAGCCAACTTGGAATAAAAGACAACTACAGTAAAAAGGCTCATGGATGAATTTATCGGGGGGCTGCTCTGAGGAGAGGCATCAATACTGCCAAAGAACAACACAAGAGGCATATTGAGGCAGGTTAAACACCACAACAAAACTTAGGCAGGTCTGGGAGGGCATCAGGGCCATCACAGACTCTAAGAGGAAATCACCACCTCCCTCAGCTGACTGTCTCATCTTATCTGAGGAACACACGAGGTGCATGTTCAGGACTGGCTCTACAGCGCCAACATCAGGAAAGCAGCCGGAGCAGACAGAGTGGTGGGTCCACCTGTCCACCTGTCCACGTCACGGGTCCCGGCCTGCTTCCAATGCAGCCATAGTCCCCGTGTCCAAACAGTCCATCGCCATGCACTCATCGCACTCAATAAAAATCTTTTGAAATTTTCATAAAATTTCTTTGACATGTTTTTTTGTTATTTCAGATTTTATAAAGTGAAATTTAATGGCTTATGAAAAAAAATCTTTTTGTAGTAACTTTTACTACTTGTAAGAATGTGTTGGATGATTTTGGACATCAGTATCACAGATACAAAAATATGAATAAGCCTAATTGACAATACAGTAAACAGATTTATTTTCCTACTCAAGTCAGGGAGCACTTGGAGTGTTGGTAGATGTACTTGATATTCTGCTAGCCTATTGCATATTGAAAACAGTTGCTAGATTATAAATCATTCTATAGCTCTACATTTGAGTGGCAAAGTGAAACAAAAAACATTCATAATGTAGATAATGTGTGGCTGAATCAGGACAGAAAGAGACGAAAGACAAAAATGGTTACAAAACCATGTTTTGAGTTCCAAACCAGGTGCACCATTAACTCCTGAATCCCATCTAATTAATTGGATTACTCTAGCATTAGCAAAACAAATACTGAATGCACTGTAGTGTAACAACTTTATTAACTACGGTGACCAGACGTCTTCTTTTTCCAGCACATGTTCTCCTTTTGGGACCCTAAATGAGTCCAAAATGGCCTGGATTTTTGCCTATCAATTGACAGCTTTGAGTGGGACACTTTTCGTAGTTTTGGCGACAATCTTTGCTCATCTGATCAGATACAATCATGGATCTACAATAAGATCTTATTATGCTTCCATGGACTCACAGCGAGGACACAGACCACTCCTTTGGTCAGAAAATGCGCCTACATTTTTTAAGCGTTTTTATGAAGGCAGATTAGCTACTGTGGAGAGGTTGGATGATCATGAGACAGTTCTTCATGTCTCAAACTCTACACCACTTTTTATTTGATGAAAATTGACCTCATATTAGCAAAGATACGTTCATAAATCACCACTACACGGAAATAGTGTGTCCCTCTCAGCAGTCTCTCAGGATGAATACTACAGGATAAAACGTGTTCAGACGTCCTGATAGAGGCTTAAACCTGTAGTGTTTGTGCTGCTCTGAGGTACAGACTGAAGCCTCCTGTCTGTGAGAGGTGACAGGAGCAGGGCCCTGTCAGAGAAGGGGACAAGAGACATATAGCCACTAAACCCTAAACCCATGAAAAAATAAATATATTATTCAACTGTGTTTGGCCAAAAGTCCCCTAGAGGACCCCCTGATGCACATCATATCACACATTTGTGATATTCAATTCAAACACCAACACAAATCACCGGTTACAAAGTACAAACATCGCTGATTTTTTTCTTCAAACCAGCTGTCCTCCTTTTTGATAAGCCCAATCTGGTCACCCTAATGTTGTTTTCTGCAAATTGTTAGTGATGTCCAGCCATCTAACCCATAAAGAGTGCAGTGGTGAGTGAGAGACTCAGTCCAGTTTGTGCAGAGTGGAAGTGGAAGCTGCATGTACAGGGTATCACCATAGTCCAGAACAGAAAGAAAAGTTGCTTCCACCAGATTTTTCTTAGCACTGAAAGAAAAGCAATATTTGTGTCTAAAATAGAAGCCAATCTTTTCTTTGAGTTTTTTGATTAGGGTTGTAATATGACCTTTAAATGTAAGATGATCATCCATTCCTATACCCAAATAATTATTTGACTGAACTCTTAAATGACTTTCCCATCAGATGTAAAGGTATTGTGATTTTCCCTGGAACAACATTTTGAGAATATCATATATTTAGTTTTTGGAGTATTTTAGAGTGAGTTTTAGGTTCGGCAAAAAGAATAAATTGCTGACTGTAGTTTTTGTACTGCATCAACAGTAGATGGGCCTTGGGTGTAAACCACTGTATCGTCTGTTTATAGATGTATTTTGGCTTGAGATCTTTCCCCAGATCATTTATAAAGATAGTGAATAGTACAGGTGCTAGAATTGATCCCTGCGGGACACCTCTTACTACAGTGAGAGATTCTGATCTGTCTGTGGCCCTCTGCTAGCACACACTCGGTATGATCATTTTGGAACCATTTAATTGATTTTTGACTGAATCCAATTGATCTTAGATTCATTCTCTTGTCTCACTATCTCTGGGTTAAACCTGCATTTGTCCCATCCTTCAGTGTCTCTGGGTTAAACCTACAGAAGCAGTGGGACCATATCCAGATCTTGAAGTAGTCTTGGTCAGGACTACCTTAGCTGGAGGATTTGACCTATTGCGGATGCTTGGGGTTGATGGAGGAAACCCATCCAGACACAGGGAGAACATGCAAACTCCACACAGAAAAATGCGGGAGACAAACCAGAACCTTCTTACTGTGAGGAGAAATTGCTTTGCCATTCATCCACCATGAGCCATCCTTCTGTGTCTCTGGGTTAAACCTGCATTTGATCCATGGTTCAGTGTCTCTGAAAAAGAGCAAGAACTAGGAACTATTTGTTTAATCAAATTTAGTTTAAAGGTCCTATATTACATAAAGCTGACTCTTGTGAGCTTTAAGACATGTTCTAATGCTGTTAACTCTTCAAAAACAGACCTGGAGTTGCGTTTTGTTTCATTCACACATGTTTGGGTAATCCTTTATTATTAGTCTGTCTACATCTCCAAAGCTCAAAATGCTCTGTTCCACCTTGTGATGTCATGAAGTGGCACCGGTTGCTTTTTGTTTAGTAGAGATAACAAATTTCAGGTCTGAAATTATCCAAATGATTCAAGTGAAGGTGTATGGAGTTTTAAAAAACTCTGGAGCACTTCCTGTATTACCACTTGACATCACAAGGTGGAAAAGAGTGTTTTCTATTTGAGAGAAGAACCCAGCCTAAATCTGCAGGGTTTGTGTGTTAAACATGTGAATGAAACAAAACACAACTCCAGATCTGTTTGTGATGAGGAAACAACATTAGAACAGAGATCAGAAAATTGCATAAGATGGGCCCTTTAAAAGTGAACTAGTTGAGTATTTTTCGTGCATACTTTATACTTTTATGTAAATAAAAAAGTAGTCACCATGGGTATTACTAGAGTTGCGATGAGAAGCAGGTGCAGACAGCAAACTCTTTTAGTATTTCCATCTACAGTTCCAGAGCTTCCAAATCTGCCAAGGTCCAGTTTTCTGAAAATGATCTGTTATCCAAATGTAAAAATGTTTGAAGAATGGTTCAACAAAATTTCACATTTTTCACAGAATTCCTTGGCTGTGGTGAAGAAGCAGTGTGGATCCTTAAAGGGCCCATATTAGGCTATTTTCTGATCTCTGTTCTAATGTTGTTTCCTCATCACAAACAGACCTGGAGTTGTGTTTTGTTTCATTCACAAGTTTAAGTTATCCTGCATATTTAGGCTGAGTTCTTCTCTCAAACCAAAAACACTCCTTGTGATGTCATGTGGTAATACAGGAAGTGCTGTGTTTTTAAACTTTCATGACATCACAAAGTGGAAAAGCACATTTTGAGCTTTGTAAACAGATATAATAATAATAACAAAGGATTACTCAAACATGTATGAATGAACCAAAACACAACTCCAGGTCTATCTCTGAGGAGGGAACAACATTAGAACATGACTTAAAGCTCACAGGAGGACCTTTAATGAAAAGTGGTGAAAGAAGAAAAAGCACATCTCAGGTTCAAGTAAGGTTCTTGCATCTGTCTCACCCCCTCTTAAAGCGACCCTACAGCATTTTGATAATGGAAGGTAGGATGGAAAGACAAACATGGCTACTACCTCTCTGCAGATCTTAGACTTACACTTGGACACAGTACCTCAAGCATCACAATATATTATTATAATATAATAGTAATAATTAATCCTAAATCCATCCATCCATCCATTCATTTTCTTCCGCTTATCCAGGGCCGGGTCGCGGGGGCAACAGTCTAAGCAGGGACTCCCAGACTTCCTTCACCCCGGACACTTCCTCCAGCTCCTCCGGTGGGACCCCAAGGTGTTCCCAGGCCAGCCGAGAGACATAGTCCCTCCAGCGTGTCCTGGGTCTTCCCCGGGACCTTCTCCTGGTGGGACATGCCCGGAACACCTCCCAAAGGAGGTGTCCAGGCTACTTATTTAGGCAATCCTAAATAAGTAGCAATAAAAACAGCAAGAGACTGGAATGAAATAAGGCATAATTATATAAATGTATATGTACAAGTCAAAATAATAATAAAAAAACAGAAATATAGTAATAAAAATACAGTATATCTCAGTTATATACAAGAGGTCGTACAGAAAAAAAAAAAAACAGTACAAAGATAATATGATGATTAACAGGACATAGGGTTATCTAAGGGTGAGTTGTTGTACAGTTGTAGGGAGTATTATAGTATGAATGTAGTCCTGTATCTCTTACTGTTTGAGCGGAGCTGTAGGAGCCTGTTGGAGAATGAGCTCCTCTGTCCCTCTATAGTCTGGTGCAGTGGGTGAGTTGTTGTACAGTTGTAGGGAGTATTATCTCCTCTGTCCCTCTATAGTCTGGTGCAGTGGGTGAGCAGACCTGTAACTTGGCCTGGTGGGGTCACCTGCTTGTCTCCATGGAGATAGATAAGTATATACTGTGGAATATTTCAGGCAGTTAGAACCCTCCATGATAAATACATTGTGCACTTTTAAATATAGAAAAAATGAGCCATATCGTCTGTGCACCGTTCTGACGTGAACACCAGGTGGAGCCACAGTCCATCAAAACACAGGCCCAGTGATGAACGCTCATAGTTTAGAACAAGAAGCTTGGGTCTAATCCAATCAAAATCAAATCAAGTTTATTCATGAGGCACATTTAAAACTCTAAAACACCACAACACTGAACCACAACAATAATACATCACCAGTGTAAGTGTTAAAATAAATAAAGAGACAACACAGTGAAAACACTGTGTGAAATAAAACCAAGAGGTCACGCTCTCAGACTCGTATCAAACGGCAAAGAGAAAAGTTTGTTTTTAGTCAAGATTTTTAAGTGTTGCAGTGACTGTGCTGTTCAGATGTGCAGAGGTCAACCACTCCACAGCTGTGCTCCCACCAGAAGGTCCTGTCTCCTCTGGTCTTCAGCCTGGTGGAGGAGCTGCAGAGCACAAAACTCTGATGGGACATGGGGCTGGAGGAGTTCAGATAAATAAGAAGGTGTCACACCTTTAAGACTTTTAAAAACAATCATTAACATTTTGAAATGAACTTAAAAATGTCCAGGAGCCAGTGCAAAGATCTTAGTGTAATGTGGTCCCTGCGCTTCCTCCCTGTGAGGCTGAACCCCTTATAGGCTGAGCGGAGTCAAACCCAGAACCTCCGCACTGAGAGGAGGAGACAGGTTAACCACTCTGCCACAGTAACACACGAATCTCTCTCCACTCCATGTCTGTCCATGTGTTGTTGTGGAGCGTGTTGTGTCACTAGAGGGCGCTTCAGACCACACAAAGTCACCCACACAAAGTGTAAATGTGCAGAGGCAGAAGGAATTATGGGATTTCATATTTAAACGAAGACAGGGCAAAGATGTGGTGGGGCGAGTCTGGCCTGTTACATGAGAAATATGATGATGATATCTTTCTGTGGACCTTCTATTCTCGTTCTACTCTTTTTATTATTAAGCTGTTTTAGATTATATTTCAGCAATTCCAGGGCTGAAATTATCCAGTTGATTCTAGTGAAGGTGTGTGGAGTTTAAAAACACAGTGGAGCATTTCCTGTATTACCGCATGACATCACAAGGTGGAACAGAGTGTTTTCTGTTTGAGAGAAGAACTCAGTGTAAATCTGCAGGGTTTGTGTGTTAAACATGTGAATGAAACAAAACACAACTCCAGGTCTTTTTTAGGATGAGGAAACAACATCAGAACAGATCAGAAAATTGTGTAATATTGGCCCTTTAAATGCCCCCAAAACCCAACATGTCTGCTTTAAGTTCAAGTAAAGCTCAGGACTCAGAATAATGAGTTTATTGAGTTGTATTCAAATGATGCAATGACAGACTGGTACAACACACTGTGAAGATGGTACGCTGAATATTGTTACTTAGTCACACCGAAGAACTATAGTGTCTTACATGGATCCTTATGGTGTTTTAAAATCTGAAATCTAAAATCTGAAATTTCCTGATCATTTCTATCAGTGACAGGGTCCATTCTCCACACACAGGAGGATGGGAGGGCATCTGACACACAGAGATACAGGAGGATGGATGGGTGGGCATCTGACACACAGGAAATACGGGGGAGAGTCTGAGCTTTGACCAGCTTCAGTTCTGGCTCTGGTGTTGCGCTGCAGTGGACACCGTGAGTTTGAGCAGGAGTTACCCGCAGACAGGAGGCGGCCGCGGGGAAAGGAAACCGGCCTGACCCGCGGAGGAGGGGCACGGGTGAACAGACCATTTGTCCACATAAAATGATAAAGTCCAATCTGACGTTTTTGTCCAAATGGAGTTATTCACACAGCCTATTCTATTCTTGTCCCTGTACTGTCCTGTACACACGATCAAGATTTAGTTTGGTACACTTTTATTATATTTGTATGAGCAAAAGTCCCCTTGGTTGTGCTTAATGAGTGGTGAGAACTACCCAGAACGCACCTTATCATTCTCTAGGGGCGCATTGACTAAACCAGTTCTATAGCATAATACTTTAATACAAAAATGTTTAGATCAGGCCGTGGATTGGAGTGTGAATGCACCGACTGTGTGACCCCGGGACCCATGCGCACGTTTGAGGACTAAATCTGGACCAAACTTGAACAGAACCAGGGTCAAAGTGGACTCATGTCGCGACAGGACTTGTAGCGGAGGAGGAGAGGGCAGGTGTGACAAAGTGTGCCCGGGCTCTGGTGCTCTGTGCGCGGGGTGAGAGGCGCAGGACACCCCGCTGTGGAGCCGTGTGATTTCTCGGATTTTCATCTGACGCACGGGGCCTGAGGATGGCACGAGGTGGTCTCTGTGCGCGTGCGGCAGTCTGTGTGTGGCCGAGCGTGTGTCCGCGCGAGGTGGCGTCCGTACGTGCCCTGCGTCTTTAACAGACACTGAGTTTGTGATCAGTGTTTGCAAAAATAACGAGAAACAAACAGCATCACAGACCAGTGCGTGAGGGGGATTCCACTGACTGCACCCGCGGGTCTGAACAAATGTAACCGCCTTTTACCCACCATAATCTCACTTTTGTTTTTGTGTTTATGTCCATCTCCCCCAATAAACCTCTGAAACTGCTCTGAATTATTACTCCATTTACATTTAACTGTGTAAAGTTATCAAATAGTGAATCTTGAACTAAGAAGTTTTCAGAAAATATTCAAGAACACGTAAAAGTGCGTAAAATCACATCCAAAAGAGAGACTTGGATTGCAGTTTTTTGGCACGTCTCCAATATTTTCAACATTGTCTCTGCAAACTTTGCTTAATAACTTCTGAACTGATCGATTTTTTTTTTTAACTAATGACAACTTTTGATTATACTGCTCACACGTGAGGAAGAGGCGACACGTCTACAGTCAAAACAATATAAAAACACGGTTAGTTCGTCCACAGTGATTGCGCATCATTTCTGGGTATTTTACGCACTGGTTTAGTTGCAATATTAACATTTTTAGATCTCAATATTTCACGAGCTGCACGTTTACAAATCGATCATAAGTTTTGTGTTTAATGACGCGTTAAATAAGTTCCCAAACAAAGCCCCGAGAATACGTCCCTTCCGCCGCGCTCCCGTTTCTCAAATCCTACGTCCAAACCCGGCTTCACTTCACTGCGGTTTGTTCTTACGGTAAATAATTCATATGTCGTAGATTAAAGGTAACAACCTCGCTCAGAGTTAGTAGTTAAACAGATGGTCATTTTATTCATCGGTTTATTTAAAAAGATCGGTTCACAGACTCGTGACCGCCTCGTATTAAATGCCGGACTCTTGTGTGGCGCGCTCCCGAGGCCCTGCTCCGGACAGGCCAATGTCCAGCAGCGCGAAGGAGGAACCGGGAAGGCTCCGTCCGCTGCTCCCGGTGAGCTACGGAGGATAGAATTAGACTGAAAATAGTTTATTTAACAAAAGAAAAAACTATTGTGTGTAAAATGATGTTTGAAAGTTTAGTAACATTAATGAAATGATAATAACCGGGCAATGCTTTGATTAGACGCGCTCAGGTGGAATTTGAGCGAAACCTGCGCTTCATTTAGCCATTTCTTCTCCAAATTTTTGGATGAATTCTGAGATGATTTTACGTGCGGATAAAACATGAAATGTGTACGATAAATTGGTGAATAGTTTTTAGAGTGCGCGTGTGATGAGGAAAGGATGAGCTGAGAAATAAGCGCTGTAATAAACGAGCAAGTGAAGAGAAGGGAACGAGTAAACCCGGATTTAACAAGACTAAACCAGGTCTAACCAAGTACTAAACCAAGTCTAAAACAGCACTAAACCAGGACTGACCAAGGACTACATCTGGACTATACGACTGGACCAGGACTGAACCAGAACTGAACCTGGACAGAACCAGAAATGCACAGTGGGATATACGTAACAGAGAGCTGTTTATGGGTTAAGGAAACTAGGATGAAGAAAGCAACAGCGTCAAATCAAATTACAATTATAAAATTATAAGTGATTGAGATTAAGATGTATGGCCAGTTTTAACAAATATATGTATCAAACAATTACCACCGATTTAAAGAGATAAAATATTAAAAATAACGCGCGTTTCATTGGAAGCCGCTGAAGGATTGCCGCAGGAACACAAGTGTACGAGCACAGCTCGCACAGACCGTATAGAACTGGCACCTGCACAAACACACTGCGCGCCCCCGATGTCATTTACTCCTATAGCTCTGTGTCTGTGCGCGCTCCCGTAATACTCCCTATCTCTGTGAGGGAAAGAAGACACGCGTATGGAGACGTATAGTAACACTTGTACTGAGTAAACAAAGCGAGTCCTACACGTTTGTTGGTAAATGAGAAATATGAGGAGACAGCACGGACGTGTCAGAGACGTACACACGTGACACCACAAACCGTCACCTCTCCAAACTTGTGCGTAAAACCACAACGGCCCTTTGCTCCTATTTTTTGTTTATAGTTTTCTGGCGTTTGCTTGAACTTGAAAAATCACAATTTATCACTATCATTATTTTTTTTAATTGTTTTCATAAAATCTCTACATTCCACTCGGCATCAGTGAAGTATCCGCTCCTTTATGACGTCTGAAGTTAAACCAGATCATTTAGTCAAGGTTTCGTAGTTTCGCTAAATAATCGTTCAAAGATCATTTTCTTGGTCTCTGCGCGTAAATCACACCGTAGTGTTATTGTGTGTGTGTGTGTGTGTGTGTGTGTGTGTGTGTGTGTGTGTGTGTGTGTGTGTGTGTGTGTGTGGTGGATGTTCCCGGTGCGGCGCGGTCTGAGTGTCCGCCTGTCAGTGCGCTCAGAGAGGGCAGAGAAGCGGCAGATGCCCGTCACGGACGGAGCGGAGGAGAGGGGCAGAGGCAGCATGGTTAGACCCGGGAACAGTCTCTCACAGCGGGGTACGAGCTGGTTAAGCGCAGCCTCTCTGGCTCCAAACTCATGACGCCCTCCGCACTTTAACTGTTCAACTTTGATCCAGTTTATAAAATAGATTCACAATATAGACATGATTTTATTATTGTCAATTTATGTTTTAGTTTTGAACACTGTAAAAAAAAAAAAAAAAAAAAAAACAGCATTCAACTTCGAGACGCTAAATGAAAATTGACTGGACGAGTTGAAATCAATAATTAGCCACTAAAGCTGTCCGGTCTCACTACGGGCGTTTGGATGAAAGACACGCACGAGCGTACCGGAATGTACGCGCACAGATGTGAGACACACGCACAGATATCTGTGTTTTGTCTTAAAATAAAACTGAATTCTGTTTTGTCCAAATCAAATGACATGTCCCGTATCTTGTCTGGTTTTACGCAGCGTGTAGAGGACTTCTCTCAGTTTCACAGACTTTAAGAAGAACAAATGTCGTCGTTTCAGTTGAAACTCTCAAGCTCAGACTCACTGTGCCTCATGCCAAAGCCGCGTGCACATTTACGCAAACGCCCTTTTTCTTTCCTCCGCGTGGCTTTGTTTAAAACAGGATTCATGTTTATCTGTTAATCGGGCCGTGTGTGGATTAAACTGAGTTTTAAGAGCTCCAGAAAACGCAGCACGGCGCAGGAAAACACGCCTCTTCTCCGCGTTAAACCGTGTTACATTATTGTCAAATGTCGCTCAAAGACGCTGCGTAAGTCTTCACAGATGAAACTCACGTTTCCTGTATTTATTTAGATTTGTACAAACCAATGAAACCACAAAGGCTCTAAATGTCTGTAAAGTTCAATTATTTTATTTCGTCATAAAACCAGATTTGAGAGTCGCTTTGTATCGAACCGGAGGACTCAACCGTGTATCCTGATTGTGCAGAGCTAGAGCGCCGAGTGCTGATGCGCGCGAGCCGCTGGAGTGATCCGAGTCCCGTCTCCGCGCGCACGTGCTGTGCATGATCGACACGCACGCGCCTCACACACGCACGCGCCCGCTCCTGTGGAATAAGCACCGCTGCTCGGTCCAGCGCAGCCTGCACTTACTCACTGGTCACACGTTTTTTCGCCTTTGACGTGAGACCACCTCTCCGCCTCTCTCTCTCTGTCCTCTCCTCCTCCACCCCTCTCTCCTCTGTCCTCCCCCCTTCTCTCTCTCTCCAGTGCGGTCAGTCAGCGCAGGTCTCCACTCGCTGTCCAGGCGCATCACGAGCCACACGCACTCTCCTCCGCCGTCCGTCCGTGCTCCTCCGCGGAGTGCAGCGCTGAGCCAAGCCGATGAAGGCGCTCCCAATTCCGGCTGCGGCTCCTTTGTGTCTCCGCTGTTAAAACCAAGCGTCTTATATGAGCGAAGCCCTTTTATTACACAAGTATTTACGGCGTCCCCCTCCTCCTTTGCCTCCTTCGCTTTTTTCCTCTCTCTCTCTCTTTCGCAGCCTACTCCCCCTCCTGTCGTCGAACCTCCGGCACGGCTCAAACTTATTACACGGTGTTTACTGCGGTCCACCCCCGAACGTGCCGAACGCGCTTGGCTCTGATAATCCAACGCGCCTCGATCTGCTCATGGTTTCAACTTTCTATTCCAGCCCGCGTTTAGGCCGAGTTACGGCTCAGCTTTCACACTCAAATACCGCGTCCCTCCTTCAGACGAGAACGAGAGCCGAAATAGTCACACAACATCTGCACGTTAACGGGAGACTTTTGACCTGCACCTACACTACAGGAAGGGCATGACACACAAGGATACAGGAGGAGAATGGGAGGGCATCTGACACACAGGGATACAGGAGGAGAATGGGAAGGCATCTGACACACAGGGATACATGAGAATGGGAGGGCATCTGACACACAGGGATACATGAGAATGGGAGGGCATCTGACACACAAGGATACAGGAGGAGAATGGGAGGGCATTTGACACAGGGATGAAATAGAAAATGGGTAATTGTCAGTTAATACCCCACAGTTTGTATGTTAAGTGGTTGAGTCCTGGTTTATTCTCTCCTCTCTTCCTCCACACAGATCTTGTATCTTATATTTACCTCCGCGCGGCTATAGGAGCCTGTTATTATGTTCCGCGCGCATCTCCGACCTGCCCGTCTCTCTCTGTCCGCACAAACTCCTCCTGTCGCCGGCTCCTCTCTTTGTCATGAAACTAAACTACCGCAGCCTTAACCGCGCGCTCTTACGGCGCGGATGTGAGAATAATGTCACAGTTCACCTACACTGGCAGAGTGGTTAGCGTCTCCAAACAGGTTGCGAGTTCAATCTCTTCACACTCATGTATAACTGGTCTGTCCTCTTTCTTGGAGTTCTCAGATACACACATGTAGGTGAACCATATAGCATCATAACTGTCTTGTCTTGAACAATTGTATGTGTCAGATGCCCTCCCATCGTCCTGTATCCCCGTGTCAGATGCCCTCTCATCCTCCTATTTCCTTTGGGTCAGATGCCCTCCCATCCTCCTGTATCCCCGTGTCAGATGCCCTCATATCCTCCTGTTTTCTTTAAGTCAGATGCTCTCCCTGTAGTCTGAGCAGGTAAAATGTCTACTATAAATACATTGATTTTGTAGTGTGCTTGGATCGATACTGGGGAATAAGGTTCAACCATTTTGTTTATTTTCGTTTTGAAATTTTATTAAGAAAACTGCTGCTCCGTGTGAGAGAAGGACACACCACATTGTCTGAAAATAATTATAGAATTTTGATTTAGGTGGATATTCCTTTTTTTTTTTTTTTTTTTTGGCTTTGTTTCTGTATTTACTAATATTTGAGTGGGCACTTTGCGGAGAATACTGCACATTATTGATCAATTAGTGGACGCTTGTGACTTCATTAAGTGATTTTGTGTCGTGGGCCTCTCCATTTGAGAAGTCGTGCGCTTTGGTTACGTAGTGTCCCCCTTTCCTCGATCTATAATCAGCGCGTAAAACCGTCTCCAATGACCGTCCCCTCGTGTTTTAATCTTTAACTCTTTATTCGCCCCCTCCTCTTTTGTTTACACACTTCTAAACTGTATTTTGTCTGATAACGCGGGCGAGCTGCTCTGCGATGCGCTGAATGCCCACTCAATTCTCAACACAATCAATGTGTAAAATCATCTAAAAATATCCCGGGTTTGTCCCACTGACCAATTTAATCTGCCTTTTGTGCTACATCTGTTATTCACACATTACGACGCGTCTCTCTCGTCTCTCCCGTGTCCGGTGGTGGTTGCTTTCGCTGCGCTGGCTCTCCACGCTCTGACCGCTCTCTCAGCCCGTGCCCTGCGCCTCTGCCTCGGCGTCCACCACCTCTCCTCTCCCTCTCTCTCTCCCTCTCTCTCACACACTCTGTGCATATTGCTTTCATTAGAACCACCTCCTCCGCGCTCACCGGCCGCTCTCGCCTCCCTCTCCCCGCTCTAAGTGCCTCTCGTCCGGCCCCCCCGTTGATCTCTGAGTCCATTGGCTTCCACTGTCAATGTCCAACCCTCTTTTCCTAATGACCGTCCATTGGTGTTGTTCTACCCCCTCCCCTCGCCTCTCCGCGCTCCGGGGGGCTGGCTCTCCTCTCCTCGCCGCTGCTCGGTGCTTGGCGGGCGGGAGGGGACATTGGGGGGGCTACCGTTTCGCCTTGCCCTGCCCATGTTGTTCTGTCGTGTGTCCGTCCCGTGGCTGCCTCTCTCTCTCTCTCCTATCTCTCTCTCTCTCCGTGAGTTCGTCACGTCCATGCACTTGAACTTGCGGCTCCAACCAAACACGGGGGGGCCGCGGGGGAGGAAGAGGGGGGAGGCAGGAGAGGAGAGGGGGGTCGGGTCGGTGGCGTGGTGGGCCATTTCTCTCTCTCCCTCTCTCTCTATCCATCCGTTGGTCCGAGCGCACACACGGCTCCTCTCAAAAAAGCCATGACGCCTTCCATCCCGAGATCCATCCTCGCCTCCTTTGCGCCATCTTTGTCATATTTGTAATTGATTACCGGGGCGGGCACGTGGATGTCAAAGGCTGGCCGTAGCGGATACCCTGTCCCTCAGTGGCCGGTTGATGCTGCCGCTTCTGCCGCTCCTGCCACGGACCCTGGCTCGCCTCGTCCCCTGATGTGAACCTCCACCTCCGCGCAGTCTGCCGCTGATCGCCGCCGCTGCCACCGCTCGCCATGTCGCGCAGAAAACAAGGCAAACCGCAGCACTTGAGCAAGAGGGACTTCTCCCGTAAGTACCGCCGCTCTCTCAACTCTCTGCCCGCAGGTGGAAGCGCGGACTCGCGCTGGACTTTACTCCGGACACGGGGCAGTGCAGAAGTTTTCCCCGAGCTGGTGTCGCGTCTCCCGGCTGCTGTCCGCTCCTCCTCGGCTCCTCTTCTGCTCCTCCTCGGCTCCTCTCCTCGTTTACGTGCCTCTGCGTGGAGCACCCACCTCTCTTGTTTTTGTCGCTTGGAATAATGTGAGCCCGGACTTTCCCTTAAATGGATTTAAAGCGCACTTTTACGCAAACACTCAGCCCTGCACCAGTGCCTTTTACTTTTACCCACAGTCCCGTGTTTCGGGCTCAAGTCAGCAACAGGACGCTCGTTTTAAGTCTCGTTAAAGTTCACATTCCCTCACAGCGCGTTTGACCACTGGACTATTCGCTCACTTTTACGCACGGATTCTGCTCCAAACCCAAGCTTAATACAATGTCTGATGACATGCCAAATTCTTGCATATATTTAAAATTTTCAAATTCAAACAAAATTGAATAGATTTATAGCAAAAAAAAAAAAAAAAAAGCCAAACATTTGCTATTCGTGAAGTTAAAAGAGAAAACGTCCAAACTGAAAATTGTGATTGTCGCCAAATTCGCTCGTTCCCCGTGTCTGTGGCGGTTTGTGCGCGAGCCGAGCGCGAGGCACGGTCCGGTGTAGGTGACAGTGGACAGCTCCCACAGTAACCGCTAGGAGGCAGAGCAGTGGACAGCTCCCACCATGACCGCTAGGAGGCACAGTGCGACCAGAAACAGGTGCCGTGCGTAACGTGGAGCCGCCACACACGCCGCTCGTGACATCTCCGCGGACTCCCCATTTAGACACTCACCTCCTCAAAATATACGGCGCGCGCGGGACTGTGGGACGGGAGGGGGAGGAGGGGGGCACGAGGACACCCCCTCCCCCCGAACCCCCAAACACGAGGCGCGAGCTGCGCAATTTGGAAACACACAATTGTCCCATAAGCGCTTTTTTATCTGATCTGCTCCGATATTTTTCACGCACATTTGAAGGCTTTGCCCATGTTTCTTGGACCACCCCTACTCTTATTTTCTATTATTACAAAATACCACATTCTATTTAATTCTACAAGCGTAAATATCTGTTTGTCCACTAAATGTTGTGTCCACTAAAAGTCAGGGATCAGTGAAGTGAAAGAGTTTACACACTGTGGGACAACGACAAAAATCACCAAACTGGGATCAGATTTAATTTGAATTTGACAATAATTATGACATTCTGCTCTTAAAAATTATGATATTGTAATTTTAAAACAAACAGACCAATCTCTAATTTCTGTAATCCTCAGTTTCCACATGTGCAGTGCATTAGTCCATACGCTTCATATGTTTACCATATAAATCTGTCCATCAGAACTCTCTCATAGCACTTCTGTTTACTTTATACTCACTTTGAGACAAATGTGTTGAATTTAAAGTGAGCCAGACACAAAATGCAGTGAAAATTTTGGGATGTTTGAAATTTCCAATTATTATTATTATTATTTTTTTTTTTTATTATTTCAAGCATTTTACAGAATTAGATCAACTTAGAAAAAAACAAAAAAAAAACAAAAAACCCTCTCCCTCCTCTCACACAAGCATTCAACTCTTTATTCAACACACTTTATTCTGAATCTTTTAATGATGATTTCTTGTCTGTACGACCACTGTCCCCCCTCCTCCTGTTCCTCCTCATCGTCCTCCTCCTCCTCGTCTTCGAAACATCGGAAAGCTGCTGTGCCAATTTGATCCAGTTTGGCTCTTACATTCTCTTACACTACAGGGCCTTCTTTAGAATTCTAACAAAACTCTGATGTAGCACTGTTTTAATTTCCCATTCATAATTCATATTTGCGTTACAATTTTATAATTTCTTTTGGTGTATTATTTTAATTTGTATTTCAAATTGTTCACACCTCTGCAGACTCGTAGTATTGCCTTTCTTGACAGTTTAGTGTTTCTGAATTTTGTGTGAGCGTAACCTGGTCTTTTGGGTTTCATTTAAATGTTTTCTTTAAATTGTGAAAAGAAACAAAGCGCCATAGATCAAATTCTTTTTTTTAAAAACCAAATTTGTGCAATTTAGCAAACATTTCGGACCCATTTTGTATTGAAAGTAACTGTGTAAGTCATTTGCAGTTTGGCTTATAATTCAGAATTGATTCTTGTGTATCTTTATTTCACGTCTGTGTTTTGTGGAAATTCTGAGGCCTTTTTCAAAACATTACTCACATTTCTGTTTTTTATTCGTCCTTTGTCTTTGGAAAATAATTCTCCATATTTTCGTCGACGCCTCTTGTCTCTGCATCGTCTTAAAATAGCATCTGTGAGCCGTGCCAAATCGCAACCTGCCCCTCTCCTCCTCCTCCTCTCTCTCTGGTTTTCTCTCACTCTCTTCCTCCATCCCTCCATCTCCCTCTCTCTTTCTACAAATCCTTCTTAAATAGCTTTTCTGTCCATCTCCTTTGCGTGTGTCCGATTTGAGCTGGTCTTAAAAGGTCAGGGACTTATGCAAATGTGAAATTCAGTTATTTCTGGAAAGATTTTGGGGGATTCTTTAGGATTTGAGACAGGAAAGGAGAGAGGAGGAAGAGAGGAGAAGGAGAGAGAGATGAAGAAAGAGAGAAAGAAGGACAGAAAAAAGACAGAAGGGGAGAGGAGAGGAGACGCTTCTGTCCTAATTTCATCGCATATGTTTCGTGGGTCTTCCCAAAACAAAGAATTGCTAGAAAGCCAAAATGTAAATGTATTTCCAGACTTGATCCTTTGCAGTTTTAGATTTTAGGAATTCTAAATTTGTTGATGCTTTTTTAAACGTTTGTTTTTTCACCTTGGAAATTGTTAGAAAATGTTGGATTTCTCAGTGTGCAAACAGACAGAAGATGCGTCCTCTGACTGTGGCGTGTGGCTCTTACACAGACACATGTATTTGAGGCGCCATGAGCTACAGTCACAAGTCAGATCTATTCTATGTTGTTTCTATATTTAAAGCTGGAGCTGGTGGAGGAATGGCCCACACCTGTGTGACCTGCTCACACACCTGTGTGACCTGCTCACACACCTGTGTGACCTGCTCACCTCCAGCTCAAACTCACCTCCAGCTCTGTAAATGTATTTGCTGTGTTTCTGACAAAAGAAATCTTGAAATGTTTATTCAAATTTTGAGTCAAATCATCAGCCTCTTCCTTCAGTGTGTAACCGGCCTGTGTGTGTGTGTGTGTGTGTGTGTGTGTGTGTGTGTGTGTGCCACCACCAGCTCCACTCATGTCTCAGCACTGGTCCATTATTCAGTATTAGTCTTTACGTGATACAAAGGTTCATAGAAAGATGATCACATTTGTAATCATATTGTGAATGTCATTTTCAAGGCATGAAAAATCTGAATAACATGTAACCGATATCATTTTTAGTTCATGCAAGACACGGCAGATGAACAGGAAAACATTTAGAGAGGTCAATTTGAACCTTCTGTTGTAGTTTACTCACACAAATGTAAGAACAAAATGTATTACAAGTTTTTGATTACGTCATGCTTTTCTATAAAAATAAGGCATTTTATGTGTAAAAACGGCCAAAATGTACAATTTTTGGGACATTTAAAACAGAACCATGAAAAGAGCCAGTTTTACATGTCATGCTTGTTTTTGTTGATATATTAGAGTAAAAATATACAGAGGAGATTTTGGATCTTATTTAGTATTTGTGTAAACTAGATCTGACTGAAAATTGTGCCCAAGAATTCAATTTTTATTTTGGAGTGAAAATTAAAATAAATTTGACTTGGAATTAGATCTCAAAAATCCTTCTGAATGTTTCATCAAATTCACTACAAGACTGTAAATGGTAAATGGTCACATTTTTATATAGTGCTTTTCACCTTCAAGGCTCAAAGCGTTTATTCTAAAGTTTAGTGTGTGTAGAGCTGCTTTAAGAGCTGATCCTTATGTCCCTGTGAGGGGAAATGCATTTGCAGAAAATGGCCTTACCTACAATGTCCCATAGAAGTCTGTGGATGCAGGTGGATTAAATTAAATATTGAAATGTATTTTGGTGTGTGGACAATTGTGTTGTTTCCACAGTTTGTATATAGTATCAAAACTAGACACACTGGGATCATGTATCGATACTAAAAAAGTCTCATTCACAGGCAGAAGTGGATCGTTTTAGTGCCATTTTGAGCTTCATCAGAACGAATCTGAGATCTCACAGTAACAAAGAAAATACTGTTATTCTGTAATTGAAAAGTAGATTCAATTACTACAAAAGAGCATGTTTTATCTTCATCGTGGTTGTATCGAAATCAAGTTTGAAATTTGAGTGTGTACAGTATGAAGTGATATTTGTGCGGTTTTGTGGCTAATTTTACTCTCACTTTTTGACTTTTTGAGTAAATGACAAAAACAATTACAGACTATTTGAATCTTAAACTCCAACTTCACTTTGTACAAGAAAAGAAACACATGATCTGTCTCACACTTGCACTGGTGTGTGTTCATGTGTGTGTGTTTGCAGGAGCCATTTTGAAACCTCCTTTAGAGCAGTTTTCTGTCAGATGCCCTGGAGCGCGTGCAGTGTGTGTGCGATTGTGTGGTAACATGTGGTCCACAATCTCACCTAAAGAGCAGTTTGAAGGTGATTTTATAATGTCCTCTTTGAGAAGTAAAAGTCCCTGTGTGTCAGATGCCCTCCCTGTGTGTCAGATGCCCTCCCCGTGTCTCCATGGGGTCTTGTGAGCGTTCCTCAGGTTTAAAATGTGGAGCGTTAATGAAGTTAGTTCCACCAAAGCTTCCATTTTCGTCCTGCATTTTTATTTATGGACTACTCAGATGGTGATTGTTGTGCAAAAATGAAATTCCTGCTCTTACGGCCGAAGAACGGATTTGTAGGTTCTCAAAATGGCCTCCTCCTCCTCCTCCTCTTCCTTGGCGCTGAGAGGAGTGCGTCTCTGATGAGTGGGTGGTCCCTGCGTTATACTGTACTCATGTATAGGCCAGTATCAGGATGTGGTGAGGACGGAGCTATATATAGGGCTGGACAATCTGAGTAAAAAAACAAAACAAAAAACTAAAAAAACGATGAAAATTGTGATTTTTTCGGACTACAATTTTGATTGCGTTTACATTTGCGATTTAATTTCTGATTTAATATTATGTTTTCTGTTCTGTTCGACGCGTACAGAAGAAGTGACAAAAAGACTGAAATCTGAAGTCACACACTAATAACAGAAGAATAGAATAAAACAGGAGATTTTGTTGTTTGTGGAGGAAATGATGGCACTTAAAAATGTCAGCTTTTGTGATTTGCAAATTTCAGATTGTGATTTCGATTCAACTGAGCTTCATCTTGTGTTATGATTTCTGACATCACTTTGGGACAATTGATACACTACTCTTAAGAGCAGTTTCATTTGTAATTATTGTAGTAAAGTTGGAGTAATTTTCATGTACTAAATATTTGGATTCATGTTGGTTCTTCATAAATGGAAATGTGGGCCCTTGATTGGACGATTTCTGATTCTTTCTCAGATAATTTTCTGAACCATTTGTACACAGTTTGAGATGTAGAACGCGGTGATGGAGTTAAGTCTTCAGTTTTATTCTCTGGTATTTTCATTTCCAAATCTCCAAATGTCAAATCTCAAGAGTTTCAGCCATGCACAGCTAAGCAGAAGCGTTTTGAGCCAAAGCAGAGGTCTGTCTCACATGTTTAGGGTTCATCTGTATGAAACTGAAACTGATCCTCCATGTTTAGTCCTGACTCTGAACGCTAACCGGAGGCTGGTCCATGTTTAGTCCTGACTGAGGATGGAGCCTGTCCTCTTCACAGTCACGGGGTTTGGAAATGCATCTTGACAAAAAAACAAAACAAAACAGACACTGTGATTGTGATTCCATTTGTGATTTCTGTTTTAATAAAAGGATTCTGTCCAAAGTTCACATTTTAAAACACATCCAGAAGAATTGACAAAAAGACTGAAATCTGAACTGAAACTAATAAAAGAATCACATTTCAGAATATGTTTGTACAGAGGTTAGATGTTTTTATGCAGAATAATATTTTGTTGTTTGTGGAGGAAATAATGGTACTTCAAAACTGCAGTCTTTGTGATTTACCAACTGTGTCCATTCAGATTCTGATTTTGATTCAATTACGGCAGCTCAGGCAACTCTACTGTAGGTGTGTGTCTGTAGACGTAAAGTGTGTGTGGGTTCTGCCCACACACACACACACATACACACACACACGCACACACACACACACACACACACACACGCACGCACGCACACACACACACGCACACGCACACACACACACTGAAAATGTCTCTCTCTGTCCCTCTCTGTCTCTGTCTTGCTCTGTGTCTCTCTCTTTCTGTCGCTCTGTCTCTCTGTCTCGCTCTGTCTCTGTGTCTCTCTGTTTCTCTCTTTCTCTCTCTTCCTGTCGCTCTCTCTCTGTCTCTGTCTCTCCGTCTTTCTCTGTCTCTCTCTGTTTGTCTCTCTGTCGCTGTCTGTCTGTCTCTGTCTCTCTCTCTCCCTGTCTCTCTGTCTCTCTATATCTCTCACTTTCTCTCTGTCTCTCTATGTCTGTCTCTCTGCTCACTACCAGCACTCAAACTTAAATGTGTTCATATTCATGTCTTTAACCACATACAAATACAGGGGACAAAAATATTAAATCAGACTTATTCTGCAGAATGGACTTCTCAGAGCTCTTAACCCTGTAGTTCCCTCTCACCATCTACTCACCTGAACTTTTCATTTGGAGTGACTTGTGCATCATTTTTAATTTTTTTTTTTCACCATTTTGCTGATCTACTCCCTTCTTCCACCACCACCAGAACATGCCCACTGTGACGTATGCGCTTCCTTCTCCAGTTTTTCACTTATTTCTTTCATTAAGTCATTTTATATCAGTATTGCAAATGTCCAAATTCTAACATAAAGAGGAGTGTAGAGACACAAGTACAGTAATGACTTGAGTCTTTTTAGGCGATTATTTTGATAACAAATCACTTCATCAGAAATGTGCTGAAAGGCGTCTGCAAAAGCTTTAAAATTTACCAAAATGTGCAGACGCTTATTTTGAACGAATTATTTTATTTTATTATTATTATTATTATTTATTTATTTTTTGCAGAATTTTGAAATTATTTTCACAATCTCAAGCAATGAACAAGCGAGTGAAGAAATGATCGTTGAAGAGTCGACTACGAAAATAATTCTCAGTGTGGCACTATAGTTGTATTTATTTTTTATTGCATATTTTCTGTTATCCTGTTTTTGTACTTTACGTTGCAACACTGGAATTCCCTATTGTGTGACAAATAAAGGTTTTCTTATTAGAACAGGGGTTACTAACTACAGAATAAATGAGAGAGAGAGGAGAAGGAGAGAGGAGAGAAACTCAGACCTCTGGTTTTGAGTGTTGTGCTTTTGTTGTACCTCTAAAATGAGCCGACAGAACACTATGTGTGTGTATGGTGTGTGTGTGTGTGTGTGTGTATGTGTACAGACACTTAAGAGGTTGAGTGACAGTGACTGAACACGTGTGTGTTCTGTGTGTGTGTGAAAGCAGCAAACAGCAGCATTTTAAAAGTCCAATCTGTATGAACGTGGCTCCTTTAGATGATCCACAGCTGCTCCAGGAGCTCACTGTGTCACCACACACACACACACACACACACACACACACACACACACACACACACACACACACACACACGTGTTCTGTGTGTTTTCAATGGGAGACAAGCCTGTGCTCACAAACAACAGGCTGGAAATGTAACGTGCTGCTCCATGTGTGCCCAGTGCAGCAGTGCAGACCCTGTGCTCCACATTCTCCTTTAAATCTGCTTTAAAAATGTGTCAAAATGTGCAGTGTGTGTGTGTGTGTGTGTGTGTGTGTGTGTGTGTGTGTGTGCGTGTGTGTGTGTGTGTGAAATACACTTGCAGTGTGTGTCTGGATTTAGTGACTGTCTCTGAGTGAATACAACCCCAGATTAACCGTCTCCTCTCTCTCTCCTCTCCCTCCTCTTCCTCATCTTTCCCTCCTCTCTCTCTCCTCTTCCTCCCCTCTCTCCCTCCTCTTCCTCTCTCTCCTCTTCCTCTCTCTCCTCCAGCTGCAGAGCCAGTGTCTGGAGCAGTGGTGCCCGCTGAAGAGTTGCTGGACTCTGGGTTGAGCGGTCACCCTCCTCTGGGCTCTGTACTGTCCCGCCTGGAGCCACCGCCCACCCGCCCGGACCTGCCGACTCGCCTGGACCTGTCGTCCCGCCCGGACCTGCCGACACGCCTGGAGGTCCCCTCACCTGAACAGGACCTGCTCACCTGTGGACAGTGCCAGGCTACGTTCCCACTGGCTGACATCATCCTCTTCATCGACCATAAAAGGAAGCGATGCCGCGGTCCTTCCTGTCTGAGTGTGGGTGGGCGAGGCCTGGACAAACCGCCATCACCCTCCCCCGCCCTGGCGCTCACCCCCTCCCCCGCGGCGCTGAGAGGGCGGCGGCCTGTGGAAGTGGGTGTTCAGGCCTCTCTCGCCGAAGGACATGAAGACAAGATGGCGTCTCCCCGAGGAATCTGCCCCAAACTGGAGCCGCTGCCAGGTAACTCTGCCCTCTGTGTGTATGTGTGTGTTCATGCCTCCTGGTGCATTGTGGGAGATGTAGTCTCGTCTGGTATCTCCTCTGTCCTGTGTGTGCTGATGCGAGACATGTTTGGTGGATATGTTTGAAGTGCAGAGCCTCCTGGTGCATTGTGGAGGATGTAGTCTCGTCTGGTAAAAGGTGATTTCTGTTTTGTGAGGTTTACGTGTTTGGATTGGAGACTGGAGTGTTTTTTTTTTGTTTTTTTTTGGACAGTAGCTTTACTCATATTTTAGAATTTTGGAAAGGTTGGGGTTAACATTTTATTACTATTCTATTTGCTTTAAACTGATTTTGAAATTATTGAGGGATTACTCAGATTCTTCAACTGATGTTCTTAAAGCCCCACTGTGGAACTGTTTAGACAAAAAAATGACCAGAATAAACTTATTATTATTATTATTATTATTATTATTATTATTATTATTATTATTATTATTATTATTATTATTTAAGAGACAAAATAAATGAAAACAAACAAATAACCAATCAAACAAACATGCATCCTTACTCTGAGTGGGTTTGCATCTCCACAAACCTGACTCTTAGTTGTCCTGGAGGAGTGTTTTCATTCACATCTGAGACACTCAAACTGGTACTTTAAACTCCAAGAATCCCATATATTTCAGAACATGTTTTTAGAGGTCTAAACTGCAGGGTTAGCAGCTAATTTGCTAATGAGAGCAAATAACAAATAGCAGCTTTGATTTAAGTGCTCATAAATCTTCATGATTTCAGTGTGTTTAATAATTTTAAAATGATGAACTCTCCCCTCTGGATACGTCTGTGTTACGTAACCTTGGCGACGTGTTTCATTTTGGGTCACTTAAAATGTTTGCTCACTCCAGTTTAATGTTTTACACTTTTTCACTTCAAACTGTCTACAGCTCCTTGTTCTCTTTCTTTAAGTCTCGCTCCTTTCTCTCTTTCTCTCTCACTCTCTCTCTCTCCTTTCTGCTCTCTTTCTCTCGGTCTCTTTCTCCCTCTTTCCTCTGCAGCAGTTCATTTAGAACACTTTAATTAAAACATACACCAAAGAAACAAATAATTAGGGAGCAAAATAAATGACTTTTTCCAGCGCTGGTCTTTCATTTAGACTGTAAAGAGAGAGAGGGGGAGGGAGAAAGGGAGAAAGATGGAGTGAGGACAGAGAGGGAGAGAGTGGAGAAAAGAGAGAGAGCAAAACTGACAGGAAGTGAAAAGAGGAAGGAGGGAGAAAGAGAGAGAGAGGGAGATAGAGGAGGGATGGAGGGAGAGAGCAGTGGAGAGAAAAGAGAAGAGGAGAGGTGACTGAGAGTGAGAGAGAGGGGGATGAGGATGAACAGCGGGGAGAGGAGAAGAGATGAGAGAGAGAGAAAAAGAGAAGGAGAGTTGGGAATGGAGAGAAAAGAAGAGAGACGATTGAGAAAAGGGGAGAAAAGAGATAGAGAGATGGAGAGAGAGATGTTTTCTTACTGTGGCTGAACGTGTCCAGTTTGTTCCTGGTTTAGTCCTGACGTAGACTTGGTTTGATCCAGCTTTAGTCCAGCTTTAGTCCAGGTTTAGTCCAGCTTTAGTCCAGCTTTAGTCCAGGTTTAGTCCAGCTTTAGTCCAGCTTTAGTCCAGCTTTAGTCCAGGTTTAGTCCAGCTTTAGTCCAGCTTTAGTCCAGGTTTAGTCCAGGTTTAGTTCAGCTTTAGTCCAGCTTTAGTCCAGGTTTAGTCCAGCTTTAGTCCGGCTTTAGTCCAGGTTTAGTCCAGCTTTAGTCCAGGTTTAGTCCAGGTTTAGTCCTGCTTTAGTCCAGGTTTAGTCCAGCTTTAGTCCAGTTTTAGTCCAGGTTTAGTCCAGCTTTAGTCCAGCTTTAGTCCAGGTTTAGTCCAGGTTTAGTCCAGCTTTAGTCCAGCTTTAGTCCAGGTTTAGTCCAGCTTTAGTCCAGGTTTAGTTCTAGTGAAGTTGATGCAATAGTGAAGCGTTTAATTCCACATCACTCCATTTTTCACTTCTAGCTAAAAAGAGATGGAGTTTCATCAGACTGTTTTTAGTTTGGTTTGGCTGCTAACAAAAAAAAAAAAAAAAAAAGATCTTCTATTTTCAGTGAGCTGTTGAAATGTCTCTGCTCTCTTTTTGACTCACTCTCTCCATCTCTGTGTCCTCCTAACCTCTCTCTCTCCTTCTCTCTCTCTCTCTCTCTTTCCTTCCCTCCCTATCTCTTCCTCTCTCTTGTTCTCTCCCTCCCTCTTCTCCCTCCCAGTTCTCTCTCTCTTTCCTTCTATCCCTCCTTCCCTATCTCTTCCTCTCTCTTGTTGTCTACCTTCCTCCCTTGCTCTCTCCCTCCTGCTCTCCCCTCTCCCTGCACCCCCTTCTCTCTCCCTCTCTGTCTTTCCCTCTCCCTCTTCTCTCTCTCCCTCTCTCTCCCTCCTCTCTCCCTCCCTCCCTCTCCCTCGTCTCTCCATTCCTCATATTAATCCTGTGCCTGCAGTTATATTCAGATCTAATCCTGAGAGGTTTAAACAGCAGGCCGCTCGGATACTGCAGCTGAGAGAGAGAGACACAGAGATGGTTTTAATGAAGACATTAAAGAGAAAGACAGAGGGAGAGAGAGAGGAGAGAGACAGAGAGAGAGAGAGAGGGGGGGGGGGGGGGGGGGGGGGGGGGGGGGGGAATATGCCCGTGTGTGATTCTGTGATTTCTTGTGTGGGCTGATGTTTATGTCGTCTCAGTGTAGCGTTACAGTTTTGCGCTTAATTCATTCTCTCCGCACTCGGGGGCAGGTGTTTTGCTCAAGGACACAATGGCAGCATGCATTGGTTGGAGCTGGGATCAAACCTGGATTTCCTTTGGATTAAATGAGCCACTTTTCACGTTTTGTGCAAATCCAGGTGATTTAGTTTCAGTCGTGTTTGTTTTCAGTTGTGTTTTATTGTTGAAAAATGGCTATGTGACATTTTTGACCTGGAATCTAAATTTTGGAAGACTCAAGATAAATACAGAGCTGTGGGTGGAGATAGGGGGTAGGTGAGAACTGACATTTTCTGAGCTCTGAAGTCTAAAATGCAGGACAATACAAAATCAAACTTGCAAGCTGATTTAATAGATGTAATAGTCCAGAATAATCACGTCTGTGGTCTGTAGTCCAGGTCTGGTCCAGGTCTGGTCCAGCTCATCACACACAGAGTTTTTAGTGTTTAGTCTGTGGGATTCTGTCTGATCCATTATCAGCCAATGTGAATCCAGGACACACTCAATAATGGATCAATGAGAGAGGGAGGGGGAGGAGAGAGGGGAGGGATGGAGGGAGACATGGAGGAGAGCGAGGGAGGAAGTGAGAAAAGAGAGAGAGAGATGTCACATGTCTGTCCACTGCGCTGTGCTGTTCTGTTTGTGCAGTGTTGACGTCTGCAGAGTGAAAAAGAAGAACCAAAGAAAGAGAGCGAAAACAGAGGGAGGGAGAAAGAGAAGGAGAAAGAGAGGGAGACATGGGGGAGAGAGAGAGAGGAAGACCAGCAGAATGAGAGAAAACATGGGATCAAGAGAGAAAGAGAGGGATAAGCGAGAAAGTTAGGAAAGAAAGTTAGTTTGTGTGTGTGTGTGTGTGTGTGCGTGCGCCAGCCACAAGAGCGGAGTGGTGTATTGCTAGGTGTGGTAATGGTAGGAATTGTAGCAGTTGTAGTAGTAATTGTTGTAGTAGTTGTAGTAGCAGTTGTAGTAGCAGTTGTAGTAGCAGTTGTACTAGCAGTTGTAGTAGCAGTTGTACTAGCAGTTGTAGTAGCAGTTGTAGTAGTTGTAGTAGCAGTTGTATAGCAGTTGTAGTAGCAGTTGTAGTAGTAGTAGTAGTAGTAGTTGTAATAGCAGTTGTAGTAGTAGTTGTAGTAGCAGCTGTCGTAGCAGTTGTAGTAGTAATTGTAATAGCAGTTGTAGTAGTAGTTGTAGTAGTGGCAGTTGTAGTAGCATCTGTAGTAGTAACTGTAGTAGCAGTTGTAGAGATTTCCTGCCTGGTAAATCCAGACTGAAATCCCATCAGTGGGTTTACAGTCTGGGCACCTCCTCTTCTGTATCTCAGGCCAAACGTAGAGCCAGCCAATCAGATTTGTTTATTTCAGAGACATTTGAAACCAGAGGAGCTCATAGGTCTGATATTGTTTAGAAAGAAATCAAACTTCAGATTCATCAGTTCTGTTTCATCACCAATCATCATCACTTCATCAAGTTTGGGATGTTTTTCCGTCCTTTGTATTGTATATTTTTCACTTCTTTTTTTTTTTTTCATGTATGACCAGACTACACTTTGTAAAGTACAGTAAAAGTGTAGTTTTGGCTGGCCTGACAAATACTATCACAAATGCAGTACAATTTAGCCATAGTTGTAGCAGTAGCAGCAGCAGCAGTAGCAGTAGTAGTAGTGTAGTAGTAATAGTAGTTACAGAGGTAGTAGTAGTAGCAATGGCAGTAGTAGCAGGTAGCAGTAGTAGTAGTTAGCAATAGTAGTAATAGTAGTAGCAGTAGCAGCAGTAGTAGTAGATGTGTAAATGGTTAAATAGAACAACTGCATACAAGGACAGTTGTTGTGCTGTGAGGTTGTGGGTTCAGTTGCCTGTGTATTTTGTTTGACTCTTAACTTATTTCTCGTGGACATTTTCAGATCTCCTCCCCGTAAATGTCCTCTCATTTTCCTCTCGTGTTTTAAACAAGTGTAAATGCGCCGGGCCACTCCCCCTTTTCTCCCCTCATTTGCATATCCCTTTCATCTCCGTCCTCATGCATATTCACGCCCCCCCCGCCCCGTACGTTCTAATGACCGCCGGGCCCGAGCAGCATCGCGCTTGTTTTGCATTTTTGATTGGCCGATTAGCATTAGCATAGCGCCTGGTGTAATTGAAACGATGTTGTCCTCATTTAGCGCCATCTGGAGCTGCGTGGGGGCGACGCGGGGGAGACATGAGGTCATTTATCAGAATATTAGAGGGAGAGGACGGTGAAGGGGCAGGGCTGGGGGGTGCAAATGTGATGTACTTTACTGTATACTGTGTTGGGATGCAACTAAATACATTAAAATAAAAATATGTATTCAGAATTGTGTTATTATGACGCAAACATTTCAAACACTCTTTCTTTAGACAACAGAATGTGATTTTGAATATAGTAGTAGTACTTTCTTTTCTATTCCCAAGTGTCCTTATATCTGTGTTCTCCCTCAGTGGTCCAGTGTTCTGATACAGCTCCAGATCATTCTAAAGAAAAAGGAAAGCTTCATTTCTGTCCTGTCAATTGGGCTTTTTTAGTATTGATACTTGCGTAAAACAAGTATCTAGTTTTGACACTAGTTTTTATTATCAATTAGGATTTGATTTTCAATACTTTTGACAGCCCTAACTGCATCGCTGCATCTGGGTTTCAGATGACATCACAACAATCTATAGGCCAATCTTAGACTTAGACTTAGACAAACTATCAATGTCAATGCTCAATAAGATCCACAAGGGAAATGATTTGGACACAATAGATCAAACAGCACAATATAATAACAGAGAGTAAAAAATGACATGTGTCAAATGAGACATAATTATAAAAATAAATGTATATGTACAAGTCAAAATAAAATAGAAAAATAAGTAATAAACTATAAAATAAACTATAAAATCACAGCTATAAACAAGAGACAAGAACGGCAGTGCAATGATATGCTGATTGACAGGGCTTTGTAAGGTTATCCGTTACTTAAGTTACTTAATCATATGTAATACGGATGGGGGACAGCTCAAATTGATATTGTTCAAATTCAGATTTGTGTTGTAATACAGTGAGTTCTTGGGTCCAGTCACTAACAGAAATGATCAGATTCAGCATTTATGAATTTATCTTTTGGATATTTCATGGTAAAGTACAATCTAATTAATAGGGAAAACTGAGTCTTGCCTCCATCTGAGAGTATGACATCTAAAGCCCAGCATCTCCACCAGTCCTGAGTCAGTGCTAAGGAATTCTGGAGGTTCTGAGCTCCACATGAGACCTATCCATAAACTGAGAATGAGAAAAACTTGGATGGGCCCCTCCTATGGATAGCTGCACATCACACTAGAGCAGAGCTTTGTAAGAATTTTTTTTTTTCCATTTGTACCAAAACGACTACACAACGCTGCTGATCTACAATAAATTGAAGAGTGTACATCACAGTGGGCGTGTACTAGGAGAGGTGAAAACGGGGGTAGATGGGCAAAATGGCGTCTTGAAAATAAACGATTAAAGCTGACTCAAACATGCACAAATCACTCCAAATACAACTTAACTTCAGAGGGTCAGTGAGAAGGAAACTACTATAACATGGTTCAAAGCTCTGAAAACTTGCTAAAGAGGTCTGATTTAAACATTTATTATTAAACCTAAAAGTAGATTTGAAAATGTTCCTGAATACAGTCATTTGAATCATCTCCGCACCGTTCCGTCTCTCGTTTCTGGCTCCGCTTCTCTTTTTGCTGCAGGGACCTTCCACAGTTAAAGAGAATTTTTAATCAGTGTAAATTCTTCTCACTCATGTAAAATAGATCTGAATATTGCTCTGTTTTTGACCCAAAGCGTTCACACATGTCTCCTCTGGGACCTCCACAGCCTCCTGGTTCCTAAGGGCCTTTCCTTTGCTCCCCCAATCCCACTCACCAAACTGGGCTACACCTCGGGCTCTCTCCCCTTTCATTTAAGGACTCACCCAGATCTAAAGTTGGACTAAACCAGGTCTGAACCAGGTCTGAACCAGGTCTGAACTCTGAACCAGTATTGAACATGACTAATCCAGGACTAAACTAGGACTAAACTAGGACTGAACTAGGACTTAACCATGCATAAACCAAGACTAAAGAAAGACAAAATCAGGACTAAATACAGACTAAGCCAAGATCAAACCAGTAATAAAGCAGAACTAAACACAGACTAAACCAGGACTGAACCAGGACTGAACCAGGGCTTAACCAGGACTTAACCAGGACTGAACCAGGACTTAACCATGCATAAACAATGACTAAAGAAAGACAAAATCAGGACTAAATACAGACTAAGCCAAGATCAAACCAGTAATAAAGCAGAACTAAACCAGGACTAAACCAGGACTGTGAACCAAGACTGTGAACCAAGACTGAACCAGGACTGAACCAGGATTGAACCAGGACATAACCTTGCATAAACCAAGACTAAAGAAGACAAAATCTAGACTAAATACAGACTAAGCCAAGATCAAACCAGTAATAAAGCAGGACTAAACCATAACTTAACAACAACTGAACCTGGACTAAACCTGGGCAGAACCAGAACTAAACCAGGACTAAACCAGGAATAAACTAGGGCTAAACCAGGACTAAACCAGAACTAAACCAGGACTAAGCCAGGACTAAACCAGGACTAAACCAGGACTAAATCAGGACTAAACCAGGAATAAACCAGTACTGATCTAGGGCTAAACCAGGATTAAATTGTCCCAACCTCCATCCCTAAGGGCCTCCATCCCTCTCTCCTCCCTCCTTCTCTCCCTCTCTTCTCTCCTTCCTCCTCTCTCCCTCTCTCTTCTCTTCTTCCCTCTCTCCTCTGGTTGATATTCCTCCAGGAAACTCTATCCTCTCTTGAATCATTGATGCTGTGAAATGTTGGGGGCTGCTCCACGGCGCCCCCTGCCTGCGCCCCTCTCTGCTCTGGCCAAACACATGTATAATTCATACTCGTCTCATTTTGGTGTAATTGATGAAATCTAATGGATCATTTATCTGGCCCCATTCAGACGAGAGTTTGGAGATGGACCTTCCCCAGAGCCAAGTTTGAGTTTAGAGTGTGGTCTGAGAGAGGGCGGATACAGGGAGGAAGAGGAGGAAGAGGAGAGGAGAGGAGGAGAGAAAAGAGGAGGAGAGGAGAGGAGGAAAGAAGAGAAGAGGAGGAAGAGGAAGAGAGGAGAAGAGGAGGAAGAGAGGAGAAAGAGAAGAGGAAGAGGAGAAGGAGGGGAGGAGGAATAGGAGAGGAGGAAAAGGAGGGAGGAGAGACGAAGAGAAGGAGGAAGAGGAGCAGAAGAGAAAGAGGAGGAAGAGGAGAGGAGTGGAGGAGAGAAGAGAAGAGAGGAAGAGGAGGAGAGGAGAAGAGGAGGAAGAGAAGAGAGGTGGAGGAGAAGAAGAGGAGAAGGAGGGGAGGAGGAATAGGAGAGGAGGAAGGAGAGGAGGAAGAGGAGGAAGGAGAGAAGAAGAGGAGGAGAGGGGAGGAAGAAAAGGAGGAAAACAGGATGAGGAGGGAGAGGAAAGAAGGAGAGGAGGAGAAGGAGAAGAAGAGGAAGACGAGGAAGAGAGGAGGGGAGGAAGAGGAGAGGAGGATCAGGAGGATATAAGGAGGAGAAGAGGAAGAAGAAGAAAGGAGGAGGAGAGGGGAAGAGGAAGAGAAGAGCTGAAGAGGAGTGGAGGAAGAGGAAGAGTGTTTGGTGTGTTCTGTGGCAGCTGTTCTGGTGGCTGGTTTAAATCAGGGGTGTCCAAACTTTTTTCATGAAGGGCCACATATCTAAACACAGACAAAGCAGAGGGCCGATTGAGGGCCATAGACTGGTGCTCAGTACAGTGAATAATTAAAATATGCATGTTTAACACGTTAGAATGAGCTATCAGTCCTTTACTCATGCTAAGATCCTCCACAAAACCACACAATAAATATGAAATATTGTCTTATCAAGGTAGAGTTTTAAAAAACTTGCAGTCAAAACTGCTCAAGGTAATTTGGGCCAATTCACCTGGAAGCCTGCGGGCCAAGAAAAATTTGTCTGAGGGCCGCATTTGGCCCACGGACCATAGTTTGGACATGCCTGGTTTAAATGGTAAATGTCACTGTGACTCTGACCATGTGATTTCTTTAAAGTGGAACTTCACACTAAATCCTGCTCCTAAACTGTGTGTGTGGTGTGTTAATAGTATTTATTATCTGCTGTGTCCACCAGCGTCTGAGCGGAAATGAAGAAGAGGTTTGGGTGAGCGCAGAAAAGTCTCTAAAACTTTTGCTTGTGACGGAATTTCCTTTTTTCTTTTGCTATTATCTCCTGCTCTGAGTCATTTACAGTCATTTTAGTGCATTTTTTATTGTCATTTCGCAGCTTTCTTGTCCAAAAACACCTAAACGTAAGTTCATGCTGCCTCTAGTGACCTCTGAAATTTCAAGTACTACATGACATCACACAGCACTGCCCTGATTACAGTCAGGTGTTTCTGATTACGAACGCCTGGCTGCAGGGGCGGAGTTTGAAGTGTGGACACCTGTTCGACCAATCCCACTGCTCCTTATACCTCCAGACCCTGCCCCTTCTCCACCCTCACTCTCCCCTTTAGTCCTCCAGGTACTGTCCAGTTTCGCGGCTCTGTTTGAAATGTGGTTGTGGGCGGAGTTTAGATTTTAGTTCTGCTTTAAAGGTGCGTTCTGTCACTTTTCTGATGCTCCTGATGGACTCGTTGATGGATATGTTATTGCTTTGCCTGGAATATTCCTCAGTATGGCATTGAATTCTGCTTCACTGTTCTGTTCTCATAATAAATACCTAATAAAAACATACCTTATATTGGAAGAGGGTTTACCGCTCCACAGATCAGACCTGTAACTTGGCCTTGTGGTGCCTGCAATTTCTGTAATTTCTTGTTTCTAAAAATGCAGCACCCTGGTGAGATAGTCATTTTAATGCTTATACAGGTACATTTTTATTTGCTTTTTATCTGTTTAACACTATGCTTATGTTTAGAAGAAGCAGAGCTGGTTCAGTCTGGTGTTTTGCTCAAAGGCAGATCTTTGTGTCAGTGGATTCTCAGTTGAACAGGTTTCTGCTTCTGTGGGTAGAGAATTAGAACTTCCACTACCTGCTTGTCTCCATGGAGATGTTATTGCGTTGTAACTTTCCATAATACAACATTTAACATTTCTTTCTCACATGTTCAGTTACAGATGTTCTTAATGCCATTTAACTGGGCCTAGGGTTGTCCCCTGCTTGTTTCCATGAAGATACAAGTTTAGGTTTAATGTCATAACATGTAACTTGCAATAACATCTCCATGGAAACAAGCCAGAAAAGTTCCACGTTGGCCCTTTAAGCAGACTGTAAGCGCTTTACATCGGACTTTGGCCTTTACTATAGCTCACTGTGGTGTAGATTACAGTTCATGTCCTCATACTGTAAAAGGACCCTGTGTCCTCCTGCATGTGTGCACCAGAGAACATGCAACCGCTCTGAGGAAGGGAGGAGGGAGGGAATGAGGCGGAGGGAGCAGGGAGTGGGGTGAGGCTGGAGGGGGGTGGGGTGAGGCAGGTGAGGGCGAGGGTGAGAGAGAGGGCAGACAGATAACATGTTCACACCAGTCGCACGTCCACAAACACACAACTCAAACACACTTCATACCTCTGATACTGGCTGATACTGGCTCTGATTCTGGCTCTGATACTGGGTCTAATACTGGGTTTAATACTGGCTCTGATACTAGTTCTGATACTGGCTCTGATTCTGGCTCTGATTCTGGCTCTGGTACTAGTTCTGATACTGGCTTTAATACTGGCTCTGATACTGGCTCTGATACCGGGGCTTTTCTGGAGATACACTACACTTATTTATTTGACGGTAACATTACACAGGATGGAATTCAACTTTTATTCAATTACAGTTTTTTATTGCTACAAAACACCTTGAGAGACATGCATTACTATGAACAAGCTCGCCTCTCGACAGATGTGACCTGTAATGTGGCTTGGTGGCCTGCTTGTTTCCATGGAGATTGATAGGTTTAATGCTGCGGCACTGGAGAAAGTTCAGAAAAGGTTAGCCAGAGGTAAACCAGGACTAAACCAGAGCTAAACCAGGTCTAATCTGGTCATATTCTCTGCTCTGTGTATGGTGCATGTCTCTGGTCATAAAGAGTTCGACCCTCTGACCTCAGGCTGTGCTCTGTTTCTGGGCTAAGGAGTAAATCATCCACAGATCTGTATGTTCTGAATGCACCACACTATCATAGTGTAAATGTGCTGAGGCAGGCCTATGCGGTCAGGCCTATCACCCTGGAGCCTATGCGGTCAAGTCCGAGGCCGAGCTCAGACAGAGAGCCTATACATGCAATTCTCTTAATCTTATTCTTTATCGATACTTCACACAGCTCCAAACATAAAACCTCTTCTCCATTGGCACGGTTGGTCTTGGCACAGGTCAGTTTGGCGTCTCTGCTTTGGGCACAGCTTTGACTCCAGAGGCTGTGAAACTTTATTCATGCTCTTAGATCAAACATAAATGTGAGTCTAAATGATAATTTGAATCATGAGGCTGATCTTAGCGACTGACAGTAGCTTGAGTAAACACAAAACTACTTCCTGTGTATTGTCAACTTTTTCTACATTTACAAGGTTCACTTTAGACAGTGGAGACACTTTCAGGCCGTACTGATCCGCTCCAAAGTGAACCAGTGGAAACAAGTATTAATAATCCCATTGGCACTGTAGAATTTGATGATGTCACAGATTCAGATGGAGTTTCAGAATGATCAAACATTAGCACCCACTCAGACACAGGGAGAACATGCAAACTCCACATAAATACACCCCACTGGGCACCTTCTTGCTGTGAGGATTCTGGACTGGCTCTATCCTAGAATGGCACAGCTGTAGGACAGGGGCAGAGGGGCAGAGTGTGTTTGTTACGTAAGGGCAAATGTACAGGTCACGGGGCGAGGAGGGGGAGTGCCAGAGGGAATGGAGAGAATAGAAGGTAAGAAGGGAAGAGGAGAAAAGGAGGAGGCTCAGCTGACAAACACACTCCATACACGTTATGTTATAAAACCATCATAGAAAATCAAATAGTGTGACGAAGACAAGAAAAAAATCTGACGTATTTTTGGTCATTTTGCCCTCCTGTACACCTGCAGAGAGGCAGATGTGTCCAGCGTGAAGACCCCCTCCAATCTCCTGACCCATGCTCCCCCTTGTGAGACGCCCCTCTCCCTCAGATTGTCAGATTAATATGTTTTTCTTGCTTGTGTTTACGCTCCTGTCTTTCATAACCGCTCTGTCGCTCCCGTTTACCTCCTTTTATTCCTTCTGTGTGAGTTTTTCTGCTGCTCAGCGTCAGTGGGCTATGAATGATGAATTACACCTGTCCATGGGGTTCACCTGTGCTCCACTGGGCCCTCGCTCCCCGGACGCAGCGGGACATGGAGCAGAGGAGGAAAACGAGCGGAAAAGGTGTGAAAAATGTCCCGAGGAAGAGTGAAAGAGTAAACAGGAAAGATGGAGAGAGGGAGAGACGGGGGCCCAGAGGGAGGTTTGTTGGGAAAATGGACATGACTGGATTTGTTCTATAATGAAGCTTTAAATGCGTAGTTTTACTCCACAGTAAAGCTAATAACAACTAGCATGCTAACGTGTACATGCTAACATGCACTTCCTGATCCCCAGACAATAATATCCTCCTGTATCTCTGTGTGTCAGATGCCCTAGATGTTTCTCTCTCTGTTTATTTTTTGATACTGTCTCGTCAGCACATACCTGACCCCTCCCCCGCTCTCCTCTTCCCTCTCTCTCCATCTTTCGCTCCTCTCTCTTCCGTTCCTTCTCAGCTTTTCCCTCTGCTCCATCTCTCTTCTGACATCCCTCATCTTTCTCTCCATCTTTCTTATCCTCCCCCCTTTCTCTCTCATTCTCTGTCCTCTCCTTTGCTCCTTTACTCTCCTCTTTCTCTCTTTCCGTCCTCCCCCATGCTTTTCTAGCTGACCAGTTTGTCTTCGCTGTTGTATTTTTGACTTTTCCTCCTCTTTTCCTCCATTTCCTATGTTCCCTCTCCTCCTGTCTCCCCTCCCTTTCCGCTCTCTCTCTCCTCTCCATCTGCATTCTCTCCCTCCTCTCCTCTCTTTCTCTTCTCTCTCTCTCCTCTCTGTCTGCTTTCTCTCCCTTTCCTCTCTCTCTCTCTCTCTCTCCCTCTCTCTCTCTTTCCATCCTCTCTGTCAGCTTTCTCCCCCTCTCCTCTCCTCTCCCCTCTCCTCTCTTTCTCTTCTCTCTCTGCTCTAAGTCTGCATTCTCTCTCTCCTCTCTGTCTGCTTTCTCTGCCTTTCCTCTCTCTTTCTCTCTCTCTCTCTCTCTCTCTCTCCATCCTCTCCGTCAGCTTTCTCCCCCTCTCCTCTCCTCCTCTCTGCTGCTGTGGGTATATTTTCTCTGCCCTCTTGTCTAAAGCGGTCAGACTGAGTTGAAACAGTTTAATCCCTGTCCACACATCCAGAACAAGTGAGAGCAGGTGAGCACCGGAGTCCCCCGGGAGAGAGAGAAGAGAGAGAGAGAGAGAGAGAGAGAGAGAGAGAGAGAGAGAGAGAGAGAGAAAGAGAGGTTAAAGAATAGGGAAAGAGAGAGAGGAGGGGGGGGGGAGGGAGGAGTGAGGGGGAAGAGGAAAAGGGGGAGGGAGAGAGAGAGAGGAGAGTGAAAGAATGAGAGAAAGAGAGGGAAGAGGAGGGAGGAGTGACCTAAAAACAGTTGAGTACAGTGTTTTTTCTTTATACCCTCAGACAGAAACAAGTGCAGCTTGGACTTTTGTTTAAACGTCTTACATTACTAAGTGCCTGAAACATGACGCTTTCTATTTGTGTTTAGTTAGAACCATAGACTGTATATATAAATGGACATAGCAAAACCGCTACCACCGCCTTCCAAACAGGAAGGTCGCATGCGGCTCTTCCGGCTCCTTCTGACTCTGGCTCCCATTGACTTACATTGGAATATCGTGGCCCCTCTCTCTGTAACTGCTGCAGTGATCCTCGTCATTTTGGTCTTTCGTTCGTATTAACCCGCTCTACATGATCCTGTTTTGATCTCGATTTTGTCCGTTATAAAAGTCCCATTCCTAATATATAAACCCTGTCTCTAAATTCACCCCGTAACCGCTAGCATCAGTGAGCTTCATTTGACTTCACACTCACTTAGTCCACTTCTTGCAGTCTATGGTGAGAATCTATGAGAGTTTTTTTTTTAAATTAAAATATTCAATATAAAGTCAGAACAACTTAATCCTTTTGCATCATGCTTTTGTATATTTATGGAGAATTTAGTGCAAGTGCATGGGTGACGTAGGCTTGTGGGCGGAGTCTTGTACAGGCTCATACTGCTAACCATAAGGAGGGTTCAAATAGGGTCTGGGGGAGATCGCGAGATTACTCAAACATGCACGGATGACATCTTTACTATGTTGTATATCTTTATTATGTTGTTTCGGGGGTTTGCTGAAGACTCTACATGTGGAAAATGATCTTGTCACAATTGTGACACATTTTTTTGTAAAAAAAAAAAAAAGATAAATATACAAAAAAGTCTCAAACGAACAAAAAAAAAAAATACACTTATGCTAGTAAACTCGAGCTTCAGATGTGTTACCAATATTCTTTTAATACTCTTGTGCTGTAGCCTCCTTTAGCCGCTAATCCTCTGCTAGCCGTGCGATGCTAGCCTGTGTGATGCTAGCCCGCGTGATGCTAGCCTGTGATGGACTTGTACAGTGCATTAGCTCATTAGCACCTGCTGTCCAGCGTTTGACCCCTGCTGCTGGCATACATTAGCTGGTGCGGGGCTAACTGTGCGCGGGGCCGTAGATCACACGACCCTGCGCTGTGGGCCCCTGGGTGCGGCCCCTCATTAACTGTTCATTTAAAGGTCCAGGGGTCACGTGGCTGGGCTGCGGAGGCTGGCACGCTGCCTCTGGACTTGGCACGGGTCGGACCACATGAGGCCGAGTGAAGTGAGAGGGGCAAAGGGCACGCACGTGAGAGTGGCGTGCACGTGAGAGGAGCGTACATGTGAGAGGCACGTGCACGTGCGGGGGGAGCATGCAAATAGACTGAACATGCGCTGTGAGTGTCCCAAATCTAAGAACTATTACGTAAAACTTGGAGACTGTTGGACGTGGATTTATTTGCTTGTCTTTGTTCTAAAGAAGACATATTGTGCTTTTTCAGCTCTGTAAGGAGAATCTATGACACCCATGCTTCATTATTTTAAATCATTTTAAATCCTAATATTACTAATACAGAGGTGAAAACGCAGGTAGATCAGAGTAAAAACGTCTTGAACACAGGAGAATAAAGATGACTCAAACATGCTCAAATCACTCTAAATCAGACCTGGGCATGGTCCAGCTCCCTGGCCACATACAGCCCTTTGGTTGACTCTGACCAGCCTGTTTAAACTCATTTGGAATTACAAAATAAACATATTTTATAATTTTATCTCATGCATGGACTAAAGCTGCATTGCTTTTATTTTAGAGGTGCTTTTTTAAATGACATTTTTTGTCTTCACTTCACTTTTTCATTGCTTAGTCATAACATACACTCTTACCAGTCTTACCAGTGTGTCAAAACAATGTTATTTTTGTTATTTGTTATTTTTTTTTGTTATTTTTTTATTTATTTATTTTTTTTAAATAAAGAAATACAATTAATATTATGCAGAATTGAGTTAAGCATTTCGGCCTGGCCCTCCACAATATTTTCTGTTTCTAATGTTGCCCCATGAAAAACTAATTGCCCACCCTGCTCTAAGTACAGCTTCAAAGGGTCAGTGGTTCTAAACTCTGAAAAGTGCATTTTGAACTTCATCTTAGTGTGTATTATTGTATGTGTAGTTAGTGTGCACGTATGACTTATAGTGATTAGTTCAGGTCCAGATCAGGTCCTGAGTGCTTTATAATTCTGTGCACTGGTTCTGAAGAATGGAACATTTAGAATGGTCACATTTTGCTCTAAACAGAATTCTCCTCAAAGATTCTGTTCAGATGTGTGTGTGAAGTGACTCTTCAGGATCAGGCCGATGGGATGAAGTAGCTGTATTGGGCATCCTTACCTCCCTTCCCCGCTCTCTCCATCCTCTCCTCTATCCCAGGACACCACAGCCATGCCCCACCCTCCAGTATCTCTGATGGGCATCCTCCCCTCTCACAGCGCCTCGCCCCACCGGCGAACCTTTAGTAGTGGGCATCCTCTCCCTCCTCTTCTCTCTCCTCCTCACCCTCATCTCCCTTCCTCTCTCCCTCCTCCCCCCCAGGACACCACAGTCCCCCGCCCCACCCTTGGGCCTCTCTGATGGGCACAGAGATGGGAGGTTTTATGTGCCATTAGGAGCTCGGACGAAATGGGCATTCGCGTAAATACAGCCACAGAAGGGGTGGTGGGGTGGGTGTGGGGGGAGTGAGAAGGAAAGGGAGGGGATGGGGGGGGGGGGGGGGGTAACTGACAGGCCAAGCCCCGCCTCCAGGGACCAGAGCAGGGAGGGGAGGGGTTAAATTCATCAGACCAAATAAACATGAAAGTACCACAAAGTTGGATGTAACTTCTGCCCTGTGGATGATGGCTGCAGAGACCAGGATTTCAGGCCAATTAATTCTACTCAGATTTGGAAGTTTGAGCTGGACGTATGAGATGCTAAAGTGAAAGTTGGGCCAATCCATGCCACTGATGTACTGATGTTGTGTCCATAGGCAAGACACTCTCCTGCATAAATGTGTGATTGCTGATGGTAGCCACTGTAAAGGTAGGAGAGGTATGGAACTTTGACTGTTTTGCCAGTAAGATGACCTCTTGCGATTTTTGTTGACAAACTCTTGAGAATCCATCCTGTGCAGCTGTATTTTGTACAAGCAGAAAGAAGAGCTTTGTGCATTTGTAGAGGGAAAAATGCTTTTTTCTCTGGACAGAACTAAAGTTTCATTTTCCAGCTTGTTCTGCTGTTGTGGCGCTTCCACTAATCAGCTCGGAGTTGTTGTTTAAATGCTCTGATCATTGTTTCTGATCACTGTTAGCGATTCCAGATTGAAAACATACCTCTATTTAGCTTCATTCACACACCTCCTCTCCCTCTGAGCCTCAGAAATCAGACATTATTTCAATGTGCCCTGGATTGTTGCATCATAGAAAGAAGTTTTTAGATCCATAAATCATCACCAGACTGGTTCTAAGTGTTTCTGCTGTCAATTCCCGACATTTTGGCATTGCTTTATGGATCTCTTTTGGTAATTCACACTGCGGGCTGTAACTAGCATGCTAACAGCACATCCAACACAGATAGCACATATAGAAGGAAAGTGTGTGTGGGTGTTTTATCAATTCATAACCATTATCTGAAGTTCTAGAAGAGAGAGAGCATGTGTAAATGCTTATAACAACATAATCACTGCCTTCCAAAAGCTGTCTAATGTTTGTCCAACAGTCCACACGTGTGTCCTGTCCACACTGTCCAGAGGAGGAAGGCTCATAACCGCTCAGATCCACCACAGACTCTGGTTCTGGAGAAGGCTTTTAGCTGATGCTCCATAAATCCAAATTAAAAATGTCCGCTATCGATCGAGCGATTAACGGGCTGAGAGCGTCCACCTGTGGGACAGGAGGGACGGGGAGAGGCCGAGGACAAAAAGGAGAAGAGAGCTGGGCTGTTACAATGGGCTGGGTTTGATATAGTTGTGATTTGTTTTTAGGGATACTTTCTTGCTATTAAAATTTGAATGTTGTACCCTCTCCTCTGTGTCCTCTGGCTCTGCTCCTGTCTTCTCCTCTGGCTTTACTTCTGTCTGCTGCTCTGGCTCTGCTCCTGTCTGCTCCTGTCTGCCCCTGTCTTGTACACTCTTTCACTCTTAAACTCCAGTGTAAATACTCTTCCATGGGCCCATCTTGCCGGTTGAGCTCTTCCTCCTTTGTGTCTGCCGCATTTGTCGTCCATGTTTTTCACTCGGAGTAAATATGCCGTGAATGCTTTCAGTGACAGACGCAGCAATGGAGAGAGTATGAGGAATGTGCATCAGAAAGAGAGGATTTGAAAAGAGAGAAAGGTAGAGAGGAGACGTTTGTATAGACGGAGGAGGTATAGGGACAAGGTTAGGTCTCTGAATGTGCTATGGGATAACTATAGGATGAAAAAGCCTCTATTCAATAGTCTTTGTACACATTTATTTACAGATGTTTGGAGCAGCTAAAATGTGAAAGTGACAGTTTAAAGGGCCCGTATTACACTGTTTTGTGATCTCTCTCAAACAGAAAACACTCTGTTCCACCTTGTGATATCATGTGGTAATACAGGAAGTGCTCTACTGTGTTAAGAATCTCCACACACCTTCACTAGAATCATTTGGATGATTTCAACCCTGGAATTGCCAGTCTCTACTGAACTAAAGGTAAAATAAGCTGTTCACTGGAAAACTACAGTACTGCTTCATGACATCACAAAGTGGAACTGAGCATTTTGAGCTTTGGAGTAACTAACTATTTATAAAGGGTTATTAACTAATGTGACGGAGCCAGTCCGTCTTTAAGGCTAGTCGGTGTTTACCCCCCTAAATGTAACCACGGTCTGCTCTGGCTACGCCCGCGCACACATACGCTAATTTTCCCGCACACACTAGCTCACTTCCCCCGGTTTTCCCCGCTGTTTATTCATCTGTGCTCGGTGCGCTATTACGCCTTTCCCCCCCCCCTCCTCCGTTACTAATTCGCCAAGGGTGCACATTTGAGCGCGTTAGAATATATCACTTCATACATGCAGCTCTTACCTGTTCGCTAATGCGTCTCTCTTCTCCGACGCGACGCGACTCTGCCAAACCGACCCAGTATTTCCTGTTAGTTGAAATAGGCGCCGTTCGCGCCGTGCTGCTGATCACATGACGCCGGTTGCGTAACCTGACTTTTCACCTATTATTAAGTCCTTATTGTTATCATTTGATGCATATTATTACTGCTGGGGAGATGAACATGATACATTGTAGATGTATTGTGAACTTGTTTATTCCTACGTTTATTTGTATATGTTGCTCAATGGGAGGAGCAAGTGGGGTATAAAGGGGAGCCGTTTCTGGCTGTCAGTCAGTCTGCCACCGGTTACAGAGCAGGTAACGTCGGTGTGCTGCACAAGGTTTGGAACTAAAGGGACCTGAGTTAACGCTGAACTCTACCCATTTTCTTTTCTTTTCTTTTGCTGTAAATAACGGAACATTTTGCTCACTGTAAATATTTTTGCACTGTTTTGCACTTTGGACACTGGCACAATAAATCCACCTGCACTTGGAAATTCGATCTTGCCTGAGTTTTTAGTAGAGCCCCGCCACAGGTGGTGTCAGGGGTGGGATGGCAAGTCGAAAGAAGAGTGTCCGCCTTCCAAAGCGCACAGGTCTGCGGTCACAAAGCCGTGTGCAACAGCCAGAGGGGGCAGGAGCTCCAGACCCAGTATGGGAGACAGAGGAAGAAGAAGAGTGGGAGGAGAAACCAGAGCCGTCGTCTGAACCCGGACAAGAAATGGTGGCTCTGATGAGGGAGTTCCTTGCAGGTCGGCAACGCCGGGAAGAAGGTTTGCTGGCAGAACTCCGGGGACTGAGGGCTTCCCTCCCTGCAGCCGAGAGCAGGGCTCAGTTTGCACCTCCTCCTCAGCCAGCTCCCAGAGCTCGTCCGGTGCCACACCTTCCTGCTGCAACCCTGCCTGCACACCACGAGGCACTTACTCCATCGTCAACAGCAGCCAGTAGCCCAAGGATGGGACTACCAATCCCGGGAGGCCAGAGGTCGTTTTATAGCAGTCGCGTGGACATCGATGGTGGTGCTGAGCTGCAGCATCAAGTTCCAAAACCGTATGACAGACCCAGACCTGAATGGAGACATTTCAGTGAGCCCAAAATACCCCAGTACCAAAGTGGGGAGGACATGGAGAACTATTTGCTACGTTTTGAGCGTATAGCTAAAACCTGGAGGTGGCCAGAGGAGGAGTGGGCCTGTCGACTGGTACCTCTACTGAGTGGGAAGGCGCTGGAGGCTTACTCTGCCATGGATGAGGAGAGGGCCCACTGTTACAGGGACCTGAAGGCGGCCCTGCTGGCCAAATTTGACATTTCACCAGAAACCTACCGCCACCAATTTCGGTCCTCCGCCCTACCGCCTGGAGAGAGCCCCACCGAGACCTATCATCGTCTCAGAGGACTCTATCGTCGCTGGATTCGACCAGAGGAGCGTACCAAGGAGGAGATCGGGGAGGTGATTATCATGGAGCAGCTCCTCCGGGTGTTTCCCTTCGAGGTGAGGACCTGGGTGAAAGAACACGAGCCAGCTGACGGACTCACCGCTGCCAAGTTGGCCGTGCAGTACCTCAACGCTCGCAAGGGAGCACCTGCTGTCCGGTCAACCACTGCATCTCAGCGTGCACCAGCTCAACCACTTCTGCCCAGACCAGCGAGGCGTGACCCCAACCAGGACCAGCCAGGTACCACCAGTTCTGCCCCAAACCAACGAGGACCCGGTAAGGAGCTTGTTTGTTTTTACTGTCAACAGCCTGGTCACAAAGCTTCAGTTTGCCCTGTTCGCAAAGCGAAAGTTAGTGGAGCATGCTATCCTCCAAGACCAGAGTCAGGCAGCTCTAAAGAGGCTGAAAATACTGTGCAACGCTACAAAAATGTACTGATCAATGGTCATGAGGTTTCTGCTTTACTGGACACTGGTAGTTTCACGTCTCTGATCAAGCATAGCTCAGTGCCAGTTAGCAGCATGGATTACAGCAAGACAGTGGACATATTGTGCGTGCACGGGGATAGCCATCCCTATCCTACGGTGGATGTGACTGTGACTGTTGCTGACCAGCCTTACCTTGTGACTGTGGGAGTTGTAGAAAACTTACCGGTAGATGCTATCCTTGGTTGGGATGTACCTATTCTAATGGACCTGTTGAATGAAAGTGAATTGCCTGGGGACGTTGACTCTGAAGGGAATGATAACTGTTTGTTGAATGTGTCTTGTCCTGTTCTCACCCGAGCACAGGCAAAAGCCGGGGTCCAACCTCTGCCAGACTTTGACAGTAGTCTGTGTGAGGGAGGCACCAAAGGGCCAAGAAAGTCCCGCCGTCAAAGGCGATTTGAAAAACAAATGTGGTCTGAGAAACCTGAAAATGGTGAATCTTTTGTGTGGAATGTGCCAGAAAATATTGTTGAGTTGCAAAACCATGATGAAACCTTAAAATGTCTGTTCGCTAAGGTGGGAAAAGAAACCAAGCATTGTTTAAATCAAGAGAAATGTATTATTGACAATGAAGTTTTGTACGTTGTTAATAATGAGTGCAAACGTCTTGTTGTTCCCCTTAGCTGTAGGACCCTTGTCATGCACCTTGCACACACAGTTCCTTGGGCGGGTCACCTCGGTCGACACAAAACCTTTGTGCGCGTGAGTTCCCGGTTTTATTGGCCATCCATGTATACTGATATTCAAAAATACTGTGCCACCTGTTCTACCTGTCAGAAAACCTGTCCGGTACGCAAAACTGATCGCGCATTTCTACAGCCTCTTCCCGTGATTTCTACTCCCTTCCGAAGGATCGCCATGGACATTGTGGGGCCCCTGGTGAAGAGCAGCCGTGGACATCAGTATATCCTGGTCATCTCGGACTATGCCACCAGATTTCCAGAAGCCGTTCCGCTGAGGACCATCACTGCGCCTGCTATCCTCCGAGCCCTCGTCCAGCTGTTCTCCAGGGTTGGTCTACCGGATGAGATCCTCACTGACCAAGGCACCAACTTCACGTCTCGTCTAATGTACCTTTTCCAGCAGCAACTGGGCATCACCTCCATCAAAACCACCCCGTACCACCCACAAACTGATGGACTAGTGGAGAGGTTTAATCAGACGCTAAAGAGGATGCTACAAAAGTTTATCAATGATACCGGCAAGGACTGGGACCGTTGGCTACCCTTCGTTTTGTTTGCCTATCGAGAAGTTCCACAGGCGTCAACTGGGTTCTCCCCATTCGAACTGTTGTATGGCTGGGATGTGCAGGGGCCACTTGACCTTCTCCGCAAACAATGGGAGGGCAGACCAGCCATGCACAAGGACCGGAGTATTGTTCAGTTCGTCTTGGAGATGCGAGAGAGACTGGCCAAATACCTAGAGGAGGCTGAAAAGAACCTGCGGGAAGCTCAAAAAGCCCAGAAGGCCTGGTATGACCGCCAAGCCCGCAGTCGGGGGGTTCCAGCCCGGCCAGAAGGTGCTACTTCTCCTGCCATCCTCCACCAACAAACTCTTAGCAAAATGGCAAGGCCCGTACACTATCACACGCAAAATGGGCCCAGTCACGTATGAAGTTCTGCACCCTGACAAAAAGAAGTCCAAACAGACTTATCATGTTAACCTCCTTAAGGAGTGGAGGGACCGTCCAGTCCAGATTCCAACAAAGGCCCTGTTTGTCAGGAAAGTGGGTGAAGAGGAGGATGAGGAGGAACCGGACATGGAACTGGAGGGACTGACCAAAACTGCTGCCCCAATACTGGTTCATCTCCCTCCTGAGAAAGCCGCACAGCTACTAGAGACCTTCAAAGAGGTGTCCTCGCTGTTCAGCGCCAGACCGGGCAAGACTACCGTCGTTGAGCATATCATTCGCCTGAAGAATGGCCGTCCAATCCGTCAGAGGCCTTACCGTGTTCCACAGCAGCTCGTGGGGAAGCTCCAAGATGAGATAAAAGAAATGCTGAGGCTTGGAGTCATTGAGCCTTCCAGTTCTGAGTGGAGCAGCCCTGTGGTCATTGTATTCAAAAAAGACGGGTCACTCAGGATCTGTATTGACTTCAGAAAGCTGAATGCTATGTCCGAATTTGACGCGTATCCTATGCCAAGGATTGACGATTTGCTGGAAAGAATCGGAACAGCCAAGTACATTACTACGTTGGACCTTTGTAAAGGATACTGGCAAGTACCCCTTGAGGAGTCCTCACGGCCTTACACGGCATTCCAAACACCTGCTGGACTGTTTTAGTTTACCGTGATGCCGTTCGGGCTGCATGGAGCGCCCGCCACGTTCCAGCGTTTAATGGATCAAGTTCTTCAGGGATGTGAGCATTGCAGTGCTGCTTACCTTGACGATGTTGTCGTCTTCAGTGAGACCTGGGAGGATCATGTCCACCACCTCTCCCTGGTCCTGAAGAAAATCCAGCAAGCTGGTCTGACACTAAATCCAGCAAAGTGTGAATGGGCTCGACAGGAGACACGCTACCTCGGCTACCAGATGGGTCGAGGGGAGGTGAGGCCTCAAATTGACAAGGTCGAGGCAATCCTGAAGTCTCCAAGGCCACGCACAAAGAAAGAGGTGCGGTCATTTCTTGGGTTGGCAGGATGGTACAGAAGATTTGTGCCACAGTTTGCAACCATTGCCGCTCCCCTCACAGCACTCACCGCCAAAGACCAGTGAAACCCAGTCATCTGGACAGAAGACTGTGAAAAAGCTTTCACCATCCTCAAAGCTCACCTGTGCTCGTCCCCTGTGCTGAAGAGTCCAGACTTCACCAAGAGGTTTCTGGTGCAGGTTGACGCCTCTACAGTCGGCCTTGGAGCAGTTCTGGCTCAGGGCGACCCAGGAGAAGAGCAGCTAGTACTCTACCTGAGTCGCAAACTCCAACCGCGTGAGACCCGCTACTCTGCTGTGGAGAAAGAGGGGCTGGCCATCAAGTGGGCCTTAGAAAGCTTGCGTTATTACTTGTTAGGACGAGAGTTTGACCTGGAAACCGATCATCGAGCTCTGACATGGATAAACACCATGAAGGACCATAACAGCCGCCTGACCAGATGGTACCTTGCCCTTCAGGTTCTCCATTCGACACCGTGCCGGCAAGATGAATGTTGTGGCTGATTACCTGTCCAGGTTGCCCCACAGTGTCGAACTGTGGGGCAATGTGACGGAGCCAGTCCGTCTTTAAGGCTAGTCGGTGTTTCCCCCCCTAAATGTAACCACGGTCTGCTCTGGCTACGCCCGCGCACACATACGCTAATTTTCCCGCACACACTAGCTCACTTCCCCCGGTTTTCCCCGCTGTTTATTCATCTGTGCTCGGTGCGCTATTACGCCTTTCCCCCCCCCTCCTCCGTTACTAATTCGCCAAGGGTGCACACTTGAGCGCGTTAGAATATATCACTTCATACATGCCAGCTCTTACCTGTTCGCTAATGCGTCTCTCTTCTCCGACGCGACGCGACTCTGCCAAACCGACCCAGTATTTCCTGTTAGTTGAAATAGGCGCCGTTCGCGCCGTGCTGCTGATCACATGACGCCGGTTGCGTAACCTGACTTTTCACCTATTATTAAGTCCTTATTGTTATCATTTGATGCATATTATTACTGCTGGGGAGATGAACATGATACATTGTAGATGTATTGTGAACTTGTTTATTCCTACGTTTATTTGTATATGTTGCTCAATGGGAGGAGCAAGTGGGGTATAAAGGGGAGCCGTTTCTGGCTGTCAGTCAGTCTGCCACCGGTTACAGAGCAGGTAACGTCGGTGTGCTGCACAAGGTTTGGAACTAAAGGGACCTGAGTTAACGCTGAACTCTACCCATTTTCTTTTCTTTTCTTTTGCTGTAAATAACGGAACATTTTGCTCACTGTAAATATTTTTGCACTGTTTTGCACTTTGGACACTGGCACAATAAATCCACCTGCACTTGGAAATTCGATCTTGCCTGAGTTTTTAGTAGAGCCCCACCACAACTAATTATAAAGGGTTACTCAAACATGTGTGAATGAAACAAAACACAACTCCAGGTCTGTTTTTGAGGAGGGAACAACATTAGAACATGACTTAAAGCTCAAAAGAGTAAATTTTGTGTAATGTATGACCTTTACACTAGTCCAGGAAATACCACTTTGTACCATTAACAGTTTGGATTGTTGACAAGTTTTAATCACTAGTAATAAACTGAAATGAACAGGTATGAACAGTGAGCGAAGGCATTTAGGGACCTGTAACTATAATAGGGACCTGTAGCTATAGTAGGGACCTGTAGCTATAATTGCTAATAAAATGGCTAGCATACATATAGGCATACTTTGGCCACGTCTTATTTACCTGAGCAGAAGATTCTTTGACATGTTGGAAGTGCGTTGCTCATGATTTGTCTGTTTTTACTCTATTCAAATGTAGGTCACTTTCATCACCCTGAAAGGTCCCTGATGTTTCAAATTACTATATTTTTTACATTATAAAACCATAGTTCCATAAACACACCTTAGTAAACAATACAAAGGAAAATAAGAGCCTAGTATAAGTCAGTAATTCACTGGTTTAGTCATTTATGTTGAATTGACATAATATCTTCTGAATTCGGGCTGTAGGCCTCTATGGTTTAGTCAATTAATCGGTCCAAAATTTGTTAGTCAAATATTTATTTTATTTTGATGAGAAGGATTTCTATGGGACAACAGAAGAAAGGAGAAGAGAGACAGAGAGAGCTGAAGATTTGGTGTTTTTTGTTATTTCTTTGTAAAAAGTCAGATTAAACTCATGATTCACAAGTCTTACACTGTTTCCTAGTACTTTTTTCGTACTTTTTTCTGCATAAATAATTGTTTTCCTTGAACACCCCCTGCAGGTGTAGTCTTGTGCAGTTTGGGTCAGATACACAGAGATATGAAATAGTTTTGACTTGAGAGCTTTTGTCACGCCCCCTTTTTAGTTGACCAATCGATTGGCAGCACATGCCTTTTTACTCCACTAAGATTCTTTAATCGACTTGAGCCCTATTCTGAATATTTTTGTCAGGACACTTCAAAAACATATTGTGTGTGTTTAAAGTGTTTAAACCAGTGTGTTGGTGCATGAGAGCGGAGGAGGGTGTGATCCAGGCCTCCTATGGTCACTGCTGCCCCACACGCTGCACCTCTCTGTGGGCACACGGCTCATAAAGTGTCCCTAAAGCTCCAGAGACCCACCCAAGTCTCTTATTATCATCATAATTACATCAGCAGCGTTTGTGCACTTTGGGTGAGTGTCCAGGAGTAGAACCCGCAACTGAGGCCACAGCTCCAGACTGGACTGAGAGAGGGAGAGAGGGAGGAAGGAGGGGAGGAGGGAGAGAGCGAGGAGGGAAAGAGTTGGGAGGGAGAAAGGAGAGAGAGGTAATGGTGAGAGAGAGAGAGGTAGTAGTGAGAGAGGGGCGGAGAGGGAAAGAGAGGAGAGAGTGGAAGAGGAGAAAGCAGGAAAGAGAGAGGAAAAAGAGATAAGAGAGGGAGAAGGGAAGAGAAGAAGAAAGAGAAGAGGGAGAGAGAGTGAGTAAGAGGGAAAACAGAAGAGGCTAGAGAGAAAGGATGGGAGAGAGGGGAGGAAAAGAGAGAGTGAAAAAAGTGTGTATACATTTAAAAACATGAGGCTACACTTAACCCAACCACAGGCAGATTACAGGACTGACTTGCTGCTCTATGAGAACCAACACACGCACACTCACACGCACACTCACATGCACACTCACATGCACACTCACATGCCCACTCACATGCCCACTCACATGCACACTCTCATGTATGTTTTTGGCACATGTATGCTCGTTTGGTCAACTTCAGATTATGGCATTAAACTGTATTCACTTACTGGTGTTTTTACTGCATGCATTACTTCTGTGAGCGTGCTCGCCTCTCCACAGATCTGAACTGTTTTTTTTTTTAAATATTGTTTTGGTTAGGTAAGACTGAGAGATAGCGAGAAGGGAGAGCGAGAGATGGAAGCGAAAGAGAGAGAAATCAATATGCACTGTCCCTGTTTGTACATGTGTTTGTGTGCATGTTTGTGCGCATGTGTGTGCCTGTTTGTGTGTGTGTGTGTGTGTGTGTGTGTGTGTGTGTGTACATGTTTACTTAGCCCTGTGGGAGTCAGATGAGTTTGGACTGGTGTTGGTGAGGGACAGAGATCTGCTCCTGAAAACATATGTACTAAAAACAACACATTTATGGCCTGTCATAGTGCTACAGTAATATGAGTCTGTAGTACTGATACCAAAATACTTATTCACTCATCCCACTGTGGATTTTTAATTAAATTTGCACACCCAAGAAAAAACAATGCAAAACATGATGGAGTAGTTGGATAGTTGTTTGAGTTCTATCAAAGTTCAGGTCCAAATTGAGTATTTATTCTCACTATTAAAAAAGAGTATTAGCGTTGCCATATTTGTACAACTGTTCTCTCTCTCTCTCTCTATCTCTTTGTCTGTCTTTTTCTTCTAATATTCTCATGTTTCCATGTCCCTGTCAGTGGTCTGGCCCTTGTTGAGATGTGACCAGAAAAATAAAATTGAAACTCTGAAGCAGTGCAAATATTTGAGGAATTATGACGTTTGAAACAGAGGACATAACAACAGCGCCAGTGTTTATTCTGTGTAATATTAGACAGGGGGCACTGTCTGGAATGTTCCACAGCATGGGATCAAATATTTGCAACTGCCCCAGATGACATCACAACATGTCAGCTAAAATGAACACTGGTAAATGTTGATTTTTGTTGTAATTCAGTAAGTCCAAGTAATTTCCTTTATGAAACAGTAAAGTTTAAGTTTAATAGAGCCCTGTTGGTCACCGTCTATAGCGCACCCATCCTCACAAATATGAACAATTCCTGCTTAAACTTCCCTGTACTCACCCCTTCCCTCTCTTTCTGTGTTTCAGGGAAGGAGGAGCCGACCACCTACACCTGCACCACCTGTAAACAGGCCTATGGCAGCGCCTGGTTCCTCCTGCAGCATGCCCAGCACAGCCATGGCTTCCGGATCTACCTGGACTCAGAGCTGGGCAGCCCCCTCACACCGCGCATGGGGGGTCCCTCTTCTCTGGGCGGAGGAGCGGACTGCCCCTCCCAACCGCCCCTCCATGGCCTCCACCTGCCTCCAGATGCCAGCCCCTTCAACCTGCTGCGCATCCCAGGCTCGGGCTCTGGGGGCAGGGACAGTGTCGGGACAGTAGGGGGTGCTAGCATTGGTGCGACAACGGGAGGGCATCATCAGCGATTCCCTCCCACTCCTCCGCTCTTCAGCCCGCCTCCGAGAAACCACCTGGAGCCGCACCATCTGAGCCCAGAGGAGCTAGCTTTGGCTGCCCACCATCCGAGTGCCTTCGATCGGGTGCTGCGTCTCAATCCTCCCCTTCCCCTGGACCCTCCTCCCTCCATGGACTTCTCCAGGCGGCTACGAGAGCTTGCGGGCAACAGCTCAGCACCCTCTCCTCCGCTGTCCCCGAGTCGGCCCAGTCCAATGCAGCGTCTCCTCCAGCCTTTCCAAACAGGAGGTAATGGGGGAAGTGTAACCGGAGCTAGCAAACCGCCCTATCTCGCAACGCCACCTCCTATCCCCAACTCCATGCAGTCTCCAGTGGGATCGCAAACCACTCCGACCACTCCCGTACCGTCCTCTGGAGCTAGTAACTCTGCCAGCACCAACATGAAGACGAAATGTTGTGAATTCTGCGGAAAGTCCTTCAAGTTCCAAAGCAATCTGATAGTGCATCGCCGAAGCCATACGGGAGAGAAGCCGTACAAGTGCCACCTGTGTGACCACGCCTGCACACAAGCAAGCAAACTGAAGCGCCACATGAAAACACACCTGCACAAGTCCTCCTCTTCTCCCAATGCCACCAAATCTGAAGATGGGCTGTCCACCGCGTCCTCGCCAGAACCGGGGACCAGCGAACACATGGCGAGCAACGCCCTCAAGTCTGTGGTGGCCAAATTGAAAAGCGAAAACGGCCGTTTGCTTCGGGAAAATGGAGAGGAGGAGGAGGATGAGGAGGAGGAGGAAGAAGAAGAGGAGGAGGAAGAAGAGGAGGAAGAAGAGGAGGAAGAGGAAATGGAGGTGACCCAAAATGGCGACCGCATGGAGAGACGCAACAACAGCTTCCACTTTAGCTTGAATATGGACGGAAGACCTCACGAAAATAACGGGAGCATCGGGAATCGTTTGGAAGAGTCAGCCATTCCGAGGTCGCTGCCGGAGGTTATGCAAGGGATGGGGTTAGCGGCTAGCATGCAGCATTTCAGCGAAGCTTTGAGCGCCCACAAACGGAATGCACTTGCCCAAGAAAATCACTTAAACCACCACCATCTGAACCGTGACCATCACCACCTCCTCCAGAGAGACTTGTGCGACGCAGAATCCATTTTGGAAAACGAACGCGGAGACGAGATGGCGACTGTGAACGGAAGAGGAGCGTCTCCGAACGAGTCCGCTTCAGTCGGAATTTCCAAGAAACTGCTGTTGGGGAGTCCTAGCCCGCTCAGCCCCTTTTCCAAGCGCATAAAACTGGAGAAAGAGTTTGACATTCCCACTCCTACAATCCCAAACACGGAAAATGTCTACTCACAGTGGCTGGCCGGATACGCTGCTTCACGACAACTCAAGGACCCTTTTCTAAACTTCGGGGACTCTAGACAATCGCCATTCGCTTCTTCATCGGAGCATTCATCTGAAAACGGCAGCCTGCGCTTCTCCACTCCCCCGGGCGAGCTGGATGGAGGTCTGTCTGGCCGGAGTGGCACGGGGAGCGGGGGGAGCACGCCTCATTTAGGTGGTCCCGGCAGGCCCAGCTCCAAGGACGGCCGGCGGAGTGATACTTGTGAGTACTGTGGCAAAGTATTCAAGAACTGCAGTAATCTGACAGTACATCGGCGCAGCCACACGGGGGAGCGGCCGTACAAATGTGAGCTGTGTAACTATGCCTGCGCCCAGAGCTCCAAACTCACACGACACATGAAGACGCACGGGCAGGTGGGCAAGGACGTGTACAAGTGCGAAATATGCCAGATGCCCTTCAGCGTCTACAGCACCTTGGAGAAACACATGAAAAAGTGGCACAGTGACCGGCCGCTCAGTACCGAGATTAAGTCGGAATAAAAAACAAACTGTTTAAGACTGACCAGACTGAACGCTGCACAGAGAAATGTCTGTAGAGTTTAAAGGAAGTCAATTCAAAATCGTGGGATGAGTAGTTTTGCTTAATTAAAGTTTATTGAGACATTTAGACTTAAAATATTGATCCACAAGGGGAATGACTTGGACACAGTAGGTCACACATTACAATATAATAACAAAGAACAAAACAAATCTGATTGGGTTCAAGATTTTGTTCATAAAATTAAAAAGGTAAGGGGTATTATGCAAAATTAACTCTACCATGTCATATCATTGTTACCTCATCAAAAACATGCCTGAAGAGGTTTTAAATGTGATTCATGCATATTTGAGTATTTTAACGATCTCTCCCGGGCCTAATTCTGTCCAATACTTCGCCCAACAAGCCTACGTCACCCACACAACAATTCTCCATAAATAACCAAAAACATGAAACAAAACTGTACACAGCAACTTGACAAAACTGATGCGATGTGCAGTAGTTCATTAGAGGGCTGCACGCTGATTGTAATGTGAGAGCGCTCTGAAGGGCGCGAAGAGCAAGGGGAGGGGAGTCTAAAATTCTAAATATAATATGTGTTAGCAGTTAATACCCCACTGAAGTGTAGTACCCCCTTTTTAATTTTAGCGAAATTATCTGTTAGCTGCAACATTGGCACAGTCGATAGGCCTTCCAGCCTTCCAGCCAAAAAACAGCAGAATCACAATTACATTGTGTACCTGGACAACACACAAATGGACCACTTTAGTTTAGACCTCAGTAAACATGTTCTGACATTCAACAGTTTCTTAGATTAGTCAAGCAGTTCAGATTTCAGTCATCTCTCAAATGTGGATGTTTACAATGCACTAGAAGCAGAATCGTACTTTAAAGTCTATTACATTAACAAACCTTAATTGTTCAAAACTACTCCAAACATTATGACTTCATTTCCTTTCAAACTCAGGTACATTCTTTTGCAGTTGCCCCTTTGCAGCTCATTGGTCCCCTGTAGATTTGCCCTGCCCCCTCTCTCCTCCTGGGTCAGATCCGGTGGAGCTCAGCCCGACTCCATTCCATGATGCATGATCCGTATCGGGGCAATACTCCTGCATCGACGCAAAACTACGAGCCTTTTCTTGTGCAATAATAATTTACACGTGTACGATTCTTTCTTATTGAGTTCCTTCTCCATTTTAAGACTTAGTCCGCATGCATAGTATGTTTTTGCTAATCGAAAAAAGAGTACCGTCCCTGGTGGGTTCGATGTTGAGTAAATGTGTTAAATGCTTGTTGAGTTTTTTCTTTGGGGATCTCTTGGTAAAAGAGGAGATAGAACGCCCATGCTGCAATCGCCTGTGTCACATATCATATAAACCCTGAAAATGCACTTAACTATGTCTTTGTGAAAGATTGAAAACTGAACAGGGTCAAACTCAAATGTCCAACTGGCTCAAAGTCCAAGGGAAGTTTAAAGTGCATATGACAGGTTTTCATGGTTTTCTCATTCTGATTTGGTTTAATGGGAGAACACTGTGGTGAATATTTATCATAGTTTTACATCAGTTCAGTGGCAGTTTGTGGTAAAAACAGCTGAAAAGTATAAAATACAGGCGCTGAGTTATAAAACAGAATCCCTGTACTTATGTCATCAACATGGGAAACTCCATCCAAAATGCAGAGACAATGTATGCATTTTTCTGGCAGTCCTTCATTTAGCAAAGTTAAGGTGCTGTCATTTATTTTTATTAGTACAATCACGACTGTTGTGCAATTTAGATGGGTTTTGGTCCTTGTTTACACTCTGGTTGCTAAGTAACAGTTATGGAATCACCTGTATGTATGTCACATCTGCCGCCCATGTTCAACCAGGAAGTGAAATTACACTTCATCCTAATTAAAACGCTAGGCATTATTTGTAGTAAAATCTTAAATATAATGTTGTTAACTGTTTAAGTGAAATGCTAACCTGTCCTATGCACTTTAAGGTTGTGTGTGTGGAGTTTTCCTTGTTAAAACGAGGGAGTGCTGAAACTCGTACTATCATTGGGTGAAGTGAGTGCCTTGACTATCGCAGACTGAACCCAATCTTATCTGTTTAAAGCCACAATGGAAAAATGCTTTGTTTACACTCAGTCAAGGATCTGTGTTTCCAATGAGAACTATTTTTAAACTGCATTCTGTCCAAGAAAAGACGTGAAATATTCTTAGTGTCCTTGTTTACAAAACCCTGGAAAGAACGTGCATGAATAACATTGAAATTTTATCATTTATTTGATGGCCTCGTTAGACCTCGGCATACATGGAATTGGCATGATTTTTATTTATTTTTTTTCCTCGTTTGACCAGTTTAAGCCGTAAAAATGCAGTGTGTAACTTTCTGTTGGAGGTTCTGCCCCCTGATTGTTCAGAATGTTCCACAGTATGATATTATACTGAAGCAAAAAAGAAATATAAGTTCTATCTACCTAGATATTTATCTAACTTTTTCAAGGTAAAAACTGAATACATGCAAGACTGTTTAATGTCATACTGAAGAACATTCCAGACAAAGCAGTTAACATCACTATGGAGACGGAACCCATGGATAAGAACTGAATAAGACACTCCCCCTCTGTCGTGTCTGCCCGTGTTCAGACAGGACATCCAAGCTCTCACAAAAGTCAGGTTTTGTAGGATTTTTTTGTATTTTCACAACATGAACTTTTAAATCCTCAAACCGCCTTAAGGTTAGCTTTGTAATATTTAACCTAGTCCCGCTCTGATTGGTCAGAACTGATCACATGGTGCACGTTTCTGTCATCACATGGGTGGAAAGAGCCTAGGCCAGCAGTGAGGAAGTGATGTGGAGGAAAAAATATTTTTGGGGCATTTGGCACCAATAAACTCAAACCAGTGAAAAGAATATGACGTCATCTTCGGTTCATCTTCAGATCTTATACTTCCATGGCGGAACCTCACAAGAAAAGTTACATAGTGTATTGTTAATGTTTTGCATAGTCCATCTTGTCATTGCATTGGAAACACAAGTCAAACCCAGCCCTCTAATAAGACTTAAGTGGCACTGGCAATCCAAACATTTAACAATCACAAAGCACTCTTTCTGTACTAAAGAGTTTGGACTGTGAAGAGGAAAATGATGGGGAGGCATCATAATCCACGACCACTAAACAACATTTGCAATGACGCTTGGTATAAACAAGGCTCAAATTCATGGTATAAAGTGTCATGTGCATGCCCCATGTTCAGGTTTTGTTTTTCTGAAGAGGGAATGTTTAAAGAGTCAATCTAAAATGTACAATCTGAAACCTGAGGTACGGCTCCTGAAGTGTGTTAGCGTTAGCACAAACCACAAAGCTGCTTCTTATGGGACAAAAGTGAAATGTTTCAAAGCGACACACATGCTCTCTGTTCATATCTGCACCTCTGCTCAAATGAACGGGGGTGTGAGGAATGCTGGCTCGGGTTTTTATAGACCCAAAATTCAACTAAGATATCAAATTATACAGCAGTGTTTTATGAGCTAAACCAGGATTAAACCAAGTCTAAACTAAAGACTAAACAAAAGTGTAACCTAAAACAGGAGTAAACTATCCAGATCTAAACAAAAGAGTAGAGGTGAACTAAACCAGGACTAAACCAAGTCTAAACTCAAGACTAAACCAGAAAACTAGAACTAAACCAGGACTAAATCTGGACTAAACTTGGGCTAAACAAAGACTAAACCAAATCAGGACCAAGGCTAAAGGAGGAGGACTATTCAAAGGCTAAATCAAGTGAACCTGGATTAAACCAAGACTAATACCAGGCCTTTTTCAAAGACTCTTTCCATATTAATGGCCAATGTCATATTGGGTTATTTGACAGAATATTTATATCTTAGTAACACATTTTGATGAATATGTTCAAAAGATTTTTGAAAGCAGAACAAAGCATTTCTCTACAACCTTTGCTCTTCAGTGTCAGTGTGAACGGAGTGCACTGTGTGGGGTCGTATGGAGGGTTTGGGATCAGGCAATCTTTAAAAACAGGGTCAGTTTAAACATGCAGAAAATCAAATGCAAAAATCTGACCTCATGACTCTTATGAAGGGTCAAAGGTCAGGAGTCTGAACCGGATGCAGTAAAAACACAGGGCGCCATTTTGTTTACCACATTTTACACCTTCTCTTCTTCTTCAGCTCTGTGGAGGATAGCACTTAGCATCTTTAGCATCATTGTGTGCTTTGCTATGTTTCAGAGACACGAGGTCTCTAAAGTGACCAGGTTTACACTGATGGAAGTGTTGAAAATAAAATGTTTTTGGATATTGATTTGTAAAGGTTCAATTATAAAAGAAAAAAATAACGTGTTGCCAGTGTTATCATTGCCAACGGCCGTTTGCAACCCAGTTCTGTTTCTGTACGTTATTATCTTATTGTCACATTTCTAACATTTCTGGAAAAAGTTTAATTCTGTTCTTTCAAATTAGGCCATCATATTTTATTATACGTGCATAATGAAACTGTTCTTGTGAAAGCTCCACCGCCTGCTTGACTCAAAGGAAGTTGCCTGGAATGTTCGACAGTTTTTGGCATTAAAAGGTAGAAAAGGTTTCAGCGGTGGTCATCTGGACACTGTTTTTGCAATCGAGATGTCTCAGTTCCCGCCCAGAAGCCATTTTACATTTGAGGCTGGCTACTGGGTCAAGGCACTAGAATCTATCCTACTCTGAATTCAAGTCCAGCCCTAAAGGAGGAGCTTTAGAGTGAAACTGCGCTGCCCTCGTTTACAGCTAACATCCACCCGTAATGATGGTAGCCTGTCTGCAAATATGTTTAATTACTAACACCATATAACACAGATTTAACCTGTAATTCCTGTTATTGGAACATTCAGATGAAGCATATCCATGGTGACAAGAAGCATGCTAAACACTTCATCAGAAAAGTTACATAGTGCTCCTTTATAAGCCAGGTCTTACATAACAACGATATCAAAGGCTTGGATTTCTAATGGACTATGTAAACTTGACAAACCCCTCAAAGCTCACAGGGACAGTATTTATTCAGTCCTTAAGCTCTGTGGTCACATCCGCCCTGGGGCAGAGTGACAGACATGTAGCAGCCATTTTGTGCCAGCCTCCTCTCTGACCCCCAAGTCAAATCCAGTTTCCATATCTGTACATGGCTATTCAAATTGTCGCTGTAATTAAATCTTTTACTCATTTGTTTTATTCTGAAACATAAAAACTGGGTTGTAAATTGTCGACTAGTATAACTCAGCACTTAGACCCTCACCCTGAAGTTTAGCATATTTCAAACCAAGAGTGTGGAAGACTCCCTGATCTCATGCTCAAATCTGTTTTGTACAAACCTTTTTGTATTCAAGAAAATATTATATTTTATCATCTGCATCAAACTGTTTTCGGTCGTCCCATTCACAGAAGAATCATGAAAAAGACGAAACAAAATGTACAAAAACGTGAACATTCTGTGATGTTTTTTTGTAATTCATTCAAAAAGGTCCTATATTTTACAAAATTAGTCCTGTCAAGTTATAATGTTGTTACTTCCGGTCTACACAAAAAGCCTAAAATACTCTGATCCACCCTGTGATGTCATGTAGTGATATTTTTCAAGTTAACAGCTACACTGTACCTTTAGTTGAGTAGAGATTGGCAGTTCCAGAGCTGAAATTATCCAAATGATTCTAAAAAAACCCCCCACAGTATTACCACATGACATCACAAGATGGAACAGAGCATCTGAGAAAATAATTCTAAATCTGCAGGGTTTGTGTGTTAAAAATGTGCGAATGAAACAAAATACAACTCCAGGTCTGTTTGTGACGAGGAAACAACATTACAACATCGATCAGAAAATACTGTAAATATGGGGCCTTTAAGTTTTTCAATTTCCATTTGCGTTGGGGAAAGATATAAGAGTATTTATGATAGAATCTATAAAAAGCACTGGGCTTGGACACGTTTTCTGTATTTGATTCAATGTTTTTAGACTTCAGAGACGTATTTTCACCTGTCGATTCTCCTCACCAAACTGGAGTGAAAAAAACCCAGCTGCCACACTCTATTTTGTTAATTTGGCAGGATAATAAAGTTCTTATGGTTTGTATGTTTAAATAAAGGTGAAAAAGGCATAGAGCAGCTTAAGTTTGCAGCGCTGTGGTCTCGGGTACAGTCATAAAATGGCCGCCGCTCGGGTCCCATTCGCTAATGCGCTAATGTACATATCTATCTTTGTTTGTCTGGCTGGACCTCCCCTTAGCTCTGTGCACGGAGAACGAGAGAGAAACTTAGGGCTGAATTACAATACAACACAGGGCGCCATGTTGGGAAAAAATCTGTAAATTTAGCACTTAAGAACCAACAAGCAAAAAATGAAATGTAATATTAAAGTAAATGTATGTATATTATATAAAACGCTGTACCTGACTTTTACTTAAAAAAACCTTATGCATTCTGAGCATCCTAATTATTCACCGTGATGAGTTTTCACAACTTTTCACAACTTTCAGAGACCAGAATAGAGTTTAGTTTAGTTAAAGGTAACAACGACTAGCATGCAAACTGCACACTTCCTGATCATCGGACACTAAAACGCTTTATAATTAGATACAGACAGCACAATGGGTACGGCTCTTTTAACCTAGATAACTATAGTGCGTATACCCTGTTGAAAATGTTAAAGGTGCACCTGTGTAAAGGTGTAAAAGGTGTAAAGGTGTAACTTTTTTGATGCGCCTGGCGACTGTTGCTATTGCTTTGCCTGGAATGTTCCACAGTATGGCATTAAACTGCTCTATCTTGCATCTATTCAGTTACAGACAGGTGTATTTAGCGCCACCAAACACCTTTAAAAACACGCGTTCTTGCCGTGAGCGGGGCCGCCTCTCCACAGATCTGACCTGTAAATTGCCCTGGTGGAGTCATGGAGATATATCAGTTTAATGTCATACTGCGGAACATTCCAAACAAAGCAAAGACTGCAAGAAGTGACAAAAATGAGTGTTAGTTTTGCATTCGCCCTCGCTCTCTCTCTCTCTTTCTCTGTATGCATTGCTTATGTCTCTCGCCCCTCACTCACTGACCACATTCCGACTTCATGCGGAGACAAAAACGATCTGAAAATATGCAGTAATTTCAAATTAAAAGCACTCGCGAAACTTAAAACCATGAAATGCAGTTTTTATTTTTATTTTTATTTCCTGTTTTTTTTTTTTTTTTTTTTTTTGCCAAATGCGCTGATGCTGATTGGTTCAGAACCGAAGGGGGCGTAGACTCGTTTTGTAAATGGCGATGGATCATATTTTACTATCAACATTTTGTATTCCTCCTCTGTCTGTTGTAACTTGAACTTTTACTACGGGAGTCGCTATTTATTAATTATTATATTATTATTATTATTATGAATACGCTGGTCTGTTGGGCTCTGTTGAGAACGGAGCCGGGGGTAGTTTTGAGTTTTATTTTTGTTAAACGATATTTGTTTGTGAAGAGCAGACCATGCAGCTGTTCAAATGGGTCTTGTGTTTTGGGGGATCACTGTCTGTGCATACTCCTGTCCACACCATTGTCCCTTTATCAAAACAATTAATAAAAAAAGAAAGTTTAAAGCTCACGCCGGCTCTTACTGGTGTTTTTTATGTCATGTTTAAGTGCAAAAGGTTTTCGTGTGTTCTTAATTATTCCTTGGTTTGGTCATTTTGTCATAGTTTTACATCAGTTAAAGCTGCACTGTGTAACTTTTTAGTTGGGGGTCCGTCACCTGCTTGTTTCTATGGAGATGTCATTGCTCTGCCTGGAATGTTCCACAGTATGACATTAAACAGCTCTACTTTACATTTATTCAATTACAGGTGGTTTTATAGCTCAAAAATATCTAGAAAAAAAAAAAACAAAGGCATTCTGACTGTGAGCGGGGTCGCCTCTCCACAGATCTGACCTGTAACATGGACTAGTTTGGGCTTCCTGAAGATAGAAAGGTTTAATACCCCACTGTGAAACATTCCAGACAAAGCAATAACATCTCCATGACAAAGTATTTGACAGACCCTCCACCAGAAAAGTTACGCAATGCACCTTTAAGTGGCGGTTTGTGGGGAAAAAAAATGAAGAAAAGTACAAAAATACAGGAAGTAGTGCTGAGTTGTAAAACAGAATCCTTCTGCCTATGTCATCAACATGGAAAACCCAAAATGCTGAGACAATTTACGCACAAGGAAGGACTTTTTTTCGGACAATTTTAAGTGTCCATATTACGCTACTTTCTAATCCAAATGAAGTTTCCTCATCACAGACAGACCTGGAGTTGTGTTTTGTTTCATTCACACAAGTTTAACACACAAACCCTGTATATTTAGGCTGAGTTCTTTTCTTAAACAGAAAACACTCCCACCTTATGATGTCATGTGCTCCACTGTGTTTTTAAACTCCACACACCTTCACTAGAATCATTTGGAGGATTTCAGCCCTGGAATTGCCGAGCTCTACTGAACTAAAGGGAAAAGGAGCTGTTAATTGAAAGCTACCACTTCATGACATCACAAGGTGGAACTGAGCATTTTGAACTTTGGAGATGTAGACAGACTAATAATAAAGTGTTACTCAAACATGTGTGAATGAAACAAAACACAACTCCAGGTCTGTTTTTGAGGAGGAAACAACATTATAATTTACATAATATAGAACCTTTAACCGTTGATTTAACAAAATGAAGGTGTTGTCATTTAATTGTATTAGTCTAATCATAATTATTGTGTAATTTAGATGAGTTTTGGTTGTTGTTTACATTAGAGTTGCTAGGTAACAGTTATAGATTTCATTTCTGTTGCCCATGTCCAACCAGGAAGTACAATTATAAACATCACTAGGTAATTCTAACCTGCTGTATCTACTTTAATTCTACTACAGTTACTTCAAAATAGTATTACTCAATTAGAAGTAACTAAACAAAAAACAACGTGGAAACTACCACTCATGTAACTAAGAGTAACTATATGTAACATCTGATTTATAATTTCATTTCATGTAATTTGAATATTTGGACATTAAATAAGTCACAAAATCTGTTGTTTTTAAAGGACAGACACAAAAATGAGACAAACTGAATCAGATGTGGAGAAGCTGCAAGAAACACAAATGTTCAACACAACTTTTACTCAAGTAAGAGTACTGTTACACTGTACTATATATTACTCAAGTAAGAGTACTGTTACACTGTACTATATATTCACTAGCAAGGACCACGCCACAACAATGAAATACGATAAAGATGTTTATTGAGGGTGAATAGATGTGATGGCTGGGGGGAGACTCAGGGTGGGGGCTCCGTCTCCAATCCAAAATGGTCACCCAGCTGATTCGGAACCCCCCCTCCTTAATGATGATGTCTTTGGACTGAAGGATGGAAGAGAGACACGGGGTGGGAGGGAGGGAGTCGAGTCGAGAGAGCGGACACTGACGGTGTTGTCGGGACAGGCTGTATAAATAGGGCTTCTGGGTAATTGAAGGTGTGGTCGAGATGAGCTGTGGTTGGCTGACGAGGCGGTTGAGGCGTGGTCCGCTCCTGAATCTAAGTTAATCATATTAACTCCACTTACTCAAGTAAGAGTACTGTTACACTGTACTATATATTACTCAAGTAAGAGTACTGTTACACTGTACTCTATATTACTCAAGTAAGAGTACTGTTACACTGTACTCTATATTACTCAAGTAAGAGTACTGTTACACTACTCTATATTACTCAAGTAAGAGTACTGTTACACTGTACTATATATTACTCAAGTAAGAGTACTGTTACACTGTACTATATATTGGTGTTCTTTGCCTTTTCAGGTGGATGGGGTGAACTTGGCCTGGTTTAGCTCGGACTTACCTCCTGAGTCTGAATAAGTGTGTCCAATGTGAGACAAACAGAGCGTTGAACCATCAGGGGCAGTGCTCTGGGTCAAGGGCACAAAGGCAGCCGCACAGAAAGGACACAACAGCAAGAGGGGACTACAGCTGTGGTTTATTTCAATGTATCAAGGTCCAGTAGGAGAATACTGTGTTGTGGCTATTTCTTTGCTGCCCATCTGATCCTCTCCTATCCACTCTGCATACTTTACATCCTCTGCATCTTCTGAGCCTCTCCTCTGGACTCTGCATCTGCTCTTCTGACCCTCTTTTTTTGTTTTTTTGTTTTTTTTGTTTTTGTTTATTTCATTCATAAAGTATAAAAAGACATCAACAGTGTCATAACATTACAAGAAATAAATGAAAGGGAGCAGAAAGAAGAGTAATCTTATGTTATCTGCCCCCGCTTTCCTTTTTCAGACAAAACATTAACACCGATAGTTACTATAAAATATTTCATCAATACATACAACTTAGTTTATTTTTTTTCTTACATACACATTGCACTGGATTTTTTTAATGCCATTATTGTACTTTGATTTCTTTGTCAAGATTATTCCATAAATTAACTCCTTTCACAGCGATGCTTCGCTCCATAACCTTGGTTCTTTTGTATCCTCTGTTCTTCTGTCGCTTTTCTCTGCATCGTCTGCTCCTTCAGTATTGCAGTAATAATAAAATATGCACTATGGTCTAGTGTCTGTCACCTGTCCCCACCTGTCCATGGAGACAAGCCAAGTTACAGGTCAGATCTGTGGACTCTGTGCACTGTGTGAATGTCTGTTGTTAAGGTATTTTTTGCAATAAAACCCGATGAAATAAATGAACAATGTGTTAACATTCTGGGCAAAACAATGATATCTTCCTAAGACAAGCAGGTGGTGGACCCCCAACCAGAAAAGTTAAATCCTCCCTCTTTAATTCTAAGTAGTACATTTGCTGCTATTGGTGGTTTTCAGAATGTGATGATGTTATAGTCTCAGATGGGACAGAGACAGATTTCTCTTGGTTATATTGTACTGTGGAAACTCCAAAAGGTAAAAGTACAAATGTTGAACCTGACCTGATTCTATTAGTGATTAGAACTCACTGTATTCATTTCAGCTGCCTCCATCTGTATGAAATATTATTGGTCTATTGATACTTTGCAGAGACATCACACTGGGGGTGTTATACATGCGTCTATATGGGTGGAATGTTCAGCAGTTACTGTGATGACACATCCTATTAGCAAACAGAGACACAAAACAGTTTTAAGATCATCTGAAAACTCTGATTGAATAGATGTAAAGATCACACTTTCAGAAGCCTGTGATCAGTCCGAGCGTTCATGGTTCTGTTTAGGAGTTTGATTTCAACAAAAAGGTGAGAGGGATTAACTGAAAAACTGTTGGCTGATGCTTGCTATTGTGACTGTAAGTTTATTTGAGAGGGACTTGTTTAACAGCACAAGGCTCATCTGTTGTAGTTCCAAATAATTAAACTCTAACTTAAGTAACAGAGATTCAGACAGAGCAGTGCCTTCAAGTTAACATCACGCTCCCTGGGAATGTGAATGTATCAGATGTAAAGTATCAATACTACAGAATATCGTGATGTCATCTGAGTTCTTTTCCTGAGTTCAGAGCCGCTCTGAGGTCTGCTGTGGTGTTCTTATCTGTGTGTGAGACACTGTGAGGTTTGGGTGTGTCCCCTCAGACTGATGTCAGATATGGACAGTCTATAGGCCACAGGGAGGAGTACTGCCAATACTGTGTGTACTCTGTGTACTCTGTGTACGGTACATGCTGGGGTCATGTAGGAACCCTTATCATAGACACACAGAGATAAAGAGAGTGGAGGGGGAGGAGAGAGGGAAGAGACAGAGAGAGGGAGGAGAGAGAGAGACAAAGAGAGAAAGAGAAGGGAGAGAGAGGCGAGGGGGAGGAGAGCAATATAGAGAGGGAGAGAGAGGGAGGAAGGGAGGAGAGACCATGTTCATGAGCAGATACAGAAGTCAGGCAAAAAAAACCTCAACTGTACATTACAATCCAAACTGTATTTGGATTTTACTGGTCTAAAGATGCACCATGTAACTTTTCCATCTTTTTCACCATCTAAAATTTGCTTTAAATGCTCCACAGTATGGCATTAAGTGTAACCATTGTTCCATTAATACAATTCTACAGTTTTTTTTAAACTGAACAAAACAAACAAAAGAAAGAAAAAGAAAAACATGTATTTGTACTGTGCCTGCTGTGTTACCTGCTGTAGTCCACTTGTGAAAATTAATAATAATGCCACACTATGGAACATTCAAAGTAAAGTGATAAAAGGTCACATTTAGCGCTTTTCCATCTTCAAGACTCAAAGCTCTTTACGTCAGTGAACCACTCACCCAGTCACACACACATTCACACACCAGTGTACACAGACACTAGGGGCCAGATGGGTTAAGTGTGTGTGGGTCAGTGGATCTGATCTCTAATCCTGCGTTCAGACCGTGGCATCAGGTTTACATGCAAAGTCTACAGGAGCTGTGTGTCTAGGCGAGTCCAGTGTTTCCGAGGCGCATTACAAGCGTTTACATGAGCATTCACCTACCACCTTCACCTGCCTCCTTCACCTGCCTCCTTCACCTGCCCCCTTCGAGCGTCGGTGCCACAGGAGTTTGGATTTGCTTCAGTGGCACTTGATGTAAGAAGTTTGACAAACACAGGTCTATGTCCAGATCTGTCCTCGTTTTTGTTTCAAACCATGAGTCAGGATCTTGTTTTAGTCTGAACTTTCAGCCCCGCTAAAAGCCCCGAGTCCTTTCTACGGCTATTGTCTGCAGCTGTTTCCTTATAGTTCTCATATCGCTACTGCTAATTGTGTTTTTGTTGTTACTGAAAGTGCATCATGACAGAATCAAGTGTCTGGGAAACTTGGTTACTCTTGGTTTCTTAGTAACACTGTACGTGATTGGACATTAAACTGTGACCTTCTGTATCAGTTGTTACGTGATATTATGCTGCCGTAATATCAGAGAGACTTTGAGCACCCAGTGTGGAGAGCAGGTCAAACAGATCACAGGCCTCGACAGCACCAACATCATCGAGGACAGGGGTTAGGTTTACAGTAACACCAACACATGGCGGTGCAAGCTGCGTCAGCCTACACCCGTCTGTCTGGGCTCCACACTCAGGTGATCCTGTCCCGAAGGTGAGCACAGGGGGACTGCAGCAGAACAGAGACACACACACACACACACACACGCACACACACACGCACACACACACGCACGCACACACACACACACACACACGCACACGCACGCACACGCACGCACACGCACGCACACACGCGCACACCCGCGCACACACACGCACACACACGCGCACACACCCACCCACACACACACACACACACGCACACACATGCTCTCAGGATATAGTCAGCTCTTGAACTCATAGCTCAGTCGGACTGACACTAACATCACTGACACTTGTCCGGTGTGTGGTCAAACATCTCACACAACACAGCCCCACCTGCCCTGCCAAGCCAGCACCACCAGGTCTCCATGTGGGATCTCTGTGGACAGACCCCAGAGGAGCTGGAGAATTACTTAGAATTACTGCAAAAAACTTAAAAGACAATGGTTTGGTTACAACCTGAGAAAACAACAACCTGAGAAAATGCTGTCAGATTTTTTTTTTAAATTATTATTATTATCCTTTATTATCCCTGTAGGGAAATTATCCTCTGCATTTGACCCATCCTTTCAGGAGCAGTGGGCAGCACATGAGGCGCCCGGGGACCCATCTCGCCCGGGGACCCATCTCACCCGGGGACCTCAGCTGGAGGATTTTTACCTATGGAGCATGTTTTTGGGTTGATGAATATATTTTACTTTTTTTTTTTCTTCTTTATCAATGTTAGCCACACACTACCTAATGTAAAGAACATTATCTTGAAAATAATACATGAAAATCAGTTACAGCACCTTTAATAAGAATGTACTTTTACTATTGAAATTAAAAAAGAAAAAGAAAAAACTCTATCTTCTGGAGGACCACGTCTCTGGTTTAAAAAGCATTCTCCACAGAGGCTGATTTCTGTGAGGGGCCCGAGTATTTTAAGTCCATTCTCCACGGCCTGATTCTGAAAAGACCTGAGATGCTGTTTGTCCCACCCTGAGGTCAGAGGTCACAGGGTCAGGAGGTCAGAGAGGGGGGCCTCCCATAAGAAAGGACAGGCTCCTCCCAAAAGCATTCAGCTATAGCTCAAGTTGAAACTCACTGTCACAGAGAGAGAAGAGAGAAAACAGAGAGAAGAAGAGGGGAAGAGGGGAGACAGATAGAGAGAGAGAAGAGGAGGGGAGAGAGAGGGGAGGAGCGGGAAGAGAGAGAAGAGGAGTGAAGGAAGAGAAAGAGAGAGAGAGAAGAGTAAGGAGGAGGGGAGAGAGGGAGTAAAAAGTAAGATAGAAGGAAACAGGATGAAGAGAGTGAGAGGGAAGAGAGAAAGAGAAAAAAGAGAGAAGGAAAGATGGGAGGGAAAGAGAGAGATAAATAGAAGAGATGGGAGGAGGGGAGAAAGAGAGTAAAAAAAGAAAAGGAAAAAGAGGGAAGAGTGAGAGAGAAAGAAGAGAGGGGAGTATGGGAGAAAGTAAAAAAGAGCGGAAGAGGGAAGGAATGGGCTCAGACTGTAGAGATCTACTACCTCAAATCCATGGGTTCAATGTGAAAAGTCCTGTTATCCAATAATGTGCTCTGCTCCATCCTCCAGGCTCTGCAGGGGCCTCTCTGTGATCCCTGACCCCACACAAGGCCTCCTGCCCTGGGTCACACTCAGAGGAGGGCCCCTGGGGCGGAGGTGGAGGAAAGGATGTCCAGAGGAGCGCTGTAAGAAAACTAGAAAGATAAATGAGGTCTAGAACAGACTAAACCAAGACTAGGGAAGTCTGAATGAGGCCTGAACCAGGACTAAAACAGAACGGAAACAAAAGCAAACCAGGACTAAACCAGGACTAAAGCAGGTATGTCGCAAAACTAAACCAGAACTGAACTGAACCAAAACTGAACCATGACTGAAACAGGCGTATGGACAGGATTAAACCAAGACTAAACCTGAAAAAACACTCTAAGGATAATAAAGCCTCTATTTTAGACTAACCCAACTGTCTGTTCTCTGAGCTCCATCCTCCAGGCTCAGCAGGGGCCTGTCTGTGATCCCTGACCCCAAGCGAGGCCTCCTGCCCTGGGTTGAACTTGGAGGAGCTTCCCTGGAGGGGAGGAGGATGAAAGACGAGGTCCAGAAGAGGATTAAAAATGCAATAGGGCTTTCTGTGTGGAGTCTGCATGTTCTCCTTGTGTCTGTGTGGGGTTTGCATGTTCTTCTTGTGTCTCTGGTTTCCTCCATCAACCCAAAACATGCACAGCAGGTAAAATCCTCCAGTGAAGTTAGTCCTGACCAAGACTAGCTCAAGATCTGGAGATGTGTATTTCTGTTTGTATTTATTTATTAAAAGGACAGTGCATATTAAAGACAAGATGGATCCTTTTCAAAAACACCAACTCTCCAACTCGAGCGTCTGTAGAGCTCTGGCCTCTGTCTGAAACCATGACATCCTCTAATTATATAAACTAGAACTAGAGCCAGACCCATGGTAAAAGCACTGGGTCAAGTGCACAGTTGTGTCAGGCAATTGTGAATCAGTAAAAGAGGACGCACACTTGAAGTCTTCCTCACACCAGCCTTACTTTGACTTGTGAATGTTTCACTTTTGCTCCTCTCCTCCTTCTCTCCTTCTCTGCTCCTCCTCTGTTCCTCCTCTCCTTTCTTCCTCTGCTCCTCCTCCTCTCCTTTGCTCCTCCTTTGTTACTCCTCTCTTCCTCCTCCCCTTTCTTCATCTGCTCCTCTCCTCTTCTCTTCCTCCTCCTCCTCCTCCTCTCATTTCTTCCTCTGCTCCTCCTCCTCTGTTACTCCTCTCTTCCTCCTCTCCTTTCTTCACCTGCTCCTCGTCCTCTCCCTACTCCTGTCTTCTTCTCCTCCTCTCCTTCTCCTCCTCTCCCACTCTTCTCCTCTGCTCCTCTCTTCCTCTGCTCCTCTGCTCTTTTGCTGCTCTCCTTCTCCCCCCTCTCTCTCCTTCTCCTCTCTTCTGTGTCTGTGGGAAAGCCGGGCTCTTATCAGTTTGTTTTGTCTGGACCTGTGCTGGAGTTTGACCCTCTCTCTGTCACTGCCACCCCCCCTCCTCCCTCTCTCTCCCTCTTTCAGTCCCTCCCTTTCCCTCTCTCTGTCATTCTTTCTCTCACCCATTTCATATCTCTTTCTTTCTCTCTCCTCTATCCTTTGCCTCCTCTCTCACTCAGCACTTTCCCTCTTTTCTCTCTTTCTCTCTTTATTCTTCCTTCTCCCTCACCACCCCTTAACCCACTCACCCTCTCATGCCGCTCTTCTCTCCCTTTTTTCATACCTCTCTCTCTCTCTTCCTCCCTCTCTCTCTCTTTCTCTTTCTTGTATGTTGTATTCACCGAAGGGTCAAAGTTTAACCTGTAAAGTGCAGTTCAGATCAGATATATCTCTCTCTCTCTTAGTCTTCCCCCCTTCCTCCGTCTCTTCTACCCCTCCCTCCGTCTCTCCCTCCCTCCTCCCCCTCTCTTCCTGTGTTGTTTTCACTGGGGGTCAAAGTTGAACCTGTGAAGTGGAGCTTGTGTTACAGACGACTGCACACCTTTTGTACATCACTGCAGGCTCCAGACAAAACAGAGAGAGGGGCCCGCTGTTGTGTCTGTAACAGGAATCGAACCTGCAACCTCCACTAACACAGGGAGGACATACACTCTCCACTCACAGAGATCAGGAGCCGAACCCCCAATCTCCGCACTGAGAGGAGGAGACAGGACAACCATGGGGCTGTCTCCATAGAGATGTTTTTGGGGTTTTCTGCTTTAGAATGTTCCGCAGTGTTGATTTATCTTGCATTTATTTCATTACAGATATTTTTATTGCTTAAAATAACTTGTATTCTTAGTGTGAGTGGGGTTGCCTCTCCACAGATCTAACTTGTAACTAAGCCTGGTGAAGACAAATGCATAGAGATAGATAATGTCATACTATGAAACATTAAAGCAGTAATATCTCTATGGAGACACACAGGCGGCTTGTTCTTCATCAGAAAAGTTGCACAGTGCACCTTTAATGTACTTTAAAGGGCTTATATTACAGAAAACTAACTCTTGTGAGTGTTAAGACATGTTAGAATGTTCTTCCTCAAAAACAGAGCTGGAGTTGTGTTTGTTTCATTCACATGTTTGAGTAACACTTTATTATTAGTCTGTCTACATCTCCAAAGCTCAAAACGCTCTGTTCCACCTTGTGATGTCATGAAGTGGTAGTTTTCAAGATAACACGTTGGCCATTCCAGGGCTGAAATCCTCCAAATGATTGTAGTAAAGGTGTGTGGAGTTTAAAAACACACTGGAGCACTTCCTGTATTACATCACAAGGTGGAACAGAGTGTTTTCTGTTTGAGAGAAGAACTCTGTGTGCAGGGTTTGTGTGTTAAACTTGTGTGAATGAAACAAAACACAACTCCAGGTCTGTCTGTGAGGAAACATTAAAACAGACGTCTACAGGCCCTTTAAATCTTGTATTAAAATGTGAGGCAGAAGTGGAGACGGTGGGAGGGGCCTCGTCTCGTCCACTGGTCACAGAATAATGATCACGTCTGATGTGATTGATTTAAGATCTGCCTCTGTCTCCAGGCGTCTGCTCCCGTACGGAGGGAGAGAGGGGGAGAGAGGAGGAGAAAAGAGGGGAGGAGAGGGTCTGCTTCTGTACAGAGGGGGGAGGAGGGAGAGAAGAGAAAATAGAGAAGTGAGGGAGAGAAGTGAGAGGAAGGAAGGGGAGATGGGGTGGACAAAGGGGGGGACAAGAGAGGAGAGGGATGGAGGTCGAAGGAGGATGAGAGAGGAGGGGGCTAGAGAGGAAAAGCGAGAGAAGAGAGGCAGAGGGAGAGAAGAAAGAGAGGGGGAAAGAGAGAGAAGACAAGAGAGAGGAGCGAAGGAGAGAGGAGATGGGGAGGAAAGATAGAGAGATGGGGCAGATAAAGAGAGGAAAAGAAAGGAGAGAGATGGGGGGTCATGATGAAAAGGTCAAACTTGCCTAATTCACCTTTATCACTGTGCAGTATTCTACCTTTATTTAGAAAGAAGGAGAGAGGAAGAGGGGGACAGAGAGATGAGAGGAGGGGTACGGGAGGAGAGACAGAGGAAAAAGGAGGATAGAGAGAAAGGGGGGGGCAAAAAGACAAAAAGGGGGCAGCGTGGAGGGAAGGAAGAGAGGGGGAGGAAGAAGGGAGTGAAAGACAAGAGACCAAGTGAGGAGAAAAACACTGGAAGAGGAGGAAGAGAGAGAGAGAAAGAAAGACACAGGAGTGAAGAAAGAAGGGAGGACTGAGAAGGAGAGGGAGAGAGAGAGGAAAAGAGAGAGAGCAGAAAGATGGAGAGAGGGACTGATAGATGAGGGAGAGAGGGGAAACAGGGCAAGAAAGATGGAGGGAGAGGAAGATAGAGGGAGGAAAAAGAAAGAGAATGAAAGAGAAGATAATGATTTAGAGAGAGGGGCTGTAAGAGGAAGTGGGGCAGAGGGGAGATGGGAGAGAAAGTGAAAATGAGGGAGAGAGGGAGGGAGGGATATGGTATAGAGGGTGTGGAGAGAGAGAGAGAGAGAGAGAGAGAGCGAGAGAGAGAGAGAGAGAGAGAGAGAGAGAGAGAGAGAGAGTGAAGGAGAAAGAGGAGAGACAGGCCCAGGGGCAGAAATTGATTTGGACCGGAGAGAAGGAAATGAGCAGAGAAAGAAAAATGTCCGAAGGTCGACAAGAGCGAGGGAGCAGGAGGAAAAGAGGAAGAGGAGGAGTCACGCAGGGGTCAGGGGTCGCGGGGGACAGGAAACAGGTTTAAGAACTAAATATTAAACAACATGTGTCACCTGTAGCAACAAAACAAAACAGGTTTCACTTTAAACGCACTTTCACTCAATACATACTTTCACTTTAGTACTTTTGGACAGTTATGGAGGATTCTAAAATACTAAATAAACCAAAGGTGAAAAGAGCTTTTCAATACTACTGCTTCATGACATCACAAGGTGGAACAGAGCGTTTTGAGGTTTGGAGACTAATAATAAAGGATTACTCAAACGTGTGAATAAAACAAAACACAAGGTAACAACATTATAGCATGAAGAGTCAATTTTGCATAATATAGGGCTTTTAATCGAATCATTTCAAGTGGTCAGTGATCAACTCGGGTCTTTTTAATTGCAAAGGTGTCCTCTGCATTTGACCCGTCCATCAGTGCCGCAGGAACAGAAGAGACAAAAAAGAACGGAGAATATACAGCTAACTCAGGACTGAACAAACAGACCAACCCACGGTCTGGCTACTGTCCAGCCAGAAGCACACGCTCTGACCAAACCTTACAGAGACGAGTGGACCTGGAGCTGTGTCCTGTCTCCCTGATTTCAGATAAGCGTGACTGACAGGCGGATTAACCAATCAGATAGACGCAGGCTCCGTTCGTGTCAAAACAAACATGGCAGCTTCCAAAAGGAGGTGAAAAAAGCGAGCAGACCCTTTTGGATTCAAACAGGATGTAGAAGGAACTGGCTGCTCAGGCAAAAATTGGTCAGAAAAGACAATTTAGGTGTTTGTCCAGTTACAAATCACATAAAAATCTAGTTACGATCATAAAGACTGGCCAGAGTGTGAAGTTTAAAGCAGCCCTCTGCCCTGACCGCGTAAACTCCCCAAAGCTCCCAAAATGTCTGCCTTTCATCAATATTAACCTGAGGAGGAAATGACCTGAATATTTAAGGTGATGGGCTAGCGGTCATTAGCATGAGCGTCTGAGCCACTTCCATAGACATACATTAGCCTAAGACAAGTCTGGCCTCAGGGGCAGGAGCAGGGTACGGCAGGACGGAGGGACAAAATACTGGACGAGTAAAGAACAAGAGCGATTAGCAATAAGATCAGACTACAGGCTTTATCGACTTATTTATGTGTGTGTGTGATAGGTTAGAATGGTACCATATGCCCCTAATACTATATAATGCCTAATAATGTCTATTTACAGTGATGCAGTTCATAATGTGATTTCATGCTAAGAGTTTAAAAACAGTAAAAGGTTTGCAATAAATATTAATTTACATAAGCCTTAAAAACAGTTAAATACAGTTAAAAGTCCATTAAAATGTTCTGTTTTGTTTTTCGGTGGCATTCCTGTCATTTTGTTCAAAGAAACTGTAATCATATCATCCGTGATCGACTACTAAGCCTGGGATCCTTTGTTTTGGTGATTTGTAATGCCTTCACCCACCACTTGGGGGATTTCGCGCTGTTTCTCCTCATTGCATTAAACTTCTGCATGAGAGAGGTAGCACGCAGATCACTCTTTGTGGCTCTTTCCCTTGTTTTCAGGTGAGGGGTACCAAATGTTACAAATGATTGTAAAATGATTGCATTAAACTTCTGCATGAGAGAGGTAGCACGCAGATCACTCTTTGTGGCTCTTTCCCTTGTTTTCAGAAGTGCAACATTCCCCATTTTCAGGGGTACAACATTTGGAGGCACCGCTGGGATTGCTGCTTACATGTTCGGTGTCCCCAGCCTGCACACCGTGGTCTAAGCCAGCTAAATTCCCCCCCCCCCCCACACCCAGGCAGACTGCAGTGAGGAAGGTGCTGCTGTTAAGGAGAGCTGGTATCTGTGTTCCAGTCCACGCGTCCTGAGGCCAACCAGAGATCGTCAGGAGCCGCAAAGACCATACAGCTCAGTGTCACCTGTACATGCCAAAGTTCCTCCTGTCTACTGCCAAGATGTCAGCGCTGGAGCAGCTAAGAGAACAAGTTGCGGGTGAAGTGCACACCTTGCCCAAATATCATTTAGTGTCCATCTGTGAGTTCCTGGGCATAGCAGACAAAATTAAAGCTAGCACAAAATCACGTTTGTCTCTGCTCACACATATCCTGATGTACATTGAGAGGGAAGAAGGGGAAGGACTCGAGGATGAAGGAATGGCAGAACTGTTGTTGCTGAATGATAAGATTGCTGAGATAATAAAAGTTGAAAATGTTTCACCAAAACAAAATGTAAATGAAAGAGAAGATTCAGGGCACAAAGAGCAGCCAGATGCTACTTCCCTGGTAACAGAGACAGTTAATGTAGTGAACAACGCAGTGGCACATTTCCAGCCCCAAACAACTAGCCGCCCTGTGAGTAGCACACCCAGTCACCAGCAACCAGCCCCCTATTGGCAAAAATATCAAAATATCAGGCCAAATAGGCGAGCCAGGCCAAAAAGATAAACTGACATTTTCCAGTCTTGCTCATCAGATAGAAAATGGACTGAACAGAGGCTACACAGAGCTTGACATTGTAGATGCTGTCATTAGAGCGATTTTGCCAGGTCTACAGCTACGCAGCTACCTGGAGGGGAAGGCCCAGCTCACCTTGCCTACTCTTCGCCGCATCCTCCGCTCTCATTTCCAGGAGAAGAGTGCCACTGAACTCTACAAACAACTTGCTTCAGAGGTACAGAACTCCAAAGAAACTGCTCAGAGTTTCCTTATGAGAGTTTTAGATTTAAAACAGAAAGTCTTATTTGCATCCCAAGAGTCAGAGTCAGGTCTTAAGTATGACCCAGCACTAGTACAGCGTATGTGCTTACACACCATACTTACAGGCCTTCAGAGTGACAGTGTCAGGCTAGACATGCAGCCACTCCTGTTAGACTCTGAGACACCAGATGAGCTCTTGTTAGAGAGGTTGAACATGGCTTGTGCTAATGAAGCAGAGAGAAAAAACAAGAAAAGGTGTTTAGCCTCACAGTCAGCTACTAGCGTGAGTGCAGTCCAGTCAGAGGATACAGTACCTGTTAAGAATCAGGTAAAAGAGGTTAAATCTAAAATACCTCCTGAACTGTTTATTGAGCTAGCAGAGTTGAAGACAGGTGTAGCCTCCCTGAAAGGTCTCAGTGCAGAGATAGCTCAGATTAAAGAAACGCTACAACAGCCAGTGTCTAGTCCTCAGTTATATGCCCCGCCACCAGTTATGCAGCATGATAGGGACCCCCAACAACAGTTCTATAGCTATCAGGGCCCCCGCCAAAGACCACCACCCCCTCAGTATTCAGCGCAGCACTATCCAAGCCGCCCAACTCGTCGAGAGAGGAGGTGCCATGTCTGTCAGCAAACCGGAGCCAACGAACGCTGCACACACTGCTACCTCTGTGGAAGTGGAGAACACTTCCAAGCTGGATGCAAAATAAGAGATACAAGACCATTTAGAGAGAGACATTTAAACAGGCAATGGTTACCACTGAGGGACGAGTGTTAACCATCGCTCATAACAAGTCCCAACAATGTGCAAGCTGCAAACAAGAACACTCAGAGCAAAGCCTGAGACAGTGTTCAGTATGTAAAAATACACTGTACTGTTCCAAAGCATGCCAAAAACAACATTGGGATGAGCACAAGAGACAATGCACTGGGCTAAAGACAAACAATGGAAATGAGACTGCCCATATCCCACTGCCACCAGCCCAGGTGTACACCCCTCACAGAGTAACATCTCTGGTGGGCAGACAGTGTTTGGTCGAGTGTCTCCTGGATGGCCACAGACTCCAGGCTCTATGGGATTCTGGCTCACAAGTGTCAATCATTGATGAGAGGTGGAAAGAGGACTATCTGCCGCATGTAAAGCTGAAGGATGTTGCAGAGATCATGGACTCAACTGAACTGAGCCTGACCGCAGCTAATGGGACCAGCATGCCATACCTCGGATGGATCGAGACTACCTTCCAACTTGCTTCTAGAACAGAACCACCTCAGAAAATCATAATTCCCATGCTAGTAATGAAAGGTAGCTACCTGTCATACCCCATTATAGGTTACAATGTTATTGAATACATCCTGAATAAGACTGAAAAAGCTAGGGTGTTTAGTATAGTGAGAAAAGCATTCCCCAGCCTCAAAAGAAACAAGGTGAAAGCTTTTATTCAGGCTGTCAGTGCAGATGCAGTAGACGAGTTTAAAGTAAAAACTAAAAAAGACTGTATTACTGTACCTAAACAAAGTCACATTCAAGTTGAGTGCCGTGTAGCTGCACAGCCATTTAAACAGGACATGACTATGCTATTTGAGCCAGATTTAAATCCACAGTGGCCAGACAATCTTGAGTTCTTTGACACCCTGGTTAAAATTAAAAAGGGCACCTTGCCAGTCATAACAGTAGATGTCTCTAATCCTACTGACCATGACATTGTCCTTGTAGGCCGTACAGTAGTTGGCACAGTGCAGACTATTACTGCTGTCTTACCTGCCCAGATGTTTGAAAAAGTTACTGTAGCTGCAGTTAATCCCACAAGTACACAGCCACCATGTAGCCCTAGTGAAAAGTGGGACCCACCAGCAGATCTCAGCCACCTTAGTGAAGAACAGAGAGTAATAGTCAAGCAAATGCTTAGAGAGGAATGTGACTCTTTCTCTAAAACGGACAATGACATAGGCTGCATTGAAAATCTAAAAATGACTATTTCACTCAAAGACAATGAGCCCGTCAAACGCACATATATATCAGTGCCACGCCCGCTCTTCCAAGAGATGAAAAATTATTTACATGATCTAATAGCACAGGGCTGGGTCAGAAAGTCAAACTCCTCATACTCCTCACCAGTCGTGTGCGTTAGAAAGAAAGATGGTACTTTAAGACTATGCATAGATTATAGAGACTTAAATAGAAAAACCCATCCCGACCGCCAGCCTATCCCTCGTGTCCAGGATATTATGGACAGTTTAGGTGGCAACTCCTGGTTCTCACTGTTGGATCAGGGGAAAGCGTACCACCAGGGGTTCATGTCAGAAGAAAGCCGCCCACTCACTGCTTTCGTGACCCCCTGGGGACTGTATGAGTGGATACGCATTCCCTTCGGACTGATGAATGCTCCTGCAGCTTTTCAGCGCTGCATGGAGGAGTGTTTGGATGGACTCCGTGACAACATCTGCATCCCTTACCTGGACGACACATTGGTCTACAGCAAAACCTTCAAAGATCATGTGGAGGATGTGAGAAAAGTTCTGCAGCAATTAAGAGGATTTGGTATCAAACTTAAGCCAAGTAAGTGTGACATCTTTAAATCTGAAGTGCACTATTTAGGTAGAATAGTGTCAGCAGAGGGCAGCAGAGTTGATCCTGCAGATTTTGAAGCAGTAAGAGCATTTAAAAACATCAAACCAAAAACTGTTGGCCAGCTCAGAAAAATATTAGGCCTTCTGTCATACTACAGACAATACATTAAAGACTTTTCCAGGAAAGCAAGCTGTCTGTATGGACTATTAAAAGCTGACAAAGACACAGAGACTTTAAACACCATGAAAGCAACAAAGACAAAACAAAAGAAAGCAAGTCAAGTTGTGCCCTCAACGAAACAAATAGAGTGGACTAACCAACACCAAAGTGCACTTGAGGAACTAATAGACTGTTTGCTCAACCCACCAGTGCTGGGCTTCCCAGACTTCACACAGCCGTTTATTGTACACACTGACGCCTCACACAAGGGACTAGGTGCAGTGCTGTACCAAAAACAGAATGATAAGCTGCGTGTTATTGCTTATGGCTCACGCACATTGACGGCAGCTGAAAAGAACTACCATTTCCATGCAGGAAAGCTAGGGTTTTTAGCTTTAAAGTGGGCTATCACAGACAAATTTAGAGACTACTTATACTATGCCCCAACATTCACAGTATTTAGCGACAACAATCCGCTAACATACATTTTGTCTACTGCTAAACTGAACGCAACAACATCCAGATGGGTTGCAGAGCTCGCTGACTTTCACTTCACTATTAAGTACAAACCAGGAAGAGAAAATACTGATGCTGATGCTTTATCAAGAATGCCCCTTGATGTAGAGACACTATTGAAAGACTGTTCTGAGGAACTTCCTCCTGACTCCATTGCAGCTGCTATTCAGGCCGTTGAGGCGCAAAAAGACACTCCTGCTACGTGGACACTATCAGCAGCAGCCATGTCAGTCACAGCACAAGGTGAGCCAACTGAAGTGTCATACACAGCCATACCAAAAGAACAGTTACTCCAAGCGCAAAAGACTGATCCTGTTATTAGCCCTGTATTACAGCGCAAACAGTCAGAATCAAAGCCACTAACCAAAGAGCTCAAAACATTCAGTCTAAAAACAAAATGTCTGTTCAGAGAATGGGACAAGCTAGTGCTAAATAGTGATGGTATTCTGTATAGAACTACTTCTGCCCGCAAACAGTTGGTCCTGCCAGAACAGTTTAGAAAGACAGTGCTTGAAGAGTTGCACAATAACATGGGCCATCAAGGTGTTGACCGCACAGTGTCTTTAATACGGGACCGCTTCTTCTGGCCATACATGCAGTCAGATATTGAGCATTATGTGACCAAAGTTTGTTCCTGTGTCAAACAGAAAAAGCCCAGTCGTGACACAAGAGCCCCTTTGACAAACATAGTAACAACACAACCCTTTGAACTTGTGTGCATAGACTTTCTTCACCTGGATAAATGCAAAGGTGGTTATGAATATATATTAGTGATAGTTGATCACTTCACACGCTTTGCACAAGCCTATGCCACTACCTCAAAGTCAGGGAAAACTGCCGCTAACCTCATATTCAATGACTATGCCCTGAAATTTGGCTTTCCCTGTCGCATTCACCATGACCAAGGTGGTGAATTCGAAAACCAGTTATTCACTCAGCTAAAAAGACTCAGTGGTATGACCGGCTCCAGAACAACGCCCTATCACCCGATGGGGAATGGTCAAGTAGAACGCATGAACAGGACATTGTTACAAATGCTTAAGACATTAACTGAAACACAAAAAGCTAACTGGAAGGAATCTATCAACAAGCTGATGTACTCTTATAACTGTACACGCTGTGAAGTGACTGGTTATTCCCCATTTTATCTACTGTTCGGACAGTCACCCAGGTTACCAGTAGATATGCTTTTTGGACTGTATTCAGATTCAAGTTTTAGTGACCACAGAGACTATGTTGACAAATGGAGAAAAGGCATGGAAGAAGCATATGCCATTGCAAACGAGAGGTTAATGTCACAACCAAGACTACCCCAAAGAGAAGCACTTATGAATGTAAAAGCCATAAGTGAGTCAATTTGAGGTCATCTGAATGTGTATAATAAAAAGCAATCTTTAGTTTGATGTACAATGTCTTGCACAGCCGTCCCAACAAGTAGCACTTACTCAAGTCAAGATACAAGTCAATGCTCCAGTTGGGTCAGTGACACAGCCTTCCAGTGAACCAGATCTTCCCATCAAGTGTATGCTTTCCACAGGATCCTCTTCGAGTGTCTTCATGGCTGCCTCAGCTGAGTTGTGCTATCTTAGGTGAAGGATTCTCCAATATAAGCACGGTATGCCATTTGAATTCACTATAGCCCCACCTTCTATTCAGTGTCCCAACGACTGTGGTAATGGCCAGTCTGGCAGTGTGTTCTCATTGTGTAGTCAATTTACATATAAGCCATCAACAAAGCGGTTTCTGCAGAGGCAAAACAACCGGGAATAAATACATGTATGTGTATGAACTGTTAATTAATCAACATTTGAAAATATACAATGCATATATTTTGATGATAAAGCCAGCAACACTACCCCAACAAATAGCACTTACTGCATTTACAAGTCAAGTCAGTGCTTTTGTCAGAGTAATGTGAATGACTGTGTACAATGAAATCTTCATAGTAACTTTCCTATAGTTGTTGAAGTTAATGTCACAACCAAGACTACCCCAAAGAGAAGCACTTATGAATGTTAGTTGTGTCTCATGAAGAGGATCATGATGAGAGCAGACACTTTAATGGGAAAATCTTGGTTCACTGGACGTCTGTGTCACTGACCCAACTTGAGCATTGACTTGTATCTTGATTTGAGTAAGTGCTACTTGTTGGGACGGCTGTGCAAGACATTGTACATCAAACTAAAGATTGCTTTTTATTATACACATTCAGATTACCTCAAATTGACTCACTTATGGCTTTTACATTCATAAGTCACATTACTCTGACAAAAGCACTGACTTGACTTGTAAATGCAGTAAGTGCTATTTGTTGGGGTAGTGTTGCTGGCTTTATCATCAAAATATATGCATTGTATATTTTCAAATGTTGATTAATTAACAGTTCATACACATACATGTACCGTATTTTCCGGACTATAAGCCGCTACTTTTTTCTCACACTTTGAACCCTGCGGTTTATACAACGATGCGGCTAATATATGGACGGATTATTCGTCTATGAACACAGCGGATGCGCGCGCAGCTTGAGTGCAGAAAGAAAGCATCTGAAAAAAGTAAAAGATATTATGAAACAAAAGTGAGAAGTTCGGTGTTACAGCCTGGTGAGAGAGTTCTGGTCAAGAACCTGACACCAAGGGGAGGGCCAGGGAAACTCAGAGACTATTGGGAAGACACTATCCATACAGTCGTCAGACAAATGGGGCCGGATCTCCCAATTTATGAGGTGAGACCAGAGAGGGGCAAAGGACGCTCTAGAGTGCTGCACAGAAATTTACTTATGTCATGTGACCACTTACCTTTTGAACCAGACCCACAAAAAGACAATCCTGTAAAATAGAAAAAGACAGACAAACCTGCTCCAGATATTCAAGTGTCTGATGATGATGAGAGTGGTGATGAGTATAGCTGTTACTATGCACCACCTCAGCCCTCTGTGCCCCAGACACCAGAACCTCCTGCTGAAACAAGACAACCTGCAGTAGTGAGACTTCAGCCTCCAGTACCAGCCCCTGCTGCACCACTAGAAACCCCTGGTGGAGACCAACTGGTCGCGCCTGATCCTGCTACTGAGGAGACAACTCGTGAGAAGGATGCAGCTGCTGGTGATCCACCGGCCCCTCCATCGCCTGCTGCACCTGAGGGACCCGAGGAGCTACCGTCCCAGCGCCCTCAACGAGAGAGATACCCACCGAGACGGATGACCTATGACCACCTGGGCACCCCATCCTGCTTCAGTGTCCAGCCTGCACCACCGATGCTGCCTGTGTATCCAGGTCTAGTCCCGTGGTTTCCCACTCTACAGCCATACTATACACAGCTCTTTGGTATGTATGGACCACAGCAAACGCGGGTTGACACTTCTCCAAGGATGATGTAAGAACCGTACTTACAGACTGTCATCAAGACTTTTCCTTTTATGGATTATAAACACAGACAATAGACTGTAATTGTGAAGGATTCACATGGACTGGTTATTGACTCTATAGTCTTTGGTCTTCAGCTTTGGACTGTGGTGAAACAGTGGTTAAAGTCCACAGATATGGGTTGCTCTTGAGTTTATGGACTAATGGGTAAACGTGGACTGTACAGAAGATGGTGTATTTGTTGGTATAATGTTGGGACGACATTTTTCAAGTGGGGGAGAGTGTGATAGGTTAGAATGGTACTATATGCCCCTAATACTATATAATGCCTAATAATGTTTATTTACAGTGATGCAGTTCATAATGTGATTTCATGCTAAGAGTTTAAAAACAGTAAAAGGTTTGCAATAAATATTAATTTACATAAGCCTTAAAAACAGTTAAATACAGTTAAAAGTCCATTAAAATGTTCTGTTTTGTTTTTCGGTGGCATTCCTGTCATTTTGTTCAAAGAAACTGTAATCATATCATCCGTGATCGACTACTAAGCCTGGGATCCTTTGTTTTGGTGATTTGTAATGCCTTCACCCACCACTTGGGGGATTTCGCGCTGTTTCTCCTCATTGCATTAAACTTCTGCATGAGAGAGGTAGCACGCAGATCACTCTTTGTGGCTCTTTCCCTTGTTTTCAGAAGTGCAACATTCCCCATTTTCAGGGGTACAACATGTGTCCCAGAGTTTGAATCTACTTTTCTGTTATAAAACAGTTGTAACTTCATAAATACCTGGATTTGGGTTTTGTTTTTTATTTTTTCCTCCTCATTTAAGTAACCCTGCATCAGTCTGTCTCCTCATCCTCTTTATTTATCTATTTATTCTTTTTATTATTATTACAGTACTCTCCTCTCTCTCCTGCCCTCTCTCCTCTCTCTCTCTCCCCTCCTTGCCCTCTCTCCTTTCTGTCTTTTTTCTCTCTGTCCCCTCCTGGCCTTCTATCCTGTCTCTCCTCTCTCTCCCCTCCCTGCCCTGTCTTTTCTCTATCTCTTTCTTCTTTCCCTGCCTTCTCCCCTCTCTTTCTTTTTTCTCTCTCTCCCCTCCCTGTGTGCTCTCCTCTTTCTCCCCTCCCTGCCCTCTTTTTTCCCTCTATCCCCTCTGTGCCCTCTCTCCCTCTATTTAATCTCCCTACCCCCTCTCCTCTTTTTCTTCTCTCTCTCCCTTCCCTGCCCGCTCTCCTCTTTTTCTTTCTTTCTTTCTTTCTTTCTTTCTTTCTTTCTTTCTTTCTTTCTTTCTTTCTTTCTTTCTTTCTTTTCTCTCTCCCCTCCCTGCTCTCAGGAATCAAACCCACAACCTTCTTGCAGTGATTATTGCTAGCCACTGAACCACCGTGCCGACCTGTCTCTCCTCTGTCTCCTGTCTCTCCTTCTGTTCTGTCTGTCTTTCCTCTGTCTCCTGTCTCTCCTTCTGTCCTCTCTGTCTTTCCTCTCTTTCCCTCTCTCTTTTTTCTGCATTATAAATAAAACACACATTACAATGATTTTACATCTGTTTAAATGATCTTAAACATCCTAATTATTCAACAGGATGAGTTCATACGTGCTTTTCACAACTCTCACAGGCCAGAGTGGAGTTTTGCTGTCATAATAAAGATAATAACAACCAGCATGCTAACGCGCACTTCCTGATTATCAGACAATAAAAGGATTTATAATTAAATGCTGATGGTGTAAACTCTGGACTCTGGTCTGGTCTGATACAGAGGCCCATGTCCCCTGGTCCTCTCCCGGGCCCCACAAATGAGCTTTATTATTATGGGATGTCCTATGGAAGGATAGACCCAGACTGAGGACAGACTGGACCAGAGCCAGAGAGAGAGAAACAGAGAGAGAGAGAGAGAGAGAGAGAGAGAGAGAGAGAGAGAGAAGAGGGAGAGAGTAGAGAGAGAGAGAGACAGAAAGAGAGAGAAGAGAGAGAAGAGAAAGGAGAGAGAGAGAGGGGGGGGGGGGGAGGAAGAGAGAAGAGAGAGAGAAGGGAGAGAGAGGGTGGAGGAAGAGAGGGAGAGAGAGGGAAGAGAAAGGACAGAGAGAGAGGAGGAAGAGAGGGAAAAGGGGAGAGAAGGGAGAGAGGGTGAGAGAGGGGAGAGAAAGGAGAGAGAGAAGAGAAGGGAGAGAGGGTGAGAAAAGAGAGAGAGGAGAGAAGGGAGAGAGAGGAGAGAGAGGAGAGAAGGGAGAGAGAGGAGAGAGGGGAGAGAGAGAGAAGAGAAGGTGAGAGAGGGGAGAGAAAGGCGAGAGAGAGGAAGAGAGAGAGAAAGGGGAATGAAAGGCGAGAAGGGAGAGAGAAGAAGGGGTGAAAGGGGCAGAAGGGGAGGAGAGGATCATATTTTATTCATAATATGTGAATAATCGTCACGAGCTCTAGTGTGTGTGAGTGCCTGGACATGTGTGTGACCCTCATATCAGTCCAACATGAACAATATATAGACTTTACATTTAAATGAGAACATTCATCTGCTTTATTCTGTCTGTTTTTGTCATTAAAGAGACACAACCAGGAAGTCACTATTGTTTTTGAATCATCTGGGATACAGTGATTAAAGATGTGTGCAGAGAGAGAGCAGAGGTCTATAGAACTCTTTAAGAGACTCACTGTTTTTAAAGAAATCTGCAAACTCCCGAGCCACAAATGTCGAACCTTCTCATTATTAAAGTCCTTTCTCCTGACTAATATCACGTCTTTGAGGTTGAATAATGGCCATCGATACTCAATAGCGATTCTGATCCCACGATGACACTAAAAACACTCTTTCTTTAGACGACAGAATATGATTTTCAACATGGTAGTACTTTCTTTTCTATTACCATGTGTCCTTATATGTGTGTAATCCTCAGTGGTCCTGTAGGTTCCATAGTGCTCCATGGGTGTATACTAGTCTATGTGCTCTTATACTTGTTCTGATACAGCTACACATCATTCTAAAGACATTCAGGAAAAGTTCAAACTAGTTGCAATTCTAGTTTTAGTATCGATTAGTATCTGATTTTCAATAATTTTGACAGCCCTACCTGCAGCTCACTTTAAACTCTAGAGCTTCTACGCTGTTGTTTTGCCTCTCCTGCAGAGTTACTGGATCTGACACTTACAGATAGACTTGGTCCCTGCTCTCCCTCGTGTTTCTGTGTGGAGATGCATTGACCTAATTCTCCTCACATGTTTTGCTTATTCTGCTCATTGTTTCAGGCCGACTTTGTGCTTCACAGATGTCGTGTCTCACCTCGCACCTGCCGCGTGACGGACAGGTGAAATGTGCACCTGCCGCGGTGATTGACAGGTGAAATGTGACCCTGTTGTGCCTCTTTGTGGACAGCAACTAACAAACAAACAACTGATACTCTAAATACAGGAACAACAGTACAACGTGAGAATGTGTGAGATACATGTCAGTTACACTACAGCTACTGTACCGTCTTTACATTTGGCTTAAAGCGGACCTGTTCTGCAAAATGGACTTTTCAGGCCTTTTAACCATGATACAGTAGTTTCCCCTCACCATTTACGCACCTGAAGTTGTATTTGGAGTGATTTGTGCATGTTTGAGTCATCTTTAATCATTTTGCTGATCAACTCCAGTTTTCACTTCCTTCCTTCTCCAATTCTATTTTTACCTCCGCCAAGGAGGTTATGTTTTCGCCTGAGTCTGTCTGTTTGTTTGTTTGTTTGTTTGATAGTTAGCAAGATAACTCAAAAAGTTATGGATGGATCTTGATGAAATTTTCAGGAAATGTTCCTAATGGTAAATCCAACAGATGATTCAATTTTGGTGATGATCCAGAAGAAATCCTGGATTCTGGATCACTTTGAAAACTGAGCTGCTTGGCGGAGGTCTGCGCTCTGAGTGCTTTTCTAGTCTTAATCAGTGATACACGTAGGATTAGGCAGCGTCATGTACAGTCCCTGACAAAAGTCTTGTCGCTTATCCATTTTGTAGAAACAAAAGCTTATAACCTGACTTTAAATTAATCGATTGGTTTTAGAAATGTCTCATATGAAAGCTAAAACCCTCCCAAATTATGCTCAATATACTAAAATAAATTTGCTTCACTGAAGAAAGATTGATCATTTAATGAACACAGAAAGGTCAGATTTTGGCAAGACAAAAGTCTTGTCGCCTTGTCATATGATGCACCCAATCCTAGATTACAGCCTCACCTGTGATCAGTTACTGATCAATCAATTAGTGGGTGTGTATAAAAAGAACCCCAGCACACCAGACCTTCACATCAACTGCAACTTGACCTCTGACAACATGCCTAAGATCCACCCTGAGACCAAAGCGTTAATTATCAAGAGGCTGAAGACCAGATCCACTGCTGAGGTGGCTGACACCTTCAATGTGTCTCAGCGTCAAGTACAAAGAATAAGAAAAAGATCTGAAAAGACTGGAGATGTTTTTGACAAGCCCAGGTCCGGCAGACCCCGCAAGACAACTGCTCGGGAGGACCGTTTGTTGATTCGAAAATCCAAGGCCAGCCCCTTTTCCACTGCAGCAGAGCTCCACCAGGCCTGGTCACCTCAAGTCCCTGTGTCAACCACAACAGTTTGTAGAATTCTGTCTCGAAATGGCCTCCATGGTCGAATCAGTGCACAGAAACCAGCACTAAACAAAAGGCAATTAAAAAACACCCAGGCCCACAGCCTGCTAAAAGGATGGACACTGGAAAAGTGGCAGAAGGTGGATTTCTCAGATGAATCCTCGGTTGAATTACATCACAGCCGCCGCAAATATTGCAGGAGACCTACTGGAGCCCGCATGGATCCAAGATTCACCCAGAAAACAGTTAAGTTTGGTGGCGGAAAAATCATGGTCTGGGGTTACATCCAGTATGGGGGTGTGTGAGACATTTGCAGGGTGGAAGGCAATATCAATAGCCTAAAATATCAAGAAGTATTAGCTACCTCTTACATTCCCAACCATAAAAGGGGTCAAATTTTGCAGCAGGATGGTGCTCCATCGCATACTTGTATCTCTACATCAAAGTTCCTCAAGGCGAAGAAGATCAAGGTGCTCCAGGACTGGCCAGCCCAGTCACCAGACATGAACATCATTGAGCATGTCTGGGGTAGAATGAAAGAGGAAGCATGGAAGGCAAAACCAAAGAATCTTGATGAACTCTGGGAGGCATGTAAGACTGCTTTCTTTGCTATTCCTGATGACTTCATCAACAAATTGTATGAATCATTGTCGAACCGCATGGATGCAGTCCTTCAAGCTCATGGAAGTCATACAAGATATTAAATATGGATCTCACAGCACCACTACTTAATTCACTGACGTTATGCAACATATTTCTGTATTTGAAGTAAATTATTTGTTCAATTTTCTGTAGGCGACAAGACTTTTGTCTTGCTAAAATCTGACCTTTCTGTGTTCATTAAATGATCAATCTTTCTTCAGTGAAGCAAATTTATTTTAATATATTGAGCATAATTTGGGAGGGTTTTAGCTTTCATGTGAGACATTTCTAAAACCAATCGATTAATTTAAAGTCAGGTTATAAGCTTTTGTTTCTACAAAATGGATAAGCGACAAGACTTTTGTCAGGGACTGTAGTCATTTTGGTACATATGGAAAAACCCACTGCTCGCTAATGTGATGTGCATCTATCCATAGGAGGGGCCCACAGCATGCAACGTTTTGTTGTCATGATGTTTACGGTGACGTCAGCTCCTACTGGACACCACAGTTTTCTAACGCAAAAGTCAGTGGCTTTGTTTCTTTTATTAAGTCATTTTAATAATAATAATAATAATAATAATAATAATAATAATAATAATACATCAGACTTGTATAGCGCTTTTTTGGACACTCAAAGACACTTAAAATAGGAAGTAACACTGTAGGAAACTGGGGGAATCATGGGGGAAATGCAGCTTGAACAGGTGAGTTTTTAGTCGTGATTTGAAGTGCTGCAGAGAGTCCGAGTTCCTGATGAATTTTGGGAGAGAGTTCCAGAGTGAGGGGGCGGCAGCAGTGAAGGCTCGGTCCCCCAGGGTCCGGTGCTTTGTCTTGGTGAGGGGAGTGAGGAGGTTCTTTGTCCTGGTGAGGGGAGTGAGAAGGTTCTTTGTCCTGGTGAAGGGAGTGAGGAGGTTGGTGGTGGGTGGGACAGTGCTGACGGAGGAGGTCAGTGAGACGGGGACGGGCCAGGTTATGGAGGGACTTGTAGGTGATGAGGAGAACCTTATATTGAATGCGGTGTTCTACGGGGAGCCAGTGGAGTTGCTTGAGGACAGGAGTGATGTGATCTCTGGAGCAGGTGTGGGCAAGGAGGCGGGCGACGGAGTTCTGGATGTATTGCAGTTTTTGGAGGTGGGTGGAGGGGAGACCGTACAGAAGGCTATTGCATTTAAGGTCAATATTGCAATTTAAAATGTCCAAATTATAACAGAATTATCCACGGGCGTCAGAGATTACAACTATAAAACAGATACATGCACAATAAGGTCTTCTTTCAGGTCTAGTTTTCCCTAATTTCTCCAAATGCAGGTTTATAGGGCGGCACAACATATCACAAGAAAATTCATATCACAACAGTTAGTGCATTAACACTAGCTAAGAGAAAATCACAGTTTTTTTATGAAAATATATGTAATTTATCATTATCCTCAGAAAAAAACAAAACAACAACAACAACAAAAAAAAGAAAACCTTGAAATTATTGCATTACTATTGGTCTTGTTGTACCTAACAGCCATATTGGAGTGTTTTCACATATTTTGCAGCCCTGTTTATCATTTTAATTTCAGGTTGGACACAGAGGCAGTTCCATAACTGTTAGCAGCCAATAAACCAGGTCCAAAGCATGTATAATTTACACAATAATTCATATCAGAAGATTAAATTTTTGAAAATATGTTTATTTTGTTAGATGCTGGTTTTACTATCAAACTGCCCCCTCTCTTCACCTTTCCTCTGTCCTCTTTCTTCTGCCCCCCTTTATTTGCCCCAGGCCTGTGAACTTAATGTATTCTAATTTACCCCCATCATTAACCATCTTCTGTACCCCAGTGTCTGCCTGCTCCCTTCTTTTTGTCTTATCCTGGTTTAGTTTTCTTAAAGGTGAAGGTTCCCATGTCTTTCCATCTGCTCCTCTGCTCTCCACAAACAACTCCATATTTCATTCGTTCATTAAACTCACATCCAGACACATTAAACTGGTGTGAGAGAGACAGTGGAGCAGACAGGAGCAGGCTAGCCTTTGTCATGCTAACCGGGGTCACGGGGCTAACCACTCTGCCGCTAAACCCGGGTCTGAAGCAGGCTAACCACTCTGCCGCTGGTGCTGGCTCTGAGAGGATTCTTCTTACTGGCGGTGTGATGCGTCTATGGTGTTGATACTTTGCACTGACGCTACGCCAGGGGTGTTTTACATGTATGTCTAATGGTGGAATATTTAGCAGTTACCATGGTGACACCACGCACACATTAGCAAATACAGACATAGATGTTTTAATATAGTCTGAAAACTCAAGAAAAAAAATTGATTTAAACAGCATGTTTTCATTTTCCTGTGATCAGTCCGAGCGTTCATGGTCCTGTTTAGGAGTTTGATTTTCAACAAAAAGGTGAGAGGAACTAACTGAAAAAGTGTAATTTTATATGTGAGAGACTTGTTTAATAGCACAAATCAGCTCACCTGCTGTAGTTCCAGATAAACCAACTCTTTCTGGTCAGATTGTGCTAAAATAAAGATCAGATTAAAGTCTAACCTGAGTAACAGAGCTTCTAACAGAGCAGTGCCTTCAGTTAGCTTCATGCCTCCAGGGAATGTTGATGACATCTGTTGCAAAGTATCAATATTGTGTGTATAGAAATGGCTGATGATTTTGGATGATTTCTTTACAGTGCACTGGAGTTTGGTGAGTGAGTGTCCACGTGACTGTACCAGGAAACTGGAGGAGGAGGAGGAGGCTGTTCCTGATGCCAAATAGACTATTTTATTGGCTTTTTTTTGTAGATTTGTAAAATGTTGCTTCCATTTCAGTGCATTATTGATGTGTGCACCAAGGAATTTGTAGAAATCGGTGATGTTATGTTTTCAGTGCCAACGGTGTTTTTGGTGATGGTGACCCTGAGAAGTCCCGTATGATCATTTGTTTGTTTGTGATGTGTTGAGCTGGAGGGTGTTGATTTGACACAGTAGTGATTTTCACTGTAGTCACAGATGAGTCCAGTTTTAGTTGTGTCATCTGTGTAATTATTAGAATAACGGGGGTGGAGCCAGAATCATGAGTGGATGTCAGTCTGTTAGTCCTCAGGTCTCTTCAAATGCAGTGTTAAAGTTTATAGATGGCATCATACACTGGGTTTTTTACACTTTTAGACACAAACCTGAGCCAGTAGAGAATGCTAAATGCTAAATGTGTGACTTCACCCACTGTGTTTGGCTCCAGTCAAATGAAGCTCACGAGGCTAGCAGTTATAGAAGCAAATTTGGAGCTGAGGACCAAATTAGGAATAGAACAATGGTGAAATAAAAACCCCAAGATCACGTAGAGTGGGTAGAGCGGGTTGAAAGACCTGAGCTTTATCAGGAAGCAGACTCTACTTCCTGAGAAAGCTCAGGTCTTTAAATGTGTGCAGAAAGTTCCTGGAGATCTTCTCCCAATCTGTGGAGGCCAGCGCGCTGTACTTCGCTGTGGTTCTGCTGGGGGAGCGGCACCAGTAAAAGGGACATGGGGCGGATTGACAAACTACTCTGTAAAGCTGGACACGTGATCGGCTGTGAACTGGAGACATTTGTCACAGTGAGGGACAGGAGGTCACTGGACAAACTGCTCTTCATCATGGACACTCCTGCTCACCCACTGCACCAGACTATAGAGGGACAGAGGAGATAATACTCCCTACAACTGTACAACTCACCCACTGCACCAGACTATAGAGGGACAGAGGAGATAATACTCCCTACAACTGTACAACAACTCACCCACTGCACCAGACTATAGAGAGACAGAGGAGATAATACTCCCTACAACTGTACAACAACTCACCCACTGCACCAGACTATAGAGGGACAGAGGAGCTCATTCTCCAACAGGCTCCTACAGCTCCGCTCAAACAGTGAGAGATACAGGACTACATTCATATTATAATACTCCCTACAACTGTACAACAACTCACCCTTATATAACAGATAATACTCCCTACAACTGTACAACAACTTAATCTAACGGATAACCTTATGCCCTGTCAGTCAGCATATCATTGCACGTTCTTGTCTCTTGTATATAGCTGTGATTTTATAGTTTATTTTATAGTTTATTACTTATTTTTCTATTTTATTTTGACTTGTACATATACATTTTGATAATTATGTCTCATTTGACACCTGTCTCTTACTCTTTTTGCTATACCATCTATTTTTGTAACTCTCTGTTATTATATTATATTGTGATGTTTGAGCTACTGTATCCAAATCATTTCCCTTGTGGATCAATAAAGTTTGTCTAAGTTTAAGTCTAAGTCTTAACATTTTAAGACCAAAATGAAAAAAAAAAAAAAAAAAAAAAGAGCAGCAGCTACAGAGAGAGGGTTGACCATTTTTCAATGTCGATGAGTTGATGGAGCCAGAACGTGCCCATGCTCACGTCCTGTTTGGAACATCACGGCTAGGAGCTCAGGAGAGAGAGACTAAATGTGCAGGACGACTGAAACATACGTGAACAGAGGAAGAAAAAAACAACAACATATAATTAGAACAGGAGACAATCCAGTAAGAGAATCCTACACTTCCATACGCTCCAGAACACTACAGCACTCACCTCGTCTCAGCTCAAGTGTGGCGTCTTTTGCTTCAGAAATATCATTATTCTATTTTCCTCTGGTTAATTACTTTCCCATCTGCTGCTGTCCTCGCTCCTGCCTGCTCCTGTCTGCACCTGCCTGCTCCTGTCGCATACTGCACATAAGCCTGTGTTTAATGTAACTTGTGATATAGTGTAGTGTAAATGCTGGTGACAGCTCAGGTCTGTTCTTCAGGTTAATACAGTTTATTTAAAGGACTCAATTAAAGGACGTCTCCTCTCCTCTGTTGCCTGGTTACAGTCATCAGCATTCACACCCACATTTAACATGGAACATTCTGTCTGTAATAACACAGGTGGATGAATACCAAAGAGGTTGTGGCCACCTATAATTTTATAACTTAATGTCATAATCTCATATGAAGTAAAAAATATTCAAAAATAAACTCTGCAGATGTTTAAAGGAAGCGAAATAGATGTTTTTGAGCTTTCTATTGTTGTTCCCTCATCAAAACCATGCCTGAAAGTTTTAGATGTCACTCATGCATGTTCGAGTAATTTAGCGATCTCTTGGGACCTATTCAAAACCTCCTAAAAGTGAACTTTGTGGTCAGATTGTGTCAGATTTTTTATACAGCTCTTTTCCAGCCACTCAAAGCAATTTACATCAAGGAACCACTCACCAGTTCACACACTCACACCAGTGTACGCAGACACTAGGGATGAAGTGTCTTGCCCAAGGACACAACGACAGCGCTCATCTGTGGGAGCTGGAATCTTACAGCCGATTTGCGGGTCAGTGGATTGGACTGCTCAGCTGCTGATATTTATGTTGAGAGCGGGATTCAAACATGTTGCCCTGCCTTCACACACCACAGTCTTTCTTATGCAAGCTGAGTGAAGTGTCTTGCCCAGTGGCACAATGACAGTATGTCCTGTCAGACCATAGAGGACCATTCTCCCACCTAGATATCGATAAACTGTGGATCGCCGTGGCCAGATCAAAAAATCCAAAAGTCAAACGGATAAAGAGATATGTAAATGAGGTGAGAATCCGATGGAGAGATGGACAGACGGAGGAGAGGACGGAGGAGTGGAGCTTTTGTTCTTAAGGTCAGAGAATCAGAGGATCTTTACGAGAGCGCCGCTTTAACCGAACTGCACCTGAACGCGACACGGTGTCCCGCTGGGGAGGCACAAAGGAGACGTGTCCTGTGGAGAGGAGGGGGAAGAGGGGGAGAGGGGGAGGAAGAAGGGAGGGAGGGGGAAGGAGAGAGAGAGGACACTGGTCCGAAGTGGACGATGTGTTTACTGACCCCTGGAGTGAAGCGAGGACACCTGCAGAGAGAGAAGAGAGATGAGAGAAAGAGAGAGAAACACAGACAAGGGGAGGCAGAGAGATAGATGAAGGGAAAGAGCAAGAAACAAACAGGGAGAGAGTGAAAGAGTTGAGGGGAAAGAGACAAGGAGAGTAAGGGAGAAAGGAGAGAGAGAGAAAGGGGAAAGAGAGGAGAGAGACAAAGGGAGAAAGGGTGAGAGAGATAGAGGAGATAGAGGGATGAGAGAGAGAAAGAAGGGGAAGGAGAGAGAGATGAGGAGAGAGAGAGAGAGAAAGACAGACAGACAGAGAGAGGGAATGAAAGAGTTCAGGGCAAAGAGAGGAGAGAGACGAGGGGAGAGTGAGGGAGAAAGGAGAGAGAGAGAGAGAGAGAGAGTGTGTGTGTGTGTGTGTGTGTGTGTGTGTGTGTGTGTGTGTGAGAGAGAGAGAGAAGAGAGAAAGAGAGAGAGAGAGAGAGAGAGAGAGAGGAGAAGGAGACCAGGCGAAAGAGAAAAGGAAGAGAGAAGCACCTTTCAGGACTGTAAATTGTGAAATGAATAAATAGTCAGTCTGAGGGTCTGGAGGATGGCCTGGTTTAGTCCTGGTTCAGTCCTGGTTTAGTCCTGGTTCACTCCTAGTTTAGTCCTGGTTCAGTCCTGGTTTAGTCCTGGTTTAGTCCTGGTTCAGTCTTGATTCAGTCCTAGTTTAGTCCTGGTTTAGTCCTGGTTCAGTCTTGATTCACTCCTAGTTTAGTCCTGGTTCAGTCCTGGTTCAGTCTTGATTCACTCCTAGTTTAGTCCTGGTTCAGTCCTGGTTCAGTCTTGATTCACTCCTGGTTTAGTCCTGGTTCAGTCCTGGTTTAGTCCTGGTTCAGTTTTGATTCACTCTTGGTTTAGTCCTAGTTCACTCCTGGTTCACTCCTGGTTTAGTCCTGGTTTAGTTCTGGTTTAGTCCTGGTTTAGTCCTGGTTTAATCCTGGTTTAATCCTAGTTCAGTTCTGGTTTAATACTGGTTCAGTCCTGGTTTAGTCCTGGTTTAGTCCTGGTTCAGTCCTGGTTCAGTCCTGGTTCACTCCTGGTTTAGTCCTAGTTCAGTCCTGGTTTAGTCCTGGTTTAATCCTGGTTTAATCCTGGTTCAATCCTGGTTTAGTCCTGGTTCACTCCTGATTTAGTCCTGGTTTAGTCCTGGACCAAATGTGATTCAAAAACGCACACTACACTAATCCCTCTGACCAGTATCCAGATGGTTACCAGTTCCATACTCCCAGGTTCTTTGAGCAGGACACTTCACAGAGTCAGACTGTAGCTGTATTGGCTCTTGCTGTATCCAAGTCACCCTGTAATCAGATGGTTGCCAGTTGAAATCTTGCACTTCCTGTTGTTCCTGTTATGCAGCTTAGCAAGGCACTTCACTCATGATTACAGAATTTTGCAAAACACACCGGTAAGGCTTCATTTGGTAAAGTGGTCACCCAGACTGTTGCCTGTTCACTTGTTCAGTTTCTATTCTTGTGCAATTGAGCAAGACACTCCACCCACTATATTATACATCTGGCCAAAACGCAGTGGGTTAGCCTGACTCTGCAGCTGCGAATGTAGCAGACCAGTCACCCTATAATGAGACGTTCGCCAGTTCAGCTCTCCTCATTTGTTGCGCCGTTGAGCAAGACACTTTACCTACCTTTGTTGTATAACCGTGTCATTGTTATTGTTCATTCTGTAGTGTCTGAAATGTGTTGAATCATATATAATCTCCTCATCTGGTGTGGAGCAGGTGAGAGCCAGTGTTTGGGGTGATCCGAGTATTGATCCGGTTTCCTTCGGTCTGACCCCTCTCCCCTCTGCGCTAATGATCAGCCACCGAAATGTTATCAGAAATGTAAGATTATAAAGCAAAAAGTGATAGAAAATGTACTGACAGTTAAAGACAGTTGTGAAGAGCCCGATTGTGATTTTGTTTGTGGAATAATTGATAACGGTGATTTCAGGGTCAGAGAGGAGAGCACGACACCCCGCTCCCCCTCTGTCTCGGTCCCAGACTCAATCAATTTATAACCAGACAGTCCCCCTCCTCCCCCAGCGCATCACCACCCCCACGCACAACCACCACAGGGACAGGAGTCTAACCCTCAACCTCCACACTGAGTGGAGGAGAGAGGATAACAACTCCGCCACAATAACACACTGTCTATGTCTGTCTCTCTTTTCTTTCTTCTTCTTCTTCTCCTCTCTGTTCCTCCCTCTTTTGGTACTTTCTTGTCTCTCTAGTTCTTTCTCTCTAGTTCCTCCCTTGATTCCTCCTCTTTCACCCTCTCTCCATGCTCATCTCTCTGTCCCCCTCTTTCCTTCTTCTCTTTATCTCATCCCCTTGCCTCCCCCCCCCCCCCATTCTACTTCCTCCTTTCTCTTGTCTCTCTTTTATCAATTGTTTCTATCTCTCCTTTCTCTGTCCTCTTTCTCTCTCCCTCCTTCCTCTTCTGGGGCATTCTTTAACACTTGGTTGAGCACTATTTTCTTTGTCACTCTCTTCTTCTCTCTCTCTCACTACCCGTCTCTTTCTCTCTTCCTCTATCTCCTTCTCCTTTTCTCTCTCCCTCCTCGTTATCTCCTCCCTGTCTTTCTCTCCTCCTCTCTCTCCTTCTCCCTTTCCCTCTCCCTCCTCTTTGCCGCCCCTCTCCTTCCCCATGTCTCCTCCCTCTCTCCTCTGGGATGTTCTTTGACACTTGGTTGCACACTGGTCCTTGAGGACTTGTGACCTGCTCTACTTCCTGTTTCAGACCAGACTCCAGCGGCTGCAGTCAGGTGACCACAGCCTGACCACAGCCTGACCACAGCCTGACCACAGCTGTATCCATACGCCTTTGTATTCATTACTTTGTGTAAAGCCCATTCACACCGGCAGCCTGACCCGGGAATTTACCTGCGGTTTCCAGCGGTCTCCCATCCAAGTACTCACCATATAGTATCATTATCGTGAGCTGCTGTATCAGTATATCGGTAAGATCATTTTCTTTGGGATCTTTTAGCATTGTTTTGTGTGACCACACTACAGTTTTGTTGCTTATTTAGCGGAAGGAATCTTCATATTTTCACTGTTTTGATCATTAAAATAGATGTATTTTCATGTATGTGTGTGTGTGTGTTTGTGTGTGTGTGTGTGTGATTCCCAGCCCTCCTACAAAATTTTAAAATTAACACATTTTAAGTTGAGTTTATTTTAGTCTTTATTTGAAGGGACAATGTACAGAGACATTAAGCTCATAAAAAAGTACCAGATTAGAACTAAACAGCTAGTTTCCATCTGTAGTCCCTGATTTACAGAAATAAATACATAAATACAATTCAATCAGTCAACAATAAGAACAATGCACACTGTCCACTCTCAGACACACACACACATACACACCATATCACACGTTAACAGAGCAAAGCATTAGGTATTTACAGCGTCACAAAAAAAGTTTTGAGTCAAAATCTGTCATAGCTCCTTTAAAATCCAACCCTTTCCTAAACATCACGTGTACATTTCTATACCAACATATTTATGAGGAGCAGAGAGCAGATCTGTGTCCTCTGCTCTCCCACAGCGCAGGGGGCCGGAGCTCATGTCCACAGGGGCCCAGGCCTGTCAGCTCATAGCCCACATCTGGAGCCTCCCGCTGGGGCACGTCGCCAGGCTCTGCCCCCTCCACCACCTCCACACCATGGCTCCCCGGAGAGCCCGGAGCGGACGCCGCACAAATGGACCCGAGCATGCACAAAGCACGCTAACCCAAACACGCAAACATGCAAACCCAAAACAGGGCTGGGGGAGCAGAACAGCAGAGTACAAACCAAACGCCCACGCCACAAAAACGCCAAACACATCGGTGATGTAAGATCTGTCCCCAGGCACAAGATGGCACCGCACTCAGCCTGTGCCAAGAAGACTTTCAACTCAACAAGATTAGAACAGAGATAGAGGGAGAGGAGGGACAGGGAGATGTGAGCTGGAGAGAGGAGGGAGAGAGGAGGGAGAGAGGAGGGAGAGAGGAGGGAGAGGGGAGGGAGAGAGGAGGGAGAGGGGAGGGAGAGGGGAGGGAGAGAGGAGGGAGAGAGGAGGGAGAGGGGAGGGAGAGGGGAGGGAGAGAGGAGGGAGAGGGGAGGGAGAGAGGAGGGAGAGAGGAGGGAGAGAGGAGGGAGAGAGGAGGGAGAGAGGAGGGAGAGGGGAGGGCGAGAGGAGGGAGAGAGGAGGGAGAGGGGAGGGAGAGAGGAGGGAGAGAGGAGGGAGAGAGGAGGGAGAGGGGAGGGAGAGAGGAGGGAGGGAGAGGGAGAGAGGAGGGAGAGGGGAGGGAGAGGGGAGGGAGAGGGGAGGGAAAGGAAAGACAGGGAGGGAGGAAAAACAGAGAAGAGAGAGAATAGAGATGGGAGGCAGAGAGATGGTGAGATATGAAAGAGAGAGAAGGGAGAGACAGAGAGAAAAATGGGGAGGGAGAAAGACAGAGCAGTGCCATCAGTTAGCTTCATGGCCCATAGAATGTTGATGAGGTCAGTTGCAGTATCAAGTATCAATCACACACTGTATTTCTTTCATTTATATGTCCTAAAGTTGTGAATGGCCCCTGCTGTCCATGCCCTGCCTCTCTCTAAGCTTGGCTCTGCTCCATGGCATCAGGTTTATTGAGTTGTAATATTTGCAGCAGTTTGTTTGTGTCGACAGCGCGGGGTCAGAGGTCACGGCTGTGGCAGACCTCATTTGCATGTCTGTCCTGTGCGCTCTCCATCTTTAATAAGACGCCCGCGCTGGGGTCCACATGCGCAAGGTTATTCTAATAAGGCAGGGGGCGCCGGGGAGCGGGGTCACAGCCACCGGCAGATTAATATTTGAGCAGGAGGCGGCCACCGGGGGCAGCGCTCACAGGAAGTGACAGGTGCCTTCGAGATACAGATGTCCACTACTGCCCTGAGTGAGAGACAGAGAGAGAGGGAGAGAAAGAGAGAGACAGAGAGAGAGAGAGAGAGAGAAAGTGAGAGAGAGAAAGACAGTGAGAAACGGAGAGACAGAGAGCGATAGAGAGAGACAATGAGAGACAGAGAGAGAGAGAAATAGAAAAATAGGGAGAGACAGAGAAACAGAAAAACAGGGAGCAAGAGGTAGAGAGACAGAGAGCGACAGAGAGAGAAACAGGGAAACGGAGACAGAGAGATTGAGAGACAGAGAGTGAGAGAGACATGGAGAGGGAGAGAGACAGAAAGAGAGAACGTGAGAAACAAGGAGAGAGAGACAGAGCGATACAAACAGAGAGTGAGCGACAGAAAGAGAGAGAGAGAAAGAGACAAAGAGAGAGAGTGAGAAACAATGAGAGAGTCAGATACAGTTAGAAAGACAAAGAGTGCAAGAGACACAAAAATACAAAGAGAGAGTAAGGGCCAGAGAGAGAAAGACAGACAGTGAGAGACAGAGAGACACACCGAGAAACAATGAGAGACAAAGGAAGAGAGAGACAAAGAGAATGAGAGCTGGAGAGAGAGAGAGAGAGAGAGACAGAGACAGAGAGAGAGGGAGAGAGAGAGACAGAGAGAATGAGAGACAGGAGAGAGTAAGATTGAGGGCCAGAGAGAGGAATAGACAGAGATAGAGAGATAGAGAGAGAGGACACAGAGAGAAAGGACAGAGAGAGAGAGAGGGAGAGACAGAGAGAGAGAGACATAGTGAGAGAAAGGGAGAGAGTAAAAGACTAAGGGAGTGTGATATCATCTATGGCCTTCAGCTCTAGTCAAATGAAACTCACCGAGGCTGGCAATTACAGAAGCAAATTTGGAGCAGAGTTCTATAGTAGGAATAGGAACTGTTTTAGTGAAAGAGTGAAATAAAAACCCTAGGATCATGTAGAGCGCGTTAATATGAACATTTTAGGACCAAAATGACGAGTTTAACAGCAGCAGTTACAGAGAGAGGAGCAAAGGTTTTTCAATAGAAAGGGAATTGGAGTTGATGGAGAAGGAAGCAGGCCCATGTCACTTCCTGTTTGGAACGCAGCAGCTAGGAGGTTAGCTGGGTCCATTTATAATATATACAAGCTATGGTGGAGACGTGATCCCATTCACAGTAAAAATCAATGTCTTTAATTTAATTTGTAAGCAATAAAAACATCTGCAATTGAATAAACCCAAGGTGGATATGGTTAAAGCCATACAGTGGAACATTCAGAGAAGAAAGACTACACCAACAGTTGCATAGTGCATTTTTAACTTTAAACCTTGTTGTTGATTTAAAAATAAAAGATTTAGATGTGATGTTTGCCCCGTAATGGAGGCCGGTCCCATGATGTGAGCCTGAGTCCTCACATTGTGATAAATACCTGCATATATTCAAAGTACAGCGGAGTCTGAAAACGCCACGGCAGCACAATCTCCGGTTATTTATGGTGAGGTGTGAAGCGTGTTTATTTTGGACACGCGTGTGCTAGTTAGCGCCCACAACACGCTAAGGGACACGGTATGCTAAGGGACCGCACCAAGCCAAACAAATGAAGGCTTTTTTTAGTAAACAGCGAGGAGCAGGTAAAATAACAGATATTTGTTTTTAAGACAATGCCATTTAAAGTTCTGTTTTCAAGACATGACTGTGAGTTTAAAAGGCCCGTGTTACACTATTTATCGATCTGTTCTAATGTTTCCTTGTCACAAACAGACTTGAAGTTGTGTTTTGTTTCATTCACACGTTTAACACACAAACCCTGCAGATTCAAGCTGAGTTCTTAAACACTCTGTTCCACCTTGTGATGTCATGTGGTGATACAGGAAGGGCTTTACTGTGTTTTTAAATTCCGTGCACCTTCACTAGAATCATTTGGTTGATTTCAGACCAATCTCTACTAAAAATGCCAAAGGTAGTTTAGCTGGTGGATCTCATTGCTTAGTCCGGTTATGGTTTAAGGACTTAAAGGGCCACTCAACACCAAAACCACTTTTTTTTTTACTGATTAACTTTGTAAATAGATCTAAAATAGAAGTGTACACCTATCCCTGGCCTGTTTTGGCATTTTAGTGCATACTTGTTAAAAATCAGACTTTTGGGTCAAAGCCGTGTCTGTAACGGCCTCTTTAGAATCAACTATGGCCTGAACATTTGGATTTCCAGGTTGGACAAACTACCACCAATGAGTCAGTTGCAGGTTATTACGTGACAAGCACAGCCACTCACGGTCAGCTCACAGTCTGTGAACAGTACGTGAGGACCCCGCTTGCTATCGTAAGTTAACTCCCCCTCTGCGTCAGGGGAAGGAGGTGGAGAAAAATCCTCCACCTCAAAGCTGTGCTCCATGGTTAATATGAAGTTTAAGCGCAAAATGAGGAGTCTGACAGCAACAGTGACAGAGAGAGGGGCCACGTTTTTTTTTTTTTTTTAATTGTTGAGTTTCAGATGACATTCTATACGCCAATAATATTTAATACAGATGGGGGGCAGCTAAAGTAAATACAGCTAAAATGTAGGTTTACGGGTAAGTTAATGGGTTTAGTATCTGGTAGAAAAGATTACCCCCATGGATCCACCACCCACAGGAGGATCCATAAGGGGCCGGTGCAGGGAAATCTAAGCCGCAGTTGAAGGCAGGGGCTTCGAATACCGGCTCTCGGAGGTAGCCATGGTTTGTCCATAACAAACACCATATTCGAGCAAAAAGGTGTCCGTCAGTGCACATGGCACCAGGACACTTTAGGCCGGAGGTTGATGATTGACTTTGCTGTCTTGTCATCTGACCTCCAGCCGCATGTCTTGGACACTCGGGTGAAAAGATGGGCAGAGCTGTCAACCGATCACCACGTGGTTGTGAGTTGGGTCCGCTGGCAGAGAAGGAAGCCCAAAAGACCGGGCAGACCTAAGTGTATAGTGAAGGTCTGATGGGAACACCTTCAACTCACACCTCCGGGAGAGCTTCTCCCAGATTCTGGGGGAGGCTGGGGACATGGAGTCCGAGTGGGCTTTGTTCTCGTTCTCTATTGTCGATCCAGCCGCTCGTAGCTGTGGTTGTAAGGTCTGTGGTGCCTGTCGCGGCAGCCCCGAACCTGGTGCTAGACACCGGAAGTAAGGGATGCTGTCAGGCTGAAGATGGAGTTTTATCGGGCCTAGTTGGCTCGTGGGACTCCTGAGACAGCTGACAGGTACCAAGACAAAAACTCGGGGTTGGGAGGAGTTTGGAGAGGCCATGGAGGAGGACTATCAGACGGCCTCAAAGAAATTCTGGCAAAAACTCCGATGCCTCAGGAGGGGGAAGCAGTGCTTCACCAACATTGTTTACAGTGCGGGTGAGTTGACCTCGACTGGGGATGTTGTCGGACGGTGGAAGGAATACTTTCAGGACCTCCTCAATCCTACCGTCACATCTTCTGAGGAGGAAGCAGAGGCTGAGGACTCAGAAGCGGACTCGTCCATCACCCTGGCTGAAGTCACTGAGGTGGTTGGCAAGCTCCTTCGGCAGCAAGGGTCTGGAGGTGGATGTGATCCATCCTGAGTTGTGGGGCTGTCTTGGCTGACACGTCTCTGTAACATCGCATGGTGGGAACGCCTTGGGCTCCCCCCAGAGGAGCTCAAGGAATTATCCAGGGTGAAGGAAGTCTGGGAATTACTGCTTAGACAGTTGCCCCCGCGACCTGACCCCGGATAAGTGTAAGAAAATGGATGGATGGATAGAAATGATTACATTAAAGATTTGTTCATAAACGTTTTAGATATTTCATGACAAAGTACAATGTAATCAATAGTAAAAAAAACTGTTCCTTGCCCCCCCTCTGGGAGTATGACATCATCTAGAAGCTGAAAACCACCAATACAAAGTGAATTGGAACCAGAGTTGATGGAGCCCATGTTCAATTTATATGAAACGCGGCGGCTAGTGGGTTGGCTATGTCCATTTATACAGTCTGTGGATAAAACCTGTACATAGACACAGGGAGAAGATGCAAACCCCACAGATAGGCCTCACTCTGGTCCTCACTGCTCCTCCGTTCCCCTGAGGTCTAATGCATTCTTATTTTGACAGTCCTAAATCTCTCCGACTTGTGCCGGTGTAATCTCTGGCATATTTCCCGGGTGTTTAAACCACACCAGTTTAAGCTTATCGTTGTTTATTCGTCTTTGGATCCTGAAGCTGCTGCCATTCAAAAGCACGCACCCTCCAGGCATGCTAACCTTCTGCAGTTTAGCTCATCCAAAACATGTCCGCCTACCCCCCCCTCCTCTTGTCCCCTCCCCTGTCCTCGCCTCCAGGGGCCAGAGCAGCCTGTTCCGGGGGCCCTGTCGCATTAGCGCTATCACTAGTCAAAGCGGGGACTTGTTTATTTCAGTTTTAAGCTGACGTTTTGATATTCGTGCGCGGGTGGGATGTGTTGTGATGTGGTGCCAGGATCCAGGACTAAAACAGCCTCTGTCACCTCCGGGCATGACTCTGCACTGAGCACGCCCAGGACCAGAGCTCGGAGCGGGGTTAGTCAGTCAGAGAGCCCCCGGTCAGGCAGGGGCTTAAGGACACACCTGCTCCATGCATATCCACCACTATCTGTTTACAAAGACTTTTAATGTGTCCAAGAAACTCACAACTTTTAAAGATGGGGTATGACACTTGTCTGGGGTATTAACTGCGAATATTTAGATCACTGTGTTAGCTTTTATTGTTTGGAAATGAGAATTGTCGTGTGGGAGCATGGGTGATGTAGGGTTGTGGGCTGAACATTGCACAGAATCTTATAACTAACTGTAAGGGTGGTTTGAATAAGGCCCTAGATCTCACTAAATTCCTCATGTATGGATGACATGTAAAACCCCTTCAGCCAGTGTTTGTTGAGGGAACATTATAACATGGCAGAAAGCTCCAAAAAAATCGATTTTGCATAACATCCCCTCTCTTTAAGTAGCACCAAATCACTACGGGGATATAGGAGGATGGGAGGGCATCTGACACACATTGATACAAGAGTATGGTGCAGAGATGTCACCTGAAACCCAGCTATACAAAATGTTCAAAAATGGCAGGCCGTTTCTAGTATAATCTCATGGGAAAAGTCCATTTGCCAAATCCACATTAGGACTTAGACTGGACCCCATCCCCATTTAGCTTCTGAGACCAGACTATACCGGGCCTTCTCAAGGTACTATGGTATGGAAGATAATTTGTTTCATTCGATTTTGAATTTTAAATGCCACTGAATTTCTCACTTTGAATTTTTTAACTCTGAAAAAACATGTTTGAATTATTTTTATTCTGAATGTCAGTTAATGAAATGATATGTGTACATTTTCAAAGTATTAAGTAAAATTCAATATAAAAAATACCTTTTAAATATTCAGCACAAAGCCCTCAAATTCAACAGTCAAAATGTGCGCGTGTAAAGTGTAAAATTTGCAGTGAAAAAATTTTGCAGCAAAAATCCAAGATCTCAAGGCAGAAGCAATCAATCCAAAGTGATCTGATCTAATTTAGTAACAAGCAGGAAATGGTGCAGTGAAGCGATCTGATTGGTCAGAATTAGCCCCATCAAAACTTCATCTCAGTGTAAGCCCCGCCCACAGATGAGAACGGCCAATAGGAAACAGACTCTGTCCTCAGGATCGATTGCTTCTGCCTTGGCATCTTGGATCTTTGCTGTGAACTTTTTTCCCTGTGAATTTTACACTCTGAATTTTGACTGTTGAATCTGAGGGCTTGAAAACATTTGTGCTGAATATTAAAAGGGTGATTTTTTTTTTTTTTTTTTTTTTTTTTAATTTGAAACATATTGACAAGTAACTAAATTCAGAATAAAAATAATTCAAACATCTCTTTTCAAAGTTAAAAAATTCAAAGTGAGAAATTCAGCGGTATTTAAAATTCAAAATCTAATGGAACAAATTCTATGACCCTTACAAATATTGTGTCAATGCAGATTAAGATTTTAACTTTTATTTAAGCAGGAGAGGCCCACTGAGACTAATCTGCAGCAAAGATCAGACAGTATCAGCATATATTTAGACAAGTATAATTTTATCATAAACTGTTGCAAAGTCTAGATACTCATTTACAAACCTTTTTCACGTTAGTATAAAGTGACCTACTGGACCAGTTCTTTTAACTTCATTTTGCACGCCATTTTTGTAAATACACATAAATAATAATAATATAGTGAGAGATTTGACATTTGCGAGGAAGCAGAGCCTGTTCACCGTGCGCTCCCTTAGCTCCTGTTTGTTGTGGACAAACTGGACCAGACTGAATCATTAGTGCGTTTGACCTTTTCCTCTGGATGTTTGAAGAGCGTCCACACACTCAGAGGAACACATTTACTCTGCTGTTTGGAGTTAAGCCATCACACCAGGCCCCGCTCTGCTCTGACCACAGGGACCCACACTTTATTCAGTATGGGTTTTACACACAGACGGTCGAAATGGACATAGCTAACCCGCTAGCCCACCGGGTTCCAAACAGGAAGCGAGGTGGTTCCTTGCAATTAACTTTCTATTGAAAAACCATAGCCCCTCTCTCTATAACTGCTGCTGTGAGCCTCGTCATTTTCGTCTTAAAATGTTCGTATTAACCCGCTCTCCATGATCCTGGGGTTTTTTATGTCACTATTTTTTTTTTTCCCTAAATCAAGATATGAACATAAAAACAGGACCAATCCTGTGCCTGCTTTCCCCGAGGTCAGCCAGCCTAGTTTTAGCAACAGGTTTGACTGACAGTCTCGTTGCTAAGCGCCAGCCCACTGCCAAGGCCAGTGCGCTCCTGATTGGCTCTTGGGATTTGCGCTCAGATTTCTAACATGGTCTTTGGTTGTATAACTTCCAGCCTCAATGAGCTTCATTTGACTGGAGCTGAACACTATGATGTCACACTCCCTTAAAGGTGCACTATGCAATTTTTCTCCTCTGCTGTGCCACCTGCTTGTCTCTATGGAGATGTTATTGCTTTGTTTAGAATGTTCCACAGTAGGGCATTAAACAGATCTGTATTCATGAGGTTAATCTGTTAGTTACAGGTCACTTTTTCAAGGGATTGTTTGAGTAATAAAAACATGTGGTTGAATAAATGCAAGACAGATAAGTTAATGCTATTCTCTGGACATATCCTTGTCACTCGATTCTCTTTCCTCTTTCTGCTCTCTGTCTCTCCCTCTCTTTCCCCCTACTTCTCTCTCCTCTCTACTCCTTTTCTCTCTCTTTCTATCCTTGTCACCCTTTTCTCTCCTCTCTTTCTGCTTTTTCTCCCTTTCTTCCCCCTCCTTCTCTCTCTCGCTCCCTCTCATCCTCCCTCCCTCCCTCTCCCTCCCTCCCCTCTTTTACTCCTCTTCTCCATCTTTCTCTCCCTCTCTTTCTGCTCTCTTCTCTCCCTCTTCTTTCACCCTCTCTCCCCTTTACTCCTCTTATCTGTCATTCTCTCCCTCTCTTTATGCTCTCTGTCTCTCCCTCTCCTCTCCCCCTTCTTCCCTCCCTCCCTCGTCTCTACTTCTCTTCTCACTCTTTCTCTCCTTCTCTCTCTTCTCTTTCTGTCCTGTCTCTCCCTCTTTTCTCCTCCTTCTCCCCCTCCCTCTTTACTCCTCTTCACTGTCTTTCTCTCACTCTCTTTCTGCTCTCTGCCTCTCCTGTCTCTCCCTCTCCTCTCCCCCTCTCTCCCTCCCCCTCTACTTCTCTCTCTACTTCTACTTCTCTCTCTCACCATTCTCTCTCTCCTCTTTCTGCTCTTTCCACTACCTTCTCTCTCCCTCCCCCTCCCTCTCCTCTCCCCATCCACCATTGTCTCTCCCTCTTCCCCTCTCTCCTCCTTGTATATTTCACATCAGTGTTTGAGCCGGAGGGCAGACAGATGATTCAGTCTTTTTGCATATTCTTCTCGTCTGGTCATCTCCTCCTCCTCTTCACCCTATTCTTCTGAGTGACCCCGCCCACAGCCCTCGCCATTACACACAATTATAAAACCACCTGGACTAATTCACCAATCAGAGCACAGCCTGGTACCGGTCCCACCAATCAGAATGCTCCAAAAGATTCAAAAACACAACCAAAAATCCGTGTATCAGATTAAATCCTGCGCTCATGGCTTTAGGTAACAGCATCTCAGCGCTCCTTAAATTTTAATAAGTTGCCGTTGCCAACATCGTCTCCATTTTGCATATTTTTATTTTTAAATAAATCATTAATGTGTGGAAGATAAAACGATTGAAAAAGGACAGATTTTTAGCACAGTTTTTAAAAGTGAAGGAGCAGAAGAGAGGCGTTCATTTCGGAGTAGAATTTGATAGTGTTTTGTTGTGTTTGGGTGTTGTGTGTGGTGGGTCATTTCAGTGTGTCTGGGCTAAACCTGCATTTGTCCCATCCTTCAGTGTCTCTGGGTGAACTGCGCTTAACCCATCCTTGGTCTCAATTTTATACAGCACTTTTCCACCTTCAAGGCACTAAAACCTCTTCACATCAAGGAACCACTCACCCATTCACACACACATTCATACACCAGTGTACGCAGACACCAGGGCAAAGTGGGTTAAGTGTCTTGCCCAAGGACACAATGACAGCAGTCATCTGTGGGAGCTGGAATTGCCAACCTGTGGGTCAATGTTGTTGTCGAGAGCGGGTCAGTGTCTCTAGGTTAAACCTATCAGGTGCAGTGGACCATCTCCAGATCTTGAGCTAGTCTTGGTCAGGACTACCAATAGCTGGAGGATTTTACGACCTCAAGTGGGAGCCGACCATCAGCTCCCTCATCAAGAAAGCTCAGCAGAGGATGTACTTCCTGCGGCAGCTGAGGAAAGCCCAAGCTGCCAGCCCAGATGATGGTGGCAGTTTTACACGGCCATCATTGAGTCCATCCTCACCTCCTCCATCACTGTGGGGTACGCTGGGGCCACTGCCAGGGACAGACAGAGACTGCAGCGCATTGTGTGCTCTGCTGAGAAGGTGATCGGCTGTAGCCTTCCATCTCTCCAGGACCTGTACGTCTCCAGGACTCGGGGGCGAGCAGGCCGGATAGCAGCTGACCCCTCTCACCCTGGACATGGACTATTCGAGCCACTTCCCATTGGCAGAAGGCTACGGTCCATACGGACCAGAACCTTTCGCCATAAGAACAGTTTCTTCCCCTCTGCCGTTGGACTCATGAACACTTTATGAACACTTATAACACCTGTACTAAGGACACTTTATAATACCTCAACTAAGGACACTTATAACACCAGTCATTTTAAATAAGTCATGCCACATCACTTGATCTTTTGCACTGTCAGTTTGCACTGTTGTTCTGATGCTTCTGTATATACTAGACTATTTTTATTTTTTATTATATATCTTAATCTTTTCTGCATGCTCTTACTTTATTTTTAAATAGTGATACTTTATTATTATTATCTTGTTTTTTTAATAGTGATATCTCTACTTTATATTATTATTATTACTATTCAGTGTTCTATGTTGCACCTCATCACCAAAGCAAGTTCCTAATCTGTGAATTGTGTTCACTGACAATGGCAATAAAAGCTTTTCTGATTCCGATTAGACCTGTTTGGGGTTGAAAGTGGAGGAAACCACCACAACGCAGAGATTGGACCCAGAACCTTCTTGCTGTGAGTGCTCACTAATCCACTGTGGTGCTCTTCATTTAACCGTGTCCAGCGTTTCCATCTCCTCGAGCTTCTGGTGTGAACATTTTAGCACAGCTTTTAAAGGTGCTGCTTCTGATCCACTGATGGGGCTAAACATGTTTTTACACTGGGACAAAAGCACTGCCTCCTCTCTCCTCCTCCTCTCTCCTCCACCTCTCTCCTCCTCCTCTCTCCTCCTCCTCTCTCTTCCACCTCTCTCCTCCTCCTCTGTCCTCCACCTCTCTCTTCCTCCTTTGTCCTCCACCTCTCTCTTCCTCCTCTGTCCTCCACCTCTCTCATCCACCTCTCTCCTCCCATTCTCTCCTCTCTGATCCTTCTCTAGTTCTCCTGTGTTCTCTCTCTCTCCCTTCTCTCTCCTTCTTCTCTCCTCTTCCTCTCTCTCCCTTCTCACCCCCCATATCTTTTTTCTACTCCTCTCTCATCTCACCCCTCTCTCGTCTCTCTCTCTCTTTCTCCTCTGGGTCTTCTCTGGTTCTACTCCTTCATTCTCTCCCCTTTCTTCTCTTCTCCCCTGATTATCCATTCTCTCCTCTCTTACATCTGTCCCTTTTCTCTTGCTCTTACTCTCTTCTCCTCTCTCCCTCCCCCTTCTCCTCACTCCTCTCATCTCCTCTCCTCCTCTCTTCCTCCTCTCTTGCTCTCACATCTCTCTCTGTCTCTCTCTCTTCCCTCCCCCTCTTCCTCTCTCCCCTCCTTCTTTTACTCTCCCCAGTTCTCTCTCTCTCTTGTCCACTCCCCCCCCCCCCCCTTTCTCTCATCTCTCTCCCCCTCTTTCTCTCATCTCTCTCCTCTCTTTCTCTCCCTCTCTCCGTGTAAACCACAGACCCGTGGATCATGAGCACATTTGTACATCACAGGGAGGAGGAGGAGAAAAGCGCGTGACATTTTGGATTTGAGTCGGGTTGGCGGCGGCGGCGGTGGTGATGATGGCGAGGTGGAGATAGCGGTTAGCATATGCACACGGCACGTTTTAGCCAGCGTAACCTTTTGCTTAGCCACACAGAAAGTACAGGGCCGTGTGCAAAGAGCCAGATCAATGGGACAGAGGCCTCCTGGAGAGAGAACGGAGGAGAGAGAGAGAGATGGGAGAGGGGGAGAGAGGACGGGAGAGAGAGAGACAGAGAGGACAGAGAGAGAGAGAGAGAGAGAGTAGGAAAGAGGGGTGGGAGAAGGGAATAAGAGAGAGGAGAGGTAGAAGAAGGGAGAGAGAGAGAGGGAGAGACATAAAGGAGTGACACAGAGAGAGACAGAGGGGGAAGAGAGAGAGAGGAATTAAAAGAGAGACAAAGTGGAGAGAAGGAGAACAAATGAAAGAAAGAGAAAGAAAGAATGAGAGAGAGAGAGAGAGACAGAGGAGAGAGAGAGAGAGACAGAGAGAGAGAGAGAGAGAGAGAGAGAGAGAGAGAGAATCTGACCAGTGCTTTGAAATAACCTTTTTTTTTCATGGTGCAGGTCCATCACATGTTCAGTCTGCTTCCTTCACACGTTACTGTTCTGCCTGGAATGTTTCCATAATATGGCATTTTGCTTCTCTAACTGATATCCACAGAGGGAAAAGGAGGAAAAAAGAGAATGAAAATGAGAGAGACAAAGGAGAGGGAGAGAGAAAGAATGAAAGAAAGAAAGAATGAGAGGTAGAGAGAGGGAGGGAGGGAGAGAGAGGGAGAGGGTAAGGAGGGGGGCGACTGATCAGTGCTTTTATAGAAGTCAAAATCAATTAAAGACTCACTACTTGAGATGATTTTACTTTTCCTGGAATGTTCCACAGTATGGCATTAAACCTATCTATCGCTCATTGTTTAAAGGGCAGGTGTTTATTGCAGAAACACTCTTTTACCATTCATTCATACAGTGAGAGGGGCAGCCTCAAGTTTTAATGCCATACAGTGGAACATTCCAGTCAAAGCAACATCTCCATGGAGACAAGCAGGTGGCAGACATAACACGACTATAGATGACTCCTTTTAAACCACAATACTGATCTAAACAATGTAATAATTAAACGCAGCTCCACTGACATCTGTGTACAGTGTAATCAGGCAGCAGGTCTTCATTTATGGTGTTGGGGCGGAGATAGGGGGTAGGTGAAATGTCAAACATGCATGAATCGATCAAAACACAACACAACTTTTCTGGTGGAGGCTCCGTCCCTGCTTGTCTCCATGGAGTTGTTATTGCTTTCCCTGGAATGTTCCATAGTATGGACATTAAATACATCTATCTAGCATTTATTCATTATGGGTGTTTCTATTGCTGAAAAAATATGTCTGTAAATAGGGTCGCCTCTCCACAGATATGACCTGTAATGTAGCCGATAGTTGTCTCCCTTGATGTAGATAGGTTTAATCTTTACTGTGGAACATTCAAGACAAAGCAATACCATCTCCATGGAGACAAGCAGGTAATGGAGCCTCCACCAGAAAAGCCATGTTTAGTTAGCTGATAAGTCACAGCTTTAACTACCAAAAATGTTAGAATTTTCGGAACACTTTTTAATTGTTATTCTTGTGATTAAGTTTCATTTTGCTCTAACTGTAATCTTGGTACAAACCATATTTCTGTTTCCTCTGCCTCTCTGCCCTCACTAAATCTCAGCTCTTCTTGTTTCTTAATTAAAAGATTTTACTAATTAGCTTGAGACACACAGTCCAACAGTTAAAATGGACTATTCCCAACTGTCCCCGATTCAAACAAGCAAAAACCAGGACCAAAACAAGGACTAAAACCACCTTTCTGCCTCTTTTCTTCATTTGTTCACCACAGTTTCTTATAACTTATTCCTCCTCTCTGCTCTCCTCCCTCTCCTCTCCTTTCTTATCCTTCCTCTCCTCTCCAACCTTTCTCCTCCCTCATCCTCTCTTTCTCCTTTCTTCTCCCTTCTCTGTCTCTCTTCTCTCCCTCCTCTTTCCTTATCCTCTCTCTCTTTTCTCCCTCGTGTCTCCCTCATTTCTCCCTCCTCTCCTCTTCCTCCTATCTTCCTTTTTTCTCATCTCCTCTTTCTCCTCTCCATCCTTCCTCATCCCCTCCCTCCTCTGTCCTTCCCCTCCCTCATCCTCTCTTCCCCCTCTCTCCCTCCTTTCTCCTCCCTTCTTCTCTCCCTATCCTCTCCCTCCTTTCTCCCTAATGTCTCCCTCATTTCTCCCTCCTCTCCTCTTCCCCTTATCTTCCTTCTCGCCCCTCTTCTCTTTCTCCTCTCCCTCCTTCCTCATCCTCTCTGCCTTCTCTCTCCTTCCTTCTTCTCTCCTTGTTCTCTCCCTCCTTTCTCCCTCATGTCTCCATCATCTCTCCTGCTTCTTCTCTTTCTCCTTTCCTTCTTCTCTCCATCCTCTCCCCCTCCTCTGGCCCTCTTCTCTCCCTCCTCACTCCTTCTTCTCTCCCTCCTCTCCCTCATCGCCTTCTCCTCTCCTCCTCTCTCTTGTTTAAAATTCATTTGGTGCAAAATTTCATTAATTTTCTAAACTCTTGGTTTGGGGCCAGGCGGCGTTCGGTTTGAGCCCAGCACCTCTCTTTTCTCGGAGGAGGAGGAGGAGGAAACTGTAAAACTGAATACTGCAATTTTAAATCATTTTTAATGAACAAAAGGGGAGGAAAAAGAAAAAAGTTGATTTATTGAACTATTTTGTGCATTTTCTTGATAATGTTTTCAAAAATGTAAAACAAAACTTTTATTGACCCTCCTCTGCTCTCCAGGAGTTAGACAGTGCCACAGTACTTAGCCTTGGCTGTGAACACGTGTATGGGCTGGGCTTGGACTATCTCCTGGAGCAGATATGGCACAAGGCTAAATCCTGGAGAGACTCTAACCTGATAAAGGAGGAGGGGGAGGCGTGGGAATTGAACCCGCCATTAAAGTGTTGGGATGTTTGAGAAGCGGTGCAGTCTAAATACTGGTTTATCACAACACGAGAATGCCACGACAAGTCCACAATCTGCAGAGACAGAAGAAAGGAGGTTTTCAGAAGGACATGATCTGGAATGTTGAGCTGAAAAGTCTTGGAGATGTCCTCAATTTGGCCTGAAACTAACTTTGATTTGAACAAACTATTCCAAACCTTTCTGATGTCTGATTGATCCAATATATCTTTGTCACGATACTCACATTTCAAATTTGATTTCGATACTAAAGAACAGACTTCATACTTGATACTGATTTTGATACCACACTGATTTTTAGATAATATTGTAATTTTCAGCACAAAATAATCGTATTTGTTTATTACACCCACAGAATGTATAAAGAAATGGACTAAGAGAGTGTGACTTCACCCATAGATTTCAGCTCCACTCAAATGAAGCTCATCGAGGCTTGAGGTTGTGAATTTGGAGCCGATTTCCATATTAGGAATAGATTTACAAACAAAATAGCAAAAACAAAAGGATGATGTAGAGTGGGTTAATACTAACATTTTAAGACCAAAATGAGGAGCCTGACAGCAGCAGTAACAGAGAAAGGTGACATTTTTTTTCAATGGCACATGAATTGGAGCCAGAGTCGATGGAGCCAGAAGCGCGCCCGTGCTCACTTCCTGTTTGGAACGCTGCAGCCAGAAGGTTAGCCATGTCCATTTATATTTACAGTCTATGATTACAGCGTGTGGTTGGACATTAGCTGTGATAAAACTCTGGATGGAACTGTTTGGAGAAGGTCACATTTATCAAGTCAAGTGATTTGTTTTCAGTATCGATATCGTTTTAGTATCTGATTTTCGATATTTTTGCCAACAGTGCACTCTTTGAATCATGTTTTACTGGTGGAGTCTGTGGATTTTAAGCACCACTCATCCATGTGGAGTCAAATGTGAGTCTTTACTCTCATCCATAGATTTGAGGCGGTTAAATAAGAGCTACATCCGCTGTGGAGCTCTTTTTCTCCCTCTGTCCTTTCTTCCTTTTCTTTCTCTCCCCTTTCCTTTTTTCTTTTCTCTCTTTCTTCCCTCCCTCCTCCCTCCCTCTTTCCTTTCCTTTCCTCTCAACCTGTCTCCGTTCCTCCCTCTCTCTCCCTCCCTCTTTCCTTTCCCTTGCTCTCACCTGTCTTTCTCCCTCCTTCGCTCCCTCTCTAACTCCCTCACTCCCTCTCTCTCTCCCTGCTTATTTCTTCCTCTCCTTTCCTCCCTCTCTCTTTTCTTCCCTTCCCTCTTCTTTCTTTCTTTCTTTCTCTCCCCTCCTTTCCCTCTCTCTCTCCAGCTCTGCTCACTCTGTTAATCGCTCCATTAGCTCTGTGTTGAAAACCTCTCTCCACCTCCACCTCCCGGGGGTCAGAGGTCGTGCGCTGACGGCGAGCGATCGCAGCAGTGGTCATTCTGTAGTCCTCCGGCTTCACTGGCTCCGGCGGCATTATCCACTTACCAGCATGACCCCCGCGGCAGAGTGGTTAACACGAGTCTGTGATGGATGACCTGTGAGAGAGGGAGCAGACTGCACACTTTCACCACAGAAGAAGAAACTGGACGAGTTAAAGGCGCTCTAAATGATTTGAACTTTTCTAGTGGAGGGTCCGTCACCTGCTTGTCTCCATGGAAACATTACTATTTTGCCTTGATTATTCAACAGTATGGAAATAAACTTGGTAATCACAATGGAGACAGGTTATTGGTCAGATCCATGGAGAAGTCTGCACAGAATTAATGTTTCTTAAGGTATTTTTGAGCTATAACACCTGTAATTGAACAAATGTGAAGGAGATATGTTTAATGCCCAACTGTGGAACATAACATCTCCATGGAAACAATCAAGTACATCAAGTTACATAATGCACCTTTAAACAGTTTCCTCAAGTTCTTCTGCATTCAGAGCATCCTTTTGATTCACCATGATGAGTTTAGAAGTGCTTTTCACAGCTCCCGGAAACCAGAGTGGAGTTTGCCCTCACGTAAAGCATGCTAACACACACTTCCTGATTCTTGGACAATAAAACACTTTATAATTAGACACAAACTGTACATAGTGGACTTATTTTGACCTTAAGAGCTGCTTATACGATATATCTGTACTGGGGAAAGACTCATTTTGCTCAACTACATGAAAAATCAATAAATAAATAATTAAATAAATAAACTTTGGGTACAGAGCCTTTAATTTGGCTCTAAGAACAGACTGGAAAACTAGCCCCTCAACTATAAACTATATATGAGTTAAACGTGTTCAAATCAAACGTAGCTTTTACTGATAACAATTGTAATGCTGATTTATTCTTCTATAAAAATGTGAAAATTGTGAATTCTTGCAATTTTTCAACTGGTCTTAAAATTTTGATCAAGAGTCTATGTCCCTAATTTGAAGTTTTGGTTGCCTCGTCACCACTCCCTCCGTCACAGGCTCAAACACGACGGTCCAATCAGATTTGTCTATTTCAGTGACACGCGTGAAACGAAGGAGCTCATTGGTCACCGTCATTTACAAACAAAATCACATTTCTCTCCTCAGATGAACAGAGTTTTGTTTTTTGCTCATTCTTTCTGCAGAAATCCGCCATGTTTTCCAGTTCATGTGATTTTTTTTTCTTTTTTTTTTTCCATAAGCACATATTTGTTTTGATACAGATGGACCTTATGTGTCCCTGATTGGCTAATCCACCTGTCAGTCACGCCCATCTGAACCCTGGGAGATTCACCGCTGACCAGACTCCCATCTTCACAAAGTATGTAAGACGATTATCCAGTCAGTAAGCAGAATGAGCCTCACATGACTCTCTCATTTGGGTTGCTATAGTTCCAACCAACAAATGTCTGACCCCTATAGCGCCTCCTATGCCACCCCGGCCCCTGGCACCTGTCACTCACTCAGAGCTGTGGACAGGGGCTGATTTATCACCTGGAGTCCTCGTCCTCCTCCCGTCTCACCATCTCTCCCCTCTTCTCTTACTCCTCCTTTCCCTGACGCTGATGGGTGGATGTGGAAAACCTCCACAAAACGACAAAAGCAGCAGTGGCACAGGCAGTAAGCAATCACCCTCCAACCAAAGAGTACAGAGGAATGTGTATCTCCTTCCTGTGTTACTGTGGTTAGCCTGTCTCCTCCTGTCATAGGGAGGTTGTAGGTTAGATTCCTGATCTCTCTGATGGACGAGGAGGTGTAGGTGCTCCATCTGTCCTCTGTCTGAACATCTAACTCTCTCTCCATTCCCTATGTCCTTTTCTCTTATCCAGTGTCATATTATAGTCTTTCTCTCTTTCCCTCTTCTAACTCCCTCACTCTCTCTCTCTACATATATTTTTTACTCACAATGTCTCTTCTTTCCTTCCTTCTCTTCTCTCTCTCACATCCCTAATGCCTCTTCCCCCTCTCTCTCCTTTCCTCCAGGGAAACAGGAAGGGACTTGGGTTTTTGGTGTCTCTTTTCCTCTACCTCATCCCTCTGTCCTCTCTCTCGCTTTCTCTCTCCGTCTTTCCTCTCCTCATTCGGGCCTGATACACTGGGAGGATACTCTCTCCCTCTCTGTCTCTCTCCTCTTTTTCTGTTCTCTCCACACTTTCCTCTATCTCTTCACCTCTCTCCTCTTTCCTCCCTCTCTTGACACACACACAGGGCACTGGTCCTCCTGTTGTCTCACTCCCTCCTCTCACTCTGTTCTCCTCCTCTTCCTCTCCTCCCTCCTCCATCTCTCACCTCCTCTTTTCTGGCCTGACACACACAGGACACTGGCCCCTCCCCTCTCCTCCCTACTCGCCCCTACACACACACACACACATACACACACACACACACACACACACACATACACACACACACACGCACGCACGCATGCACACACACACACACTCACACACACACACACACACACACACACACACACACACACACACACACACACACACACACACACACACACACACACACACACACACACACACACACACGCACACACACACACTCGTCTGTATTTCTTGGCTGACATTCTAAGGACATTTTAGTTGCTCATAATAAGGTCAGACAGACTGCAGCGTTCTCTCAGTCTGGTGTTTCACCAAACACAGAGTTTGCCTTTGGTTTGGTTTAACTTAACTTAAATATACGGAATGTCTTAAACATGTTTTCATTTTTAATGAGCATTCACTCTCTGCAACTTCTACTACTACGCTAGTACTTTAGCCACAGCTGCCCTGGGGCCTGCTGCCAATCTGTGCCAATGGCCTCTTAACCAGCAATACCTCACAACTCACAACACATTTATTTATACATCGGCAAAATAGCACAAGTGTCATGCCCAAGGACACACAGGCAGTATTGTGTTGAAGCTGGAGTGCCAACCTTTCAGTAAGCCAATTGACTTATACTGGTATGGTCCATGGAATTGAACCAGCAACCTCATGCATATTTACATGACGTTCCTTTGGTGTAAACTTGAAACTGAGAAAACTGTGGATGGATCAAACACTGGAGGAACGAGGACAAGAAATGCATTTAAGAAGAAAGAAAGTCGAGAGGTCCAAACCTCTAAAACTTCAACCAAGAATCATGCCGAGGCAGGCTGAGAACACACTGACTATGGTCCTGAAGAAAGTTCACTGTTTCAACAAATAACTGAATACAAAAAGTTGCAAGCGGTGATGATGGCCCTCGCCACCCTCCTCACGTCCCTCCCATATGCCCGCCAGGACCTTGTGCCCACCTCAGACTCACAACCTCCTCTGAATCATGACTGCCCTTCATGCCATCCCATCCAGATCCAGACAGGTGCTCAGGTCACTGTCTACTTCTTATCCTGTTTCCACGGTGAAGTGTGCCAGTCGTCTTATACTGCTGTGGTTCAGGGCATTGAACCAACAACTGTATTCTTTATTTATTTCAGATGTAAAGATTATTTAGTTATGTATTAATTTTGGTTAATTTAATCACTCTTAAAACACATGGGCTTGCATCTCCACAAACCTGACTCTGGTTTAGCCTCCTGCTTGTTTCCATGAAAATGTTCCTTTGGCTATAATATTCCACAATATGGCATTAAACATATCTGTCTCCATGGAGAATGTTCCAAAGTATGGTTTTAATTCTCTGTTTCCATGGAATCCTGCAAGTGATCAGACAGCTCCAGAAAGTGACATACATTATATCTTTAAGAGGAAATTAAACTTATGGGTGCCATGGAGGTCCAAAAATAAACCTCATGTAGTTGCTTTACATTTGCCTTTCATTAATTTATTCTTTATTTATTTCAGACAGAAGGATTATTTCATCATTTCATAGAAACAAAAACACAAACATACACAGCCAAATGAGTCCGTAAAACTCATTCATACGGCGGCTCTCTCTGAATGGGAGCGGTCCTTTTTAATTAGAGCACATGTTTTAAATATAATGTGTTTGTACGGGTGCCAAGAAGGCCCAAAAGATAACCCTGAATTATCCTCTCGCATTAATTAGACCAGAACAATCCAGAAGCTCCTCCCCATGGCGCCCCCTGCAGACACACTCACAGATAACAGCTCCGTGACGAGGCCTCCTGTGTGATGATAACCTCTGGACTTTCCCACTCATCACCAAAGTTCATCGGTGTTCCTTAACATTCCGGACTCCGTGCGGCGTTGCTACGGTGACACTGGCCGTGAAAAGGAGATGTGAGATTTGGTTCTTTTTTGGCGTTTACGTTTGGCTGATTCTTCACGGCGTGTTTTGGTTCCGTTCCAGGTTTTCACAGCGTGTCCCTCGGCCTCGCTCTTTTCTTATGAAGCTGATTTTCTTAATTAAGAAAAGCCTCGTTATGTTTGGACTGAGATAGAGGCCGAGCTGGAGAACAAATATGTGCAAATCAAATGAAAAAGACTTAAAAAGACTTGAATTAATTTTTATTAACCTTAATTTCAGTTGTTCACTTGTTTAGATGTAACATTAGAAAGTCATGACTGAGTTAAGTTATGGACATGGCTCAGTCAAAATCTAAAACAAAAATGTGTGGGTTTAAAATCGCTTCAAATGTTAAAACCAGTGAAATACACTGTGTAAGCTTGTTTTAGTTTCCTCTGTGTCAGATGCCCTCCCATCCTTCTATATCCCTGTGTCAGATGCCCTCCCATCCTTCTATATCCCTGTCTCAGATGCCCTCCCATCCTCTCTGTATAACCCTGTGTGTCAGATGTCCTCCCATCCTCTGTATATCCGTATGTGTCAGATGCCCTCCCAACCTCTCTGTATATCTGTATGTGTCAGATGCCCTCCCATCCTCTGTATATCCTTATGTGTCAGATGCCCTCCCAACCTCTCTGTATATCCCTATGTGTCAGATGCCCTCCCATCCTCTGTATATCCCTGTGTGTCAGGTGCCCTCCTATACTCTGTGTATCCTTGTGTATCAGATGCCCTCCCGTCACCTGTTAGACTGAGATGAGTTGTGTTTGGATAAATATAGTGAGATGTAGTTTGAATATTTTGGCACAGTGGCATAGTGGCTATCCCTCAGTGCCTTATAACCATTAAGTCCAAGGTTCAATTGCCAAACTAATCTATAACCATATCTGATATCTTCTCATTTGACCTCTTTTTTTTTACAGTGCAGGTGGGTGTGGTGGTGCCCTCCTCTGCCCCCACGGTGCCCGGTCAAATGCGCAGGGAGCAGGTGCTTACAAGGCCCATGGACCTGTGCCATCTGGAGCCGTGCCCGCCGCGGTGCCAAGGAGCGACTTAAAACAGCAGGGCAGGGCTAAGACAAAGGCTAATAATTGGTTTTGGCATTGGACCGGTGAAGAGGGGGGTGGAGGGGGAAGAGAGGAGGGAGGAGCCTGGTCCTTGTCCAATCCTGGTTTAGACCTCCTTCAGTCCTGGTTCAGTCTTGGTTCTGACCTTGTCCAATCCTGGTTCAGATCTGGTACAGTCCTGGTTTAGCCCTGGTAAGACAAAGGGGTAATAATTGGTTTTGGCACTGCTCCGTGAAGAGGGGAGAGGAGGGGAAGTGTGGGTAGTGAGGGGGAGGAGAGAGGTGGAGGTGTGGTGAGGGGGAGGAGAGAGGTGGAGGTGTGGTGAGGGGGAGGAGAGAGGAGTCGGGGTGACTGAAAGCACACGATGGTGCAGGGACATATTTGCATGAAGTGAAACGAGCATGATGCTGTTCAGAGCATATGTTAATGTGCACATTCTAATGGGACACAGATTGTCTCTAAACACCAGGGACAGAGAGGACAGAGGGGACCCTGCTCCTGCCCTGGCTCTGCTCCTGTCTGCTCCTGCCTTGGCCCTGCTCATCTGACTTTGCTCCTGTCTATCCCATCTTCCCCTGCGCTGCTCTGCTCCTGTCTGCTCCTGCCCTGGCTCTGCTCCTGTCCTGGCTCTACCCCTGGCTGCTCCTGCCCTGGCTCTGCTCCTGTCTGCTCCTGTCCTGGCTCTGCTCTTCTCTGCTCCTGTGTGCTCCTGCCGTAGCTCTGCTCTTCTCTGCTCCTGTCTGCTCCTGCCCTGGCTCTGATCCGCTCTGCTCCTGTCTGCTTCTGCCCTACTCTGCTCCTGTCTTCTCCTGTCCTGGCTCTGCTCCTGTCGTCTCTTGCCCTGGCTCTGCTCCTGTCTGCTCCTGCCCTGCTCCTGCCTTCTCCTGCCCTGGCTCTGCTCCTCTCTGCTCCTGTCTGCTCCTGCCCTGCTCTGCTCCTGTCTTCCCTGCCCTGGCTCTGCTCCTCTCTGCTCCTGTCTGCTCCTGCCCTAGCTCTGCTCTTCTCTGCTCCTGTCTGCTCCTGCCCTAGCTCTGCTCTTCTCTGCTCCTGTCTGCTCCTGCCCTGGCTCTGCTCATCTCTGCTCCTGTCTGCTTCTGCCCTACTCTGCTCCTGTCTTCTCCTGTCCTGGCTCTGCTCCTGTCTGCTCCTGCTCTGCTCCTGTCTTCTCCTGCCCTGGCTCTGCTCATCTCTGCTCCTGTCTGCTTCTGCCCTACTCTGCTCCTGTCTTCTCCTGTCCTGGCTCTGCTCCTTTCTGCTCCTGCCCTGCTCCTGTCTTCTCCTGCCCTGGCTCTGCTCTTCTCTGCTCCTGTCTGCTCCTGCCCTGCTCTGCTGTTATTACGTGGGCCTCTTTGGTTTTGTGAGTCTCTGATTTTGGTCGTTTCCCTAAAAAACGAGATTTAAAGTGAGTTTAAAGTTTGGTTCAAACGCAGCGTCCGGCCGCGAGGGCGACTGGTCATTAAGACAAGAGCCCGGAAACACAGAGCCGACATGTTTATTTTAGGAGAGAGGGAGCGAGGGATGTGGTCACAGAAAGAGAGAGATGTGGTCACAACAGATGCAGAGAGAGGGAGGGAGAGAGAGGGAGGTAGAGAGAGGGGGGGTAAGGGATGTGGTCAGAACAGATATGAGAGAGAGATAAAGAGAAAGGGAGAAAAAGACAGAGGGAAGGAAGAAAGAGAGGGAGAGAGTGACGTGGTTATAAAAGATATAATAATGAGAGAGAGAGAGATGGGGAGGCTGAATTGTGGACAGATGTAGGGAAGAGGGTGGAGAGAGTGAGAAAGAGAGAGAGAGAGAGAGTGTGTGAGAGAGAGAGAGAGAGAGAGAACATTGGGAGAAAGAGAGGCCAAGATGTGGTCAGAACAGATGCACAAGAGAGAGGGAGAGAGAGAAATAAAAGGAGAAAGAGATAGAAAAAGAGAGGAGGAAGCTGTGGGAGAGAGAAAGAGAGAGGAAAAAAAAAAAAAGAAAGAGTGGTAGACAACCAAATGCTGAACAAGTAATGCTCTATAGAAGGTCAATTAAAGGTGCATTAAGTAATATTTCTTGTGAGGGGACAGCTTCCTTCTTGTCTCCATGGAGATGTTATTGCTTTGGTTGGGATGTTCCAAATATTTTACATGACATTTTGTGACTACAACCAGACCAAAATGCAGACAAAGGGTGTGAAATGTAACATCTTGTGCTTCACACAAAGATGTCGTCTAACAACGCACAGGGTAATAGGCGAGATTTACTTAAGGGTTAAATCATTCAGGTTCATGAGCAATACACTTACTCCACTTGAGCCGTCGTCATCCCCATTATCATGTTTTCACTGAAGTCCCAAAGTTTAGTTTAAACAAAGATAAAAGCACGTATCATATCCAGAGACAGGCTAACCACAGTCACACAGGAAGGACATGAGAGATCGGGAGTCTAACCCACAACCTCGTCCTGTTGTTCATGTCTGTGGAGCTTTGGGACTGTTGGCCAGTCACACATACTCACTCACAGTTGGTGTTTAAGTGTATTTAGTTGGTGGTGAAATGCCCGGGGTATATGCTGGGGTGGAGCAGAGCTGATGTCCAGATCAAACGGTCGGGACTTGAGTGAGTGGATGAGCCTCGGGTGTTTGACCTCTGACCTCTCTCTCTCTCTCTCTCCTCTGGGTGTAACGGAGCACAGGCTGAGCTCTGAAAAACAGAGAAACAGAGAATAAGACTGAGAAGGAGAGAGGGATTTTTTTTTTTTTTTTTTTAAAGAGGAGGTAATAAGGAGAATCTCCCTTTTTTTTCTTCCATGTTCTAACATTGTTTCTTCATCAAAAACATGCTCTGCACTGTTAGTTTTCTCTCCTTCCCTCCATCTCTTTCTCTCCTCTCTACAGTCCTCTCTCACCTCCCTATCCTTCTCTTTCCTCTCTCTCTCCCTCTCTCTCTTTCTCCTCTCCACAGTCCTCCCTCTCTCTTTGTCTCTCTCTCTCGCTCCTCTCCTCTCCACAGTCCTCTCTCTCTCCACAATCCCCTCTCTTTCTCGCTCTCTTCCTCTCTCTCTCTCTCTGTCTTTTTCCCTCTCTCTCTTAATCCCAGTGCGTTGGTTCTGATTACATATTTCAGATATTTTCACACTTGCTGCTGCAGACACGCTTTGTTCACTCCCTTCATGCTTCACTTCTTTTCCTTCCTCTCCCTCTTTCTTATTTTCCCTCCTTTCTCTCTCCTACATCCTTTCTATTCCCTCTCCCCACTCCTATGCTCCCACTTTGTCTCCCTCTCTCTTCTCTCTTTCACCATCTCTCAGCTGTCCTACACCTTCTCTCTCCTCCTATTACCCTCCCTCTCTTTCCTTCTCTCCTTTACCTTTCCCTCCTTTCTCTGTTTTTCTTTCCCTCCCTCGTTTTCTCCTCTCTCTCCTCCTTCCTCGCTCCTGTCTTAGTTAATTGCTGTCTCTTTACTTCCGCACGAGTGGAGAACTTAACACTCCAAAGAACATTTCATTACAGTAAAGATGAACAGAAAACAGTGGCAGAGTGGTTAGCCTGTCTCCTTCTCTCAGCTGGAGGTTGTCGGTTCGACTCCTGATCTGCACATTCACATTCAAACTCAAGTGAAGTTGTAGGAGACACAGTTTAAATCTGTCCGTCTGTAAAATCTTTTCTTTTCTGGCATCTCTCCAGTTCTACTGTTCTCTCCATACGCTGAGATGACCTGAGACCACCATGCTACAGCGGAGGAGAGAGAGATGGAGGGAGGGATGAAGAGATGGAGAGAGGGATGGAGGAGGGGTGGAGGGAGGGGTGGAGAGAGGGATGGAGGGAGGGGTTGAGTGCGGGATGGAGGGAGAGATGGAGGGAGAGATGGGGAGAGTGATGGAGAGGGGGATGGAGGATGGGATGGAGAAAGGGAGGAGAGAGGGATGAAGAGAGGGATGATAGAGGGATGGAGGGAAGGATGGAGGGAGGGATGAGAGAGGAATGGAGAGGGATGGAGGGAGTGATGGAGAAAGGGATGGAAAGAGAGATAGAGAGAGGAATGGAGAGATGAATAGTGAAACAAGTTGAGAGAAAAAGGGGAGCGTAGAAGAGAGAGTGCAACAGAGAAAGAAAGAGAAAAGAGAAAGAGAATAAAGAAAGAAGATAGGGATGAGAGGGAAGAAAAGTCGGAGAGATGGAGAGAAGAAGAAAGAAAGAGAGGAACATATTGAGACACTGGACAAAAGCACTTATAATAAAAATGTACATATGCAAAACTGTGATTGACAGAGAGGATCATGGGTAAAAATCCATCTGCAGTTTGAATAATTGAAAGTTTTAACATAATGTAAGGTTCACAAACTAAAAAGAGACATTTTTATGTAGAATCGTTGAGCTCAAATGATTTTCCACAGTTTTGTGTCATGAACTTTTGTACAGAGCTGCTTTTATAATGGCTGATTTTGATTTGCACCAGACTAAAGAAGAGGAGGTACAGAGGAGGGACAGTGAGGGTGCAGAGGAGGAGCAGAGGATGGAGGTATGAGCTGGTGACAGGTTGGAGTGTCCTGTCCTCCTCTGTTTAATCCTGTGTGCCAGAGGACAGAGGGAGGAGGGGAGAAGGTGAGAGGAGGTGCAGAGGATGGTGGAGAGGATGCAGTGAGGGTGCAGAGGAGGATTAGAAGATGGTGTAAGTGCAGTATTAACAGGTGATGTGTTGTAGTGTCACGTCATCTTCATCTTAATCCCGTGTGACAGTGGAGAGGAGGAAAGGAGGATGTACAGAGGAGAAGGTATAGAGGAGGAAGAGGTGCAGAGGATGGACAGTGGCGCAGAGGAGGAGGTACAGAGGATGGTGTAAGTGCAGTATTAGCTGGTGACATGTTGTAGTGTCCTGTCCTCTTCAGCTTAATCCTGAGCTCAGGTTTTATCTTGATGTCCTCGTTATCGATTCAGAGACAGACAGATAAGAGAGAGGGAGAGAGAGAGAGAGAAGGAAAGAGAGGGAGAGAGGGAGAGAGAAAGAGGGAGAGAGAGAGAGAAGGAGAGAGAGGGAGAGAGAAAGAGGGAGAGAGAGAGAAGGAGCGAGAGGGAGAGAGAAAGAGGGAGAGAGAGAGAAGGAGAGAGAGGGGGAGAGAGAGAGAAGGAGAGAGAGAGAAAGAGGGAGAGAGAAAGAGGGAGAGAGAAAGAGGGAGAGAGGGAAAGAGAAAGAGGGAGAGAGAAGAGAAAGAGAGGGAGCGAGATAGAGAGAGACACACACTCCTCCTCTCCCTCTGCCTTCCCATCCTCTCTCCCTTCTTTCCTTTCCCACCTTCTTCTCTCTCTTCTCCCTCTCTCCCTCCTTCTTTTTTTCTCTCCATACCTTCACCCCCTCTTTCTCTCCCTCCATCTCCCTCTCTCTCTCTCTAACCACTCGTTTGCTGCTTTAACCTTTATTTAACCTGCTCGACCACAGAACCAATCCTAATTATTGATCCATGGCCTAGTGTAAATCTTATTGTTTAGTACTTTCAAATGACTCTCTCTCTCATTCTCCCTCTTTCCCTCCCTCTCTTTCTCCTCTCTCTCTCTCTCTCTCTCTCTCTCTCTCTCTCTCTCTCTCTCTCTCACCTTTCCTTCCATCCACTTTTTCCTCCCCTGTTTTCATATCTCTCTCTTCCCACCCTCTCCCTTCCTCCTTTTTCCGCCCTCACTTTCTCTTCTCCTTTTCCAGTGCTCCTTCTCTCCTCCCTCTCTCCCTTTACCACCCCATCTCCTCCTCTCTTTCATTCCTCTCCTCTTACGTCCTTTTCTTTCAGTTCATACTCCCTATACACCCCTCTCTTTCCCTGTCTCAATCCATTTCTTCTTCTTCTCCTTCTCTCCCATCCACCTTTTCCTTCCCTTTACCCTCCTCATCTCCTCCTCCATTTTCATTCCCTCTATCATCCGTCCCTCACCTTTTTTTTTCTCCCCCCTCCTCTCTCCTCCATTTCTCACCTCTTTCACCCTTTCCCCCACCATCAAATTTCATCTCTCTTTCTCCCATTAACGTTTTTGCCCTCTCTCCTCCTTCTCACTCTCTTCCTTCTCTCCTCCCTTCTATCCTTCCTCTCTCTCTCCTCTCCTCCCTCTCTTCTCCCTCCTCTCCTTCCTCTCTCTCCTCCTCTCCCCCTCCCACTTTCTCCTCCTTGTCTCCTCCCCCTCTCTCTGGGTCAAATTCCAGGACAAATTTCCCTACAGGGACAATAACTTAAGCTAAACCTCTCCTCCTCTCCTCCCCCTCTTTCTCTCCTCCCTTTCTCCTCTTTCTCTCCCTCCTCTTTGCTTGCGTTCCGTTCAGTCCTTGCAGGTGTACAACTCTGAAAGATGACGGTGACTCGGGATGACCCTCTTCACGCTGTGGCTATTCCTGTCCCTCCCTCCTCCTCTCCTTTCCTCTCCTCTCCTCCCCCTCTCCCTCTCTCTCTCCTCCCTCCTTTTCCCTGCTGTCTCTGTGGCTCTTCAGTTGCGTAACGTTCTCCCGTCTCGCTGTTTGTAGCTTCACTCTTTTATTTTTATATATATTTTTATTGTATTTTTCATGAGCTGAATCGGTGCTCTGGGATCGCTGGGGTCAAGTGCACGGAACTGAACAGGCTGCACTCACACGGAGCTTTGAAGAGCAGAGGATGAGAGGAGGGAAGGAGCAGAGAGGAGAGGGGGATTAGAAAGAGGAGAGAGGGATGAGAGAAAGAGGGAGAAGATGAGAGAGGGCAGAGGAGAGCGAGAGAGGTGAGGAAAAAGAGAGAAGCGGGGGATGAGAGTGGAGAGGAGAGAGCAGAGAGCAGAGGATGTGAGCCTGTCCGGTGAAGGAGCATCGATTTGTGTGGCTGAAATAGACTGTACTCCAGGGCAGAGACAGGAGGAGGGAGAGATGAGAGTGAAAGAGGGCCAGAGAGAGAGAGGGGGAGGAGAGAAAAAGAAGAGAGAAGAGAGGAGAGCAGGAGGAAAGAGAAGAGAGAGAGAGAGATGTGAGCGGCTCTGCTGTTGGTGAAACTCAGAATCTCAGTGTTTGTATTCTAATGTCCAGTGCCTTGTGGGAGCTGAATGCATTAGACTTAGAGTTCAGAGAGTGTATTCTGCAAAACTGACTTTGGAACTGTAGTTTTAAATAAGATGAAAAAATCACAACTGTATTAGACTGGAATATACTTTTTTTTCTATACGCCTGTGGTCACTTTACAGTTTCATGCATTTATAATTTATTCAACACTCATGAGTTACTGTACTTTTGTGTAGCCACAGCTGCCCTGGGACAGACTGACGTAGGTGAGGTCGCCAATCTGCAGATTTTTGGTTTTAAAATGTTTACATTAGCCGCTCAACATGATCCTGGTGTTTTTATTTTGCTGTTATGTCCCTAAATCAGTTCGGTTCGTGTACCATTTGTTCTTTTGAATTTCAATTAAGAACGAAAAACAATAAAACAAGAAAACAGTTTGTTATTTTATTATTCCATTTTAGTGTCAAAAAAAAAAAAAAAAAAAAAAAAAAAAAAAAAAGATTTTGACCTCTATTTCCAATATGTAATTTAAGGTTTATTTCAAATAACACCAATCAAAAAACAGTCTTAGTGCCTATTTTAACTTTCGTGTTCTGCTGCTTAACGCGCCGCCTGTGAATTCAGGGTCAACTGAAAAAAGGAGTTCATCGCCGAGCTGCTGCCAGGTTCTCGTCATGAAGTTCAACATTTACTTTCTAAGACACAAAAGTAAAAGCATCACCATAAAAGAAGAGCACATGATTTTTCAGGTAAGTCCTTCTAGCAGCAGAACGTATGAACCAGAGAGACTCAAATATCAAAACTGAAATAGGCACAATGAGTGTTTTTTTTTATTGGTGTTATTTGAAATTAAATATTGGAAATAGAAGTTGAAATCTGTTTTTTTGTTTGACACTAAAACGGAATAATAAAATCACAAACTGTTTTCTCATTTTATTGTTTTTCGTTCTTAATTGAAATTCAAAAGAACAAATGCTTATACGGATCCTATTCCTACAACTGCTAGCCTCGATGAGCTTCATTTGAAACTCTAAGGGTGACGTCACACTCGCTTAGTCCACTTTATACACACACATTTATACACACGTACACACACACCACCAACATTCACGACATGTTTCACAGTATGGCATTAAACTAAAGTGTTGTCTGCTTCCACCAGGATCATAACACTGAGCATTAGCCCAAGTCCAGACTCATTCACTCCTGGATCCACACGTTTCACAAAGGTTAGTTTTATTGAAGAAAGAAGAGAGGAGGAAGAGGAAGAGAAGAGAGAAGAGAGGAGGAAGAGAAGAGAGCACAGGGCATAAACACACATGAAACCCCCTCTGTGATCCTCTCATCTGTGATCATTAGAAACAAAACAAAAGAAACGAAGGACGCAGCAAAAAAGAGAAAGAAGCCACAGGCCCTGAGTCTAATGCTCTTCTCTCACTCTTTCTTCCCCGCTTTCCTCCTCTCTCCTCCCCTATTTTTGTCTCTCTTTCGCCTTTCCTTCTCTCTGCTACTATTCTTTCTTTGTCTATCCTTTCTTTTCTGTCTCTCCTTTTTCTGTTCACTCTTTTTCTCTCATTTTTTTCTGTCTCTCCCTCTCCTCGCTCCTCTCTTCCATCTCTCTTGCCTTTTCACCTCCCCCTGCCACCTCCTCCCCATTTTTACCTCTCTCCTATCCCTCCATCCTCCTCTTTCCCCTCTCCATCTTTCCCCCTCCTCTCTTCCTCTCGCTCTCCTGCTCTCCCCCCTCTCCCTTCTCCCTCTTTTTTGCCTCTCCTTCCCTCCCTCTCCCATCCTTCCATCCTCCTCTTTTCCCTCTCTTTCCCCACCTCTCTTTCCCCCACTGCCATCCCCATCCTATCTCTCTTCTTCTCCCTCCTCTTTTGACCCCACTCTCTCTCTCTCTCTCTCTCTCTCTCTCTCTCTCCTCCTTCTCCTTTCCCTCCCTCCTTCCATCCCTCCTTCTCTATTCTCTTTGTCTGTAAAACCCCATCACTTCAAATGCTTCATATTTGAGCTCACACACTCATTTCTTTTGTTCCAGAAAAAAAGAAGAAAAAACTCCAAACTCGACAAATGAAAAGTGCTTAGGTATTTTAGCATTTGCGTTTTTGTTTCTCGTTTTTGCCGCAGCCTGAGGTCAGAGTGGCACCTCGTGTCTCTCCTCCTCCCGTCTTTGCGCTTGGATCTTCCCTTTATTTTCTCTGCTATCTCTCCATTTGCTCCTCTTTCCTGACAAGCGCTCCTTTGAGTTCACCCATTCGCTTTGGGCTAAAATCAATTCCGTGTCTACAGCTACCGGACTTATCAAGGTTATGGATGCCGCGAAATTCTGTCAAAACATTACACAGATTTATCAGGAAATAATGAAGATAATTAAACAGCAAAACTGATCTCTTGACCTGTGTTTGTTAGCGCTTTCGGAGGCCCCATGTGGCTGTTTTTTGGCCAGGACTGGTTGCAAACGGGGGCAGACTAATTGCTGGAAGTGCTAAGAATTAAACAGAGTAATGGGCGTTTTCATTCAAAGTGATGTTAGCTTGACCGTTAGCCTTGGGAGCGGGTTGCGTGAGTGCGCGACCCACCGTAGACCCAGCATTGATCACGGGCGTTTTGTTGAGGAGTCGCGGTGGCTAACGCTAGTGCTAATTGTTTACTTTATGAATTGCAAAGTAGCGCGTGGGAGTGGGGATGAATGGGACGGTGCTTTTAAAGAGACAGGAGGCCAAGGCGAGAGGGTTGGGCAGGTGCGCAAAGCGTCAGGGGCAGCAGGGGCGACAGGAGTGGATGAATGCAGAGGGCGCGGGTGGACGGGTGAATGAGTGAGGAGTGAATGGTGGAAAGCTCTTCTCTGTGACCCGGAGCTGCAGTCTCAAGGATCCACTCGGAAACAGCAAACACAAATGCAGATTTACTTTAGAGATTGCGAGACCTGAGCCAAGTCTGCCCGGCAACAGGTGATCAAACTATTTAAATATGACAGGTTAGACTATTCAGTAAAACAAACAAAACAATTATTTATAATTTGACGTTCTGGTTGTTAAAAAAAAAAAAAAAAAAATCTTATCGTTTGCTGCTGATCGATGGTCGACTAAAAGCGGGCGTGGCAAAAGCTCTAAAAATGATTACCAGTATGTATCCTCTGTGTATATGATCCGCATTGCACTCACTACACCTGCAGGGGGAGTTCATGCAAAAACTACTATTTATGCAGAAAAAAATACAGAAATTACAGAAAAAAAATAATAATAAAAAAATAAATAAATAAAAAAATAAAAAAAATAATAATACACTCACATACACTCCATCGACTGATTAATCGACTAATCAACTAAAGGACTGCAGCCCTGTTGGACACGGGCAGCAGATGTGACAAGTAGAGGTAACTTTACAACTGTTACTTAGCAACCATAATGCAAACAAACGGCAAAAGAAATGCCACAATAGTTCCGATTAAACTAATAAATATAAATGACAGCATCTTTATTTTGTAAGCTGAAAATTGTGAAATTGAGTGGAGTTTTCTGTGTTGATGATACAGGCAGAGGGATTCCATTTTAGAACTTAGCGCTAGTACTTCCTGTGTTTTTGTACTTTTCTTTTCAACATTATTTTCCCACAAACTGCCACTGAACGGATGTAAAACTTTGAGGCATATTTAGCACAGGTACTATCCCATTAAACACACAAAAACCTCTCATATACAGTTTAACATGTGTTTACCTTTGAAGAACACAACACAAAGTCCATATTATCAGGTGAAAGACGAGATCTAAGGCTATTTAATTGTATATCTGGTTGTACATATTTCCAGATGAAGTCCTTGAGCCTTTATGAAGTTTTGTTTAGTGGAATTTGATACTGGAGGTCACATTTCACTGGATTCACAAACATGCAACTACATAATAATGACTTATTCTACATCCAATATCAAAGTAAATGGAAACAATAATGACAAAAGTCTGAATAATTTGAAATCCTGTTAAACAAAAGCTGTATTTACTCAGAATTATCTTAGGAATCAGTGGTACATATTTCATACTGATTTATGCAGATACACAAGTTGCATAAAAAAGTTGAATCTTTTAGTCAAATGGAAGACACTGCATGATGGAAAATATAATATAATATAATATAATATAATATAGTATAATATAATGTAATGTAATTAATATAATGTAATCTAATGTAATGTAATGTAATACATACTATAATATAATATAATATAATATAATGTAACGTAATATAATATAATTAACATGTTTTATATGTTTCTTTGTTTTTTTTTTGTTTTTTTTTGTTTTTTTTTTATATTATTGAGTCTACCCTTCCTTTGCTCTCCAAACTAAGTCACTCCCCCTTCAGAGCACTAACATAACACAATCAGGGTGCATCCCCTTAATGAAACTACTGAACATCACATCAGGTTTGTCAGGTTGCAGTATTTTATTTTGTGTATTTATGGAGAATTGTCGTGTGGAAGTGCGGGTGGCTTAGGTAGGCTTGTGGGCGGAGCCTTGTACTGAATCTTACAGCTAACCGTAAGGAGGGTTTGGATAGGCCCGGGAGAGGTCACAAAATTACTCAAACATGCATGGATGATATCTACAACCTCTTCAGGCATGTTTTTGATGAGGGAACAACGTTATAACATGGTAGAAAGAGTTTTGCATAAAAGCCCCTCTTTAAAAGTTGATTTTGCAGAATATGTCCCTTTAAGTTTAAATAAATGTGCTCTCAGACATAGAAAAGCCCTTACCACTCATTCATGTGTTACTTGTTAAGCTGCCCTCTCTCCTCTTTGAGCTCTCGCGTTTTCTCCGGCAGCCCTGACAGTCCCTCTCTCTCTGAACGAGCTCAAGTCGTCACGTTTCTGTCTCTCTGTCCATTTGTTTATTAGCGTTGCCGTTAGCGACCGCTCGCACCATCAAAGCTCCCCTCCTCCCCGAAGTCAGAGCCATCTTTTCAAATAAAAGTGTCTCTGATTACACAGGCGCTCTGCTCGCCCAGGGGCAACGCTCCAAATTAAAATACACTCTACACTACTGCGCTTTGAAGAATGGACTGATACAGAAGAGGAGAGTGGAGAGAGAGCGCAGAGGAGAGATGAGAGAGGGCAGAGGAGAGGAGAGGAGAGAGAGAGCAGAGCGAAAGCAGAGGAGAGTGAGGGGAGAGGGGGGCATGGGGACAAGAATATGTTCATATTTTATTATTGTCTTAATTTAACCCTGATTCAAACAGAAAAGTACAGTTTACAAATGATACTTCTTAAGAACTGTCTGGTTAGAAGGAGCAGAGGATGCAGACGAGAAGGTCAGAGGAGAAGGTCAGAGGAGCAGACGAGAAGGTCAGAGGAGAAGGTCAGAGGAGCAGAGGAGAGGGTCAGAGGACCAGAGGAGAGGGTCACTGGAGAAGGTCAGAGGAGCAGAGGAGAGGGTCAGAGGAGAAGGTCAGAGGAACAGACGAGAGGGTCAAAGGAGCAGAGGAGAGGGTCAGAGAAGAAGGTCAGAGGAACAGAGGAGAGGGTCAAAGGAGCAGAGGAGAAGGTCAGAGGAGCAGAGGAGAGGGTCAGAGGAGAAGGTCAGAGGAGTAGAGGAGAGGGTCAGAGGAGAAGGTCAGAGGAACAGAGGAGAGGGTCAAAGGAGCAGAGGAGAAGGTCAGAGAAGAAGGTCAGAGGAGCAGCGGAAGGGGTCAGAGGAGAAGGTCAGAGGAGCAGCGGAAGGGATCAGAGGAGAAGGTCAGAGGAGCAGAGGAGAGGGTCAGAGGAGCAGAGGAGAGGGTCAGTGGAGAAGGTCAGAGGACCAGAGGAAACGGTCAGAGGAGATGGTCAAAAGAGCAGAAGAAACGGTTAGAGGAGAAGGTCAGATAAGCAGAGGAGAGGGTCAGAACAGAGGGTCAGAGGAACAGAGGAGAGGGTCAGAGGAGATGGTCAGAGGAGCAGAGGAGAGGGTCAGAGGAACAGAGGACAGGGTCAGAGGAGATGGTCAGATGGTCAGAGGAGATGGTCAGAGGAACAGAGGATGTGTTGTATCCGTGAACATAAATCCATATTGCAGTTTCCTGTCTCAAAGGTCAGGTTGTAGTGAAAAAGCGTGTATTTTGAGTATTTTGTTGTAGTATTTGAAGCAGTATTCTTTAGCTGTATTGTTGTGGTGTGAAAAGTTCCCCGTGGCCCTGGGGTCAGCTCTCTCCTCTCTGCGCTCACTCGTGTTTCTGAACCAAGTGTTTATCGATAAAGTAAAACAAAAAAAACAAACAAACTGGAACATTTTAAAACAGTTCTGGTATGGGAGGCATTTGTATCCACGGAGAACATGTTCACGCAGGATTTCAGTTTTTGCTTGTGTCCACCTGTTTGTCTAAAGTGGTGGTAGTGAAGTACTGTACTTAAGTGGAATTTTGAAGTATCTGTACTTTATTTACTTTGCACTTGTGTAACATTTGTAGTGGAGGGTCCGCCACCTGCTTGTCTCCATGAAAATGTTATTGCTTTGTCTAGAATGTTCCAAAGTAAAGATTAAACCTATTAAATCTATCACAGGGGAGACAAGCAGGTTACAACACTACGCTACATTACAGTTCAGATCTCTGGAGAGGCACCCCTGTTCACAAAAGGAATTATTGTATTTTTAGTAACAGAAACACCTGTAATGAATAAATGCTAGATGGATGTGTTTAATGTCATATGGAACATTCCAGACAAAGCAATAATACTATATCGCCATGGAGACAAGAAGGTGATGGACCTTCCACCACAAAAGTTGCGCAGTGCACTTTAAGTACATTTCCCAAGGATACTTTTTACTTTTACTTCACTGAATTTGAGAGCAGGTATCTGTACTTTCTCTACTCCACTACATTTTTTTAACTGGACTGAAAAGTAAAAAGTACTCTTTGTATGAGTTGAGGGGTTATTTTGACCATGGTTGGGGTAACATCCACTCTCAGCACACTCAACATTAACTCCACGCTTAACACAGTCAATATTAACTCCACTCTCAGCACACTCAACATTAACTCCACTCTTAACACACTCAACATTAACTCCACTCTTAACACACTCAATATTAACTCCACTCTTAACACACTCAATATTAACTCCACTCTCAGCACACTCAACATTAACTCCACTCTTAACACACTCAACATTAACTCCACTCTTAACACACTCAACATTAACTCCACTCTTAACACACTCAGCATTAACTCCACTCTTAACACACTCAATATTAACTCCACTCTCAGCACACTCAACATTAACTCCACTCTTAACACACTCAACATTAACTCCACTCTTAACACACTCAATATTAACTCCACTCTCAGCACACTCAACATTAACTCCACTCTTAACACACTCAGCATTAACTCCACGCTTAACACACTCACACAAAGGTGAATGTACCTGAGGGTCACAGTCTCTTTGTAAAGTTGGACCAGACGAGGTCCATGGGTCATCCGGGGTCATGTAGGGCCCTGTGGGGTCTTGTGGGGTCCTGTGGGATCATAAGATGGCATGTAGGGCTCATGTCGGGCAGTGTGGGGCCCTGTGGAGTCAGGTGGGGTCATGTGGGGTCTTCTGGGGTCATGTACAGGACAGAGTGCTCATGTCAGCTGGACTTTTACTCAGAAAATCTTCCTTTAAACGTGAAATATGCAGCGACCCAAAGCACAGGACCAAAGACAGAGACATCTATAATGCATGTAAATGAGGAAGCACTGATGTAGTGAGGGGGAGAAGAGGGATGAGAGAGAACAGGGGGAGAGAGAAGGGTTGGGGCGTAGGGAAGGAGGGAGAAGAGAGAGGGAGAGAGAGACAGGGAGAGAAGAGAAAGAAGAGAGGGTGAGGAGGAGGGATACAGACTCCAGCTTAGCCTTTTAAATAAAGTGTCATCTAAATAAACCTTTGTATTTCAAATAATTATAAAAAAAAGACTACAACTTCTTCACAGAAAATCTCTGTCACATGCATGCTCCGCTTCCAGTTGTAAATTTATACAAACATACATAAAAAACAGAACATATATTTGTTATTTGTTTAAAAAATATATATTGGATTTGAACCATCATTCAAAAGAGCAATAAAGCACACCTGAACATCTGCAGAGGAACACTACAGGGATGGGAGGGCATCTGATACACACGGATATAGACGTTCTTGTATCTGACAGAGGAATGGAGCTAAAAGGCCTGAACTATTCCAAGAGCACACTGTGACCTTCTGCTACATTTTTCACATAGGCTTATTTCACAAACATTTCACACATTTAAACCTCCTCGTGTTTGTGTTTGTGTTTGTATCTTATCTCATCGGAGCGTCTGAGCATTTTTACAGAAGAATCCCAGGCAGAGTTTCGACTAGTGCCAACACAAAACCTGTCCACTCTGTGATGTGTTCATGAATTCCAGAAAAGAAAGAAAAAAAAAAAAAACAACAACAACAACAAAAAAAAACAACTATGGGACAAATGTGACTTTTTCACTCAGATGCAGAAACACTGGCTCAAACTGAGAGAGTGCTGCTAACAGGAGGGTAGAGTAAACAAAAACTGTACTCAAGTAAGAGTAAAGTTACTTACTAAATCTACTTAATAATCAAAGTAATAATAATATTACTCAAGCAGAAGTACAAAGCAGTGGTCCAAGAAATGACTCAAGTAAGAGTAAAAAAGTATTTGGGAAAACTAAGAGTAATTTTAAGAGTAACTGTCTGACAACTTTTGAGGAACATCTGATTTATCATTTGAAGTGGATGTGAAGGACAAAATATTGAATAAATCTGTTGTTTTTAAAGGACAGACACAAAAATGAGACAAACTGAATCAGATGTGGAGGAGCTGCAAGAAACACAAATGTGAGAATCATTTCAGATTAAAACTTTAGTCACTTTAGACTCACTCACAGTGGGAAGAGGAAACACAACTTTTACTCAAGTAAGAGTACTGTTACACTGTACTGTATATTAGTCAAGTAAGAGTACTGTTACACTGTACTGTATATTAGTCAAGTAAGAGTACTGTTACACTGTACTCTATATTACTCAAGTAAGAGTACTGTTACACTGTACTATATATTACTCAAGTAAGAGTACTGTTACACTGTACTCTATATTACTCAAGTAAGAGTACTGTTACACTGTACTCTATATTACTCAAGTAAGAGTACTGTTACACTGTACTATATATTACTCAAGTAAGAGTACTGTTACACTGTACTCTATATTACTCAAGTAAGAGTACTGTTACACTGTACTATATATTACTCAAGTAAGAGTACTGATACTTCATATACTCAAGACTACTGGTACAAAGTACAATATATTAGTCATATACATGTAATTGAGTAAATTTAACTGGGTACTCGACTACTTTCAGTATGTACGTAGAAAGTAGCAACATACAGAAAAAAAGTTTAGTCCTGGTTCAGTCTTGGGTTAGTCTTGGATTAGTCCTGGTTTAGTCTTGGTTTAATCTTGGTTCAGTCCTGGTTTAGTCCTGGTTTCGTTCTGGTTTAGTCCTGGTTTCGTTCTGGTTTAGTCCTGGTTTAGTCCTGTTTTAGTCTTGGTTTAGTTCTGGTTTAGTCCTGATTTAGTTCTGGTGTAGTCCTTGTTTAGTCTTGGTTTAGTCTTGGATTAGTCCTGGTTTAGTCCTGGTTCAGTCTTGGTTTAGTCCTGGTTTCGTTCTGGTTTAGTCCTGGTTTAGTCCTGGTTTAGTCCTGTCTTAGTCTTGGTTTAGTCTTGGTTTAGTCCTGGTTTAGTCCTGTGTTAGTCCTGGTCTAGTTGTGGTTTAGTCCTGTCTTAGTCTTGGTTTAGCTCTGATTTAATCTTAGTTTATTTCTGGTTTAGTCCTGTCTTAGTCTTGGTTTAGTTCTGGTTTAGTCTTGGTTTATTTCTGGTTTAGTCATAGTTTAGTCCTGTCTTAGTTTGGGTTTATTTCTGGTTTAGTCTTGGTTTAGTTCTGGTTTAGTCCTCTCTTAGTCCTGGTTTAGTCCAGTCTTAGTCTGGATTTATTTCTGGTTTAGTCCTGGTTTAGCCCTGTCTTAATCAGGATTTATTTCTGGTTTAGTCCTGGTTTAGTCCTGTCTTACTCTGGGTTTATTTCTGTTTTAGTTCTGGGTTAGTCCTGTCTTAGTCTGGGTTTATTTCTGGTTAAGTCTTGGTTTAGTTCTGGTTTAGTCCTGGTTCATTCCTGGTTCATGTTGATGTGTTGTGTGCAGAGTGAGCACAGCCTTAGTTGAATATTGACTTGAGGACTAAATAATGAAAGAATGAGCAAATGTGGACAAACACGTGGGGCGGAGATGATCAAAGGAGGAACCATTTTAGCCAAAGTCCTGAGTCAGATGAATTAACCATACGTTTGTGGTGGAGCTGTCAGAGCACAGAGGAAAAACTAACGTCCAACGATCTCTGCGAATATGAGCTGTCAAAAGACGCCATTTTAAACACATCTGAAATATTCAAATCTTTATGAGAAATAGAACAGAGACTGATTTATCTGAGGAAGAAAGAGAGAGAGAAAGATGTACTGACCAAAAATCAATGAAGGAACCATCTGTCTTCTCCTCCTCTGCTCCGTCTGACCTGCTCCTCTGCATCATCTGCTCCTCTGACCCTCTCCTCTGCTCCATCTGACCCTCTGACCCTCTCCTGTGCTCCTCTGACCCTCTCCTCTGCTCCATCTGACCCTCTGATCCTCTCCTCTGCTCCTCTGACCCTCTCCCCTGCTCCGTCTGACCTGCTCCTCTGCATCATCTGCTCCTCTGACCTACTCCTCTGCTCCATCTGATCCTCTGCTCCTCTCCTCTTCTCCATCTGACCCTCTCCCCTGCTCCGTCTGACCTGCTCCTCTGCATCATCTGCTCCTCTGACCTGCTCCTCTGCTCCATCTGATCCTCTGCTCCTCTCCTCTTCTCCATCTGATCCTCTCCTCTGCTCCATCTGACGTTCTCCTCTGCATCATCTGACCCTCTGCTCCTCTCCACTTCTCCATCTGACTCTCTCCTCTGCATCATCTGCTCCTCTGACTCTCTCCTCTGCATCTTAGGTAAAGTTAAGGTCCACTTTACTGTCCCTGTAGGTAAATCTGTCCCCTGCATTTGATCCATCCCTCAAAACTGCTGGAACATCTCGTCAGGAGCAGTGGGCGTGCAGTCCCACACTCAGGGACCCATCTCCAGATCTTGAGTTAGTCTTGGTCAGGACCTTAGCTGGAGGATTGTGCATGTTTTTGGTTGACAGGGAAAACCAGAGGAAACCCACCCAGACACAAGGAGAACATGCAAACTTCACACAGAAAAGTCTGGGCAGCTGAGGGATCAAACCTGGATCCTGTGAAGCTTGAGTGCTAGAGCCACTGAGCCTCTCCTCCTCTCTCCTCTTCTCTCCTCCTCTCTTCCTCTGCTCTTGTGTATTCTGTGCAGTATATGTTCACTGCTCCCTCACCTGTCTGGCATGAGATCGATGACCATTGTTCTGTTGGAGGTAGTTACCACTGTCTTCCTCAAGGTCACGTCCGATCGATGAGTTCACAAAGAAAACACCCCCAACTGACCACCACGTTTCAATATTTCACCTTTTCACAATTTTCACAAATTTGAAAACCAGTTAATATGGCAGAGTGGTTCTCCTGTCTCCTCCTCTCAGTCAGGAGGTTGTGGGTTAGACTCCTGATCTGTGCGCCATGCCACTGTTGTTTCTTACCTATTATTTCACTTCTATTCAAATGGTTCATATCTCTCCAAATTTTGCACTCTTTTGAACACTAACCTTTATCAACCCTGCGCTTTAAATCCTAATTTCTTTGCCAAATTCCTCATGGCATGTTATCCTCTCCCTCTTGTCTCGCTCTCTTTCCCTCCTCTCCTCCGCTGTACTCTCTGTCCATCTCCGGACTGTGTAAAATCATATCTTATTGAGCTGTGGGGGAGGAGCAGAGTGGGGGAGGAGAGGGGGAGGAGGGGGAGGACAAGGTCAGTGCGATTTGCCCGAGGAGGTGTCGATCAATACCATTTGGTCAATAAGTTCTTTATTAGCAGCGTGAAACCTGGGAGCGGTATCATTTTGGAGTAAAAACACTTTTCTTCGGCTCGAGCGGCGAAATATCGAACCCGAACCTCCGCCTCAAAAGTCAGAATTTTGTTTGTGATGTTTTTGAAATGTGAGTTTTTCATTCGTTTGTTTGTCTTCGTTTTGAATAGTTTGTATTGATTTGCAGCGTTTGCATAATTATTGATCCAAAACGTGATGGCTCTTTAATGCACCAGATGAAATGAAAGAGAGAAGAGAGAGAAAGAAGGAAGGAAGAGAGAAAAGGAAGAAAGAGAGAGGAGGAACTTTGAACCTGATTATGAGAGGACGAGACAGGATAACCATAGTCCTGTTCTAGTCCTGTTTAGACCTGGTTTAGTCCTGCTTTAGTCTTGGTTTAGTCCTGGTTAACTCTCATTTTGTCCGGCTTTAGTCCCTATTTAGCCCGGGCTTAGTCCTTGTGTAGTCCTGGTTCAGTTCTGCTTTAGTCCTGGGTGAGTCCTTGTTTAGTCATAATGTGGTACTGTTTTTGTCCTATTCAAGTCCTGGTTTAGTCCTGGTTTAGTCCTGATTTTGTCAGGGTTTGGTTTGCGTTTACCACTCGTTTAGTCCTGGTTTACTCCTGGTTAAGTCCTGGTTTACTCCTGATGTAGCCCTGGTTGAGTCCTGGTTTAGTACTATCCTAGTCCTGGTTTACTCCTGATGTAGTCCTGGTTTAGTACTATTCTAGTCTTGGTTGAGTTCAGGTTTAGTCCTGATTTAGTCCTAGATGAGTCCTGCTTTACTCCTGATGTAGTACAGGTTTATTCCTATTCTGGTCCTGGTTTAGTTTTGGTTTGGTCCTGATTTAGTCCTGATTTAGACCTGTTTGAATTCTGGTTTAATTTTGGTTTAGTCCTGAGTTTTAGTCCTAGTTGAGTCCTGCTTTACTCCTGATGTAGTACTGCTTTAGGCCTATTCTAGTCCTGGTTTAGTCCTGATTTAGTCCTGGTTTATTTCTCTTCTGGGCCTGGTTTAGTCTTGGTTTAGTCCTGTTTTAGTACTGATTTAGTCCTGTTTGAGTTTAGATTTAGTCCTGGTTTAGTCCTGTTTGAGTTCTGGTTTAGTCCTGGTTTAGTCCTGATTTAGACCTGTTTGAATTCTGGTTTAGTCTTGGTTTAGTCCTGATTTTTAGTCCTACACGAGTCCTGCTTTACTCCTGATGTAGTACTGCTTTAGTCCTATTCTAGTCCTGGTTTAGTCCTGATTTAGTCCTGGTTTATTTCTCTTCTGGGCCTGGTTTAGTCTTGATTTAGTCCGGTTTTAGTCCTGTTTTAGTCCTGTTTTAGTCCTGGTTGAGTGCTGGTATAGTCCTATTCTGGTCCTGGTTTAGTTGTGACTTAGTCGTGGTTTAGTCCACATTTAGTCCTGTTTAGTCCTGATTCAGTCCTCTTCTAGTCCTGTCTTATTTTTGAGTAGCTCACATGTTTTTTCCCCAGTCCCATCTCGGTCTTGCTTCTGTTGAATCTAATCTGCATATTTCCTGACATTGTCCCCCTTTTGTGCTCCTAAGCAGATTTCCGTGTATAAAAAAAAAAAAAAAACATAATGTGTGGTATATTTGACGCTATCATCACCGGCCTTTCTGTATAAGTAACACAGCCTGCCTTGGACTACCCATAATCCCCCTGAGACGCGGATAAAGACGCCAATTTCCATGTAAAAGACTTTCATTACCGCGTTAGCTTAGCGGCGCGGCGTTAGCGAGGTTCCGCGCGACTAACGGCGGAGCCCAAACTTCATTTCTATTAGATGTAGCAGTGAGCGTAGCAGCGCGGAGAGGGCATCCGGATCAGCACAGTGCGGGGGATTACAAGAGCTGTGCGTGTGGTAGGACATGTGCCATGTGTGCCCGCTGTCCTCCTCCGCCCCGAGACAAACACACAACAACATCTAATAGAGACCAACAAGAAGAGAGGGAATAATGAATGCGAGGAGAGAGACACGAGGAGGGAGAGGAGCAGAGAGACGAGAGAGAGAGTGGGAAGAGAGACGGTAACTATAGAAGGAGGAGACGGGGAGAAGGGGAAACAAAGAGAGAGAGAGGGACAGAAGAGAGGGGAGAGAGCGGGACAAGCGAGAGGATGAGGGAGAGGAGGAGAGAGACGAGAGAGAGAGAGAACGTTAAGAGAGACGGCAACTATAGGAGGAGAGAGACGAGAGAGAGAGAGAACGTTAAGAGAGACGGCAACTATAGGAGGAGGAGACGGGGAGAAGGGGAAAGAAGGAGAGAGAGAGGGACAGAAGAGAGGGGAGAGAGAGGGACAAGCGAGACAGCAACTATCATAGAAGGAGCGAGCGGAAAGAGAGATAGAGCGCTACAGAGGGGGGGTCAGAGAGGTAATGGAGAGGAGGAGTGAGGAAGAGAGGGGGGGAGAGAGAGAGGAGGAGAGCAGAATAGGAGAGGAGAAGGAGAGAAAGAAATAGGTGGGGGGTGAGGAGAGAGAGATAGGAAGGAGGAGATAAGGGAAGGGAGACAGCAACTATAGGAGGAGGAGAGGGGGAGAAGAGGAACGAAAAGAGAGAGAGAGGGGAAGAGACAAAGACAGGAAAAGAGAGGGAGAGAAAAAAGAGAGAGAGGGAGGGGAAGAGACAAAGAGAGGGGGAAGAGAGGCATCAACTACAGGAGGAGAGAGGAGGAGATAGAGGCCCCCTTCTCCTTACCTCTCTCTCCACTCCTCCTCTCTCTTTCCTCTCCCTTCTTCATCTATCTCACTCACTCCTCTCCTCTGTCTCTCTCTTCAAATCCATCGCTCTTCTCTTTCTATCCCCCTTCTCCCCTTCCTCCACCTTCACGACTCTTCTCAATCTTTCATGTCAACCCCCTCTCACCTCTGCTCTTCTCACCTCTTCTCTCCTTCTCACTCTGCTCTTCTTCTCCTTTCTCCCCTCTCCCCCTTTTCATCCCCCTCTCACCTCTGCTCCTCCTCTTCCTCTCTCCTCCTCTTCTCTACCCCATCCCTCTTCTCTTACACTCTCTTCTTCTCTCCTCCCCCTCCCACCTCTGCTTTCTCCCTCTCCCTCCTCTCCTCTTCTCCTCTCTCCATCCCCTCCTCTCCCATACTCTGTTGCTCTGTCTTTTATCTCCTCTCGTCCGTCTAATAAACTTCTGATGTCCCAGATTTTTTCTGTCATTCAGAATCATTTTACACAGATTAGAGTTTGTCTTCAGCTCTCTCTCTTTTCTCTCTCCTCTGTCTCCACCCTCTCTCTTTCCTACTCTCCTCCCTCTCTCTCTCCCTTTCTCTCTCTCTGTCCTCCTACTCTCCTGCCTTTTCTCTCTTTTGTCTATTTTCTCTACCACTCCTTCTCTCCATTCTCCCTTTCTTTCTCTCACTCATTGTTTTTTTTTCTTTTCTGTCTGTCCATCCCTACCCTATCTCACTCCCCCCTTCTCTCTCATCTAACCGGTGTCTCCTTCCTTTTTCTCTCCCTCTTCTCTGTCTCTCTATTCTTTACCCCACCTATTGTCTCTCTTTTTCTCACTCGCTCCCTCCATCTCACCTCCTCCTTCTCTCTCCCTATTCTTCCCTCCCTCTTTCTCTTTCTCTGTCTCTCTCTTTATTCTCTCTATGCTCCCCTACCTCTCTCAAATATTTCTTTCTCCCTTTCCCCAACTCTCTCTGACTCTCCCTCCAGTTTTCTCTTTCTATATAGCTCTTTCTCTCCATCTCTCACACTCCCTTCTTTCTCATTCTTCTCCCTGTGCTCTCTCCTTATTTTTCTTTCTGTTATCTCTGTTTCATGCCTCTGTTTTCTCTCTTCTCTCGTCGTCCCTGTCGCTCCTCCTTTTCATTCTGTACCTCCATGTTTTCACTATGTTCTATCTTCCTTCTCTCTCCCTCTTCCTCCAAAATTGTCCTCTTTCCCCCTTTTTCTCTCTCCCCCTCTCTCCTCTTTCCCTCTCTCTCCCACCCCTTCTTTGTCCCTTTTTCTTTCTCTCTCTCTTTCTCTCTCTCTCTCTTACACACACACACACACACACGCACACACACACACACACACACACACACACACGTACTGTACATATTCCGTGTTTGAGGCGATCAGGGCATGTGGGTTCTGCTTAACCTCATCATTTTTTAATTTTCTATTAAATTTGACTCAGAGTGAAGCCACCAGCGTGTGAGCATCTCTGAGTGTCTCTGATGGGACGGGCGCGTGGATATTAATGAAAAAATAAAAATATTACAGATATAGCCTTGAGCGGCAAAGATTGGTCCATGCATACGCCTACGCAAACCCCATGCCCCACACCTAACCTAACCCTAGCTCCTAACCCCAAACCCTTGCCCTAATCACAACCCTAACCATAATCCTAAATGTAATATTAACAGTAACCCTAACCCTAGACCCAAACCTTGACATATCCCCAAACCTAACCCTAGACCTAAACCTAACCAGCCTTACCTCCAGTTTACATCAAAGCAGTAACAGTCCGTAAGTGCAGCAGCACAACATACACGCAGGTTTCGCTTTCCATTTTAACCGTTCAGACAATCTACACCAGCAGTGTCATACGCACGTCCAACAGCCGTCATTACACTATGCGCCTTTCAAATTAGGTTGGAGTTCTAATTTTTCAGCATCAATGAAGCGTCTCCAGGCTTTTTAGCAGGGTCAAGACAGGAAATAACCCTTGCCCTAACCCTAACCATAGCTCTAACCCTGGCTTTAACCCTAACCCCAGCCCCACTGGGATCACGCAATCGTGATTTGAATTTAAGTTCATTAAGTGATCAAAGAAACAGGGAACTAAGGTTTTGTTCACCTGTGTGCTATGCACTCTGTAAGGAGTATCTAATTTTGAATTTCAGCATCTCTAGATGTGGCAGGCCAAATCTGACCTACATCATGATGAGGGTCCCTGGTCACTACAAGCACTTCAATTCAGTTCACTGACCAGCTGCTATTATCATCACTGTATGATACTAATAGGCCCTTTGTCAGCTTCTGGTGCTTGGGCCTAAAAATATTACACGGAAAATCAGAAACATGAATTTGATGTGGCCTGCACACAGACTGTATGAAGAAGTGGACGTCAGTGTGACGTCAGCCACAGCGTTCGGCTCCAGTCAAATTAAACAGCTATAGCTGCAAATTTGGAGCTGAGATCCATATTTGTAATTCCAACTGCGAGTATCATAGCAACGAAAGGGCCAATCGGAGTGAGGCTGTTGTAAGTACCACCCCTTCCTGAAAGCACCACTGGTTTAGCAGGGGGCGGGTGCTTAGCAACACTGTTATTCAAACCTGTTGCTATTGCTTGTCTGTTATTAAAACAGTGGACAAAATAGTAAAATAAAAATCATCAGGATCATGTAGAGAGGGTTACTACGAACATTTTAAGACCAAATGATGAGCCTGACAACAACAGTTCCAGAAAGGGGGGCAACATAGAAACTGAATTGTAGCCAGAGTTGATGGAGCCCATGTTGACTTCCCATATTGTACACAGCGGCTAGCTGTGGAGTCTATGAGCCTGATTAAGTCTCTGTTTTGTCACAGGTCAAATGTACTTACTTTGGACATCAGAGGTGCACTAGGCAACTTTTCTGGTAAAGTATTGCTTGCTTGTCTCCATGGAGATGTTATGGCTTTGGCTGGGATGTTCCACTGCACAGTAGTACAAGTTACAGGTCAGATCTGTGAAGAGGCGAACCCACACATATGAATGCATGTTTTCAATATTTTATAATAATTTTATAGCATCAAAAACAATTAAATAAATGCTTTAAGTGCAAGGCCATACTGTGGGACAACAAAACAAATACTATGTCACTGGAGACGACAAAAATAACTCACTATATAACGTGTCCTTATTCTGTGTAAAAGCCGTAGTTTACACCTCTACAATGTTCTGAAAATGGATACAAATCTTGTATGATTGTAATTGCAATATTTTTCAGAAAAATTACAATTGGATTCGTCCCTGTTCAGTTCTTAAGGCCACCCTCCCTTCCTGTATGTTGTATTCCTTTGTGGCCCTTCTCTGCTCCCTCCTTATTGTGTTATAAATACATATCACACGTATCGTTTCATCTCACAAGGCTCGGAGCAGAGGATGAGTCGCATCTGTCACAAGGCGAGCACAGTCCCGATCATATCTCCATCTCACCCTCCGCATCCAAAGATTTAAGCCCAGAACGGAGCCCTCTCTTCAGCCAGAGGAAGGCCAGCGCTGGGCACAGGGACAGGAGAGCGAACGGAAGGAACAGATAACCACAGTGCCTGGGGTGGTTGTGGGTTAGACTCCTGATGGATGAGTCTCTCCTGAAGTGTCCCTGGTGCAGATGGTCCAATGACAGAGGGAGGGACAGGTCCTGGGTCAGACACAGCAGAATGGGACTGTATGAGAGCCTGATAACACAATGGATCACAGGTAAAATTAGAATTTGTCACATCAATTTGTTTTAACATTCGTCGGTTTTGGTTTCTTGGTTCAGTCATGAGGACTATCACTTCCAAATATATTATCTTTTTTTTTTTTTTTTTTTTTTGATAATTGATAACTGATGGCAACAGTGACCAATCTTCAACACTGCAACAGACAGGCTGCAGAACCTGTAATACTTGCAAAAAGAAGCATTTTTCCTGTGACTGGGAATGCCTTTACACGGATCTAACTTGTAACTTGGCCTGGTGGTGTCATCTGTTTGTCTCAATATAGATAGAAATGTTTTTATGCCTTACTATGAAATATTCCAGGCCAAGGAATAACATCTCCATGGATACAAGCAGATGGCATACTCTGTGCCTGAAAAGTTATATAGTGAAACTTTGATATTGTAATTACACATTATAAGCCTCTTCTGCAGCTCTTCTCCACACTGTTCCTCATGTTTTAAACCGAAGGATCCTCTGTGTCTGTGTAAGTGTGAGACTAGAGGCACAGCTCATTAAAAGTTGATTCCAATGAGGCAATAATAATAATATCTTTAACAGAACGCAGTGTGCTGATTAAAATGGAGGAGCTGGACTTGTGTTTGTGACACAGCCAAGAGGACTGAAAAACATGAGACTGGTCCATTCTTTACTCAAACATTTGAACTTTAATTATAAGAGCAACAGTCTGCTCTGTCAAATGCACCGCCAATCACCATGCATCATTCATCCGACCAATCAAAGGCTCTGAAGTGTCTAAATGACGACCGACTACAAGGACCACAGTCCTCAGACTCCCAGGTAAGGTCTGTGCAGGGACTGGAGAGTCTGATAGTCGATCCTCCGATTTATGAGGAGCAGTGTGGTTGAAATAAGGAGCTTGGAGTAGAGCCGCTGCTCCTCCATGTAAAGTGGAACTTTTCTCTTTCCAGGGAAGGCATCGGGATCCCCCTGGAAGAGCTAAAAGTGTCTGGGGAGAGGGAAGTCTTGGCATTTCTGCTGAGATTGCTGGGCCCATACCCGGCCCTGAAAGAGCGGGAAAAAGAGGGATGGTTATTCAAGTGTATCTGATTATTAAAATGTGTCTCTGAGCCCTACTTCACACTGTGTAACTGTTCTATTGGAGAAGATGTCCCACATTATTGCATTACATTTATCTATGTCCTCCACCAGAAAAGTGATATTTTTATTTGTTTTTAAAGCCTTAACAACATTTCTTTGCATATTACAGAAGTCTATTTGAGTTCATGGTGAATACTTTTCTCAGGGCTCTCCTTGTGTCCTGTTTACACCCTCACTGTTAGCCTCACTGTTAGCCTCACAGTGTTAGCGTGTTATCCTCAGCTGTGGTTTGGGCCCCTGCAGCTCGGCTCTTTAACCAGGTCAGAGCTCATTACCCAGAAGCCTTCACCTGAATCCTGCTCCTGTGCTCTGAGTGTGGCTAAGTCCTGCACTCTCCTCCCACTCACCTCAGCTCCTCAGCTCCTCTGCACTCAACTTCCACTAACAGTCCCCACTCTGCCACATGCCACACGACTCAAAACACACACTTACAAACACTGGTATTTTCAGTGTTGTTGCATTATTTTTGGCATTTTCCATTTAGAGGTTATTATGGGTGTCAAAAGCTTCAGCAACTAAGGGTTTACTTCCCAGGTCACTCACACAAATAAAATCTCTGGGGTACTGGGTAATCGCTGGGTACTATGGAGCCCGTTTTCAGTTCATGCTAATCCACACCTGAATAATCCTTTAGTTTGATTACAGGACTTTTTGGATTGCTTCAAGTACATTTTTACTGTGACATTCTAGCCATCACTTGAGACGATAATTTGCAGGATCGCTAATAAACAAAGTTCCCGGTATGTCCTTCTCCGCCAGTTTTCCTTTTTGAGTTCTTACAACATTCATAACATTCGTAACATTCACTTTTTTCCCACACAATTTGTGGCTTTATAGAAGGTTTGAATGTAGAATGCCTGTCTTTCAATATGAAGGTTCCAGTTTATTTGTTTCAACGACTATCCCCACAGCACTTGCGTAAAAAAATCGTGACATGAATTGTAAAATGTGCTATTCTAAACCTTTAGCATTAATTTAACCTCTCCATCTCCTCCTCTTCACCTCCATCAGTGTCCGCCCAGGTTTAGGTGCAGTGTTATATTCCCTGTGCAGGCGAGCGCTCGTGGTTTGCCCTGGTTTAGTCTAATCCATTTTAGTTCTAGTCCTGCTTTAGACCTTAGATCTCTTCTCTGGTTTAGTCCTGGTTCTCTGTGGTTTATTGGTCACTCAGGTTGGAGTAGTGTCTCTCTGCTCTAATGGGTCTCTGTCAGTTCTATGTGTACTAAGTCCTAAATGTCTCCTGGATGTCCCTGTGAAGGGCTCATGTCCCACAGGGGCAAGTCCAGGCTGATATCTCTGTGTGTTTATATACAGAGGGGGATCTGGTAGTAGTGGACTGAGGGAGGGTGACATCACTCATAGTGTTCGGCTCTAGTCAAATGAAGCTTATTGAGGCTCGCCGTTATAGCGGCGAATTTGGAGCAGAGTTCCATATTTGATTGATTGATTGATTTATTTCGAGCAAGTGAAAAAAAAAAAAAAAAAATATATATATACACATACCTATATACATACTTATATATACATATATACATACACACACCTATATACATAAACACATATATATATATACATACATATAATATAATTTAATATATAGTCCGCTCGAAAAGGAGTGGGAAGAAGAAACACTTATTGACTCCCACCCCTAATTTATTTCTTTATATTAAACCATATGGTTGCCATCGTTAATTCAATTATTATAGTTTACATTCATATATTTTATAATTATATACTATAGATTAATATTTTCAATAACGTTAAAGAATATTCCAATGCTATTACTATCCCAGTCATAGATTAATTATATTAATAACATGATAGAATATCATAATACTACTACTAACAATCCCAACATCATAGATTAAGTATATTAATAACATGATAGGATATCATAATAATACTACTAATCATATGAATAATAATATATTTACAATAAAACCATCATTATAACCACATTTTATGAAAGAAAACAAAAAACAAAAAAACAAAGCGACATTTAGAGCCCTTCCTCAGCCCTGTATTGTGACATCACCATTTCTTTATAATTTGCTTTAAATTGATGGATGTTTGAGCATTGCTTGAGCTGGGTCCCCAAGCCATTCCAAAGTCTGACTCCACACACAGATACACACAGGCTTTTCCTGGTAGTTCTCACCGCTTGTACTTTAAAGTTACTACATCCTCTCAGGTTATAACCCCCCTCTCTTTCTGTGAAGAACTTTTGGATATTACCAGGTAATATATTTTTACTGGCTTTATACAAGAGTTGTGCAGTATAAAAATCAACCAAGTCAAAGAATTTCAACAGTTTAGACTTCAGAAATAATCAATTTGTGTGATCACAATATCCAACGTTATACATGTTTCTAATTGCACGTTTTTGGAGTTTGAAGAGGGGATGTAGTAAGGTTTTATAGTTATTCCCCCACACTTCTATACAATAAGTTAGATATGGCATAACTAATGAACAATACAATATATACAGAGGTTTATATCCCAGAACATATTTTGCTTTATTAATTATTGAGATGCTTTTGGATACTTTATTTTGAATGTATCTGATGTGTGGTTTCCAACTTAATTTGCTGTCAATTGTTATTCCTAAAAATTTAATTTGTGATACTTTTTCTAGTACAATACCATTTATATTTATTAATAATTCTAGATTTTCTTTATAATTACCAAACATAATTACCTTAGTTTTATTTAAGTTAATAGACAATTTGTTCATATCCATCCATGCTTTTAGTGTAATTAACTCACAATTTACTGTATTTATAAGATTATTATAATTGTCACTAGAATAGAATATATTTGTATCATCAGCAAATAATATCAATTTCAATAACTGAGATACATTGAATATATCATTTATATAGAGATTGAATAACTTGGGACCCAGTACCGAACCTTGAGGAACCCCACAAACAATTCCCAAACATCTTGATTTAAACTCGCCCATCTTCACAAACTGCTGTCTCTCTGTTAAATAACTTTTAATCCAGCTCCAAGCCACACCCCTAATACCATATCTTTCCAATTTAGTGAGTAATATTGAATGATTTAGTGTATCAAAAGCTTTTTTTAAATCAATAAATATTCCAATTGCATATTTCTTTTTATCTATAGTGTTCGTAATTTCTTCCACTGCCTCTATTATGGCCATTGTTGATGACATTTTTGATCTAAAACCATACTGACTTCCATTTATTATGTTACATTTCTCTATAAATTTATCTAATCTTTCATCAAAGAGTTTTTCTAGAATTTTAGAGAATTGGGGCAGCAGAGAGACAGGCCTATAGTTGGTGAAGAGGTGCTCGTCTCCGTTTTTGTACAGCGGTATTACTTTGGCAGTTTTCATTTTGTTTGGAAATGTACCAGTCTGAAATGAAAGGTTACATATATAAGTGAAGGGCTTTAAAATACTGTCTATTACTTTTTTTATTAATATCATATTTACGTCATTACAATCTGTAGATGTTTTATTTTTGAATTTATTAACAATTGTTTTAATCTCAGCTTCACTTACGTCAGAGAGAAAGATAGTTTTTGGATTACTTTCTATTAGTGAATCGTTCAATAAGTTATTTCCACACTCAGGAATTTTCGCTGCTAGGTCAGGTCCAACATTAACAAAAAAATTATTAAAACTATTTACTATATTATGCATGTTATAATTTTCACCATTGTTATCAATAAAATAGTCTGGATATGAATTATTTTTTGTGCCATCTTTAATTATTCTATTTAATATACCCCAGACCCCTTTGATATTATTTTTATTATTATCTATTAATTTTTCAAAATATGATTTCTTGCTTGTTCTTATTATACTAGTCAATTTATTTTTATATAGTTTATATCTTTTTTCAGCTTCTTGTGTTCTTAGTCTAATGAATTGTTTATATAAATCATTTTTCTTTTTACAAGCATTTTGCAGTCCCCTTGTTATCCAGGGACATTTTATAAATTTATTTTTTTTATTGTACTGGTGTACGGGACAGTTTTTATCATATAATGAACAAAATATTTCTAAGAATATATTGTAGGCTATATTTACATCCTTCTGTTTGTACACAGAAGTCCAGTCTTGTATTATTAGCTCATGATTGAATGAAGTAATTGCCTCTTCTGTTAGTAGCCGTTTATATATGTATTTTTGGGGTACTTTTTTATTGATATTAACATAGTCATACAGTAGGAAAACAGGTAAATGGTCTGTGATGTCACAAATCATTAGGCCACTGTTCTTGGTATTTTCAATATTGTTTGTGAAGATATTATCAATAAGAGTGGCACTGTGTGTAGTAATTCTACTGGGTTTAGTAATGGTTGGGTATAGGCTCAAACTATACATACTATTCACAAATTCCTCTGTTATTTTATGTTTATTTGGATTCATCAAATCTATATTGTAATCTCCACAGATAAATAATATTTTGTTACTTTTTGCAGAAAACATTTTTTCCATCCAGGCCATAAATATTTCCACACATGAACCCGGTGACCTATATATACAACTTATGATAATATTTTTCCCTTTTTCATTGTGAATTTCAATTGATATACATTCAAGTACATTATTTATTGTTAGTGTCATATTGTCAATTACTTTAAATTTAATATTTTTTTGGACATATATAGCAACTCCCCCACCTGGTTTATTTGTTCTATTGATATAACTGAGATCATAACCTTCTAATTCAAAATTAACACCCTTGTCCTCATTAAACCATGTTTCAGATATTGCTATAACACTGAATGGATGTTTAAATTGTAATAAATATTCTTTGATTGAAATGAAGTTTGTATACATGCTTCTACTATTGAAATGTATGATTGACAATTTTCCTTCAGAATTAACACTATTATTGTAGGCATCTTCGGTATAATAATTACAGTTAGTATTAATAGATGAAAAAAACATATTGTCAGGATCTAGCTCATCTTCTAGATCTTGCGCTTTATGTTCAGTATATTCAAATGAGTTCAGATCCAGATGCTCATTTTCCATAATTCTTTGTTGTAGCTCTAAGTCACAAATGTTTCTTAAAGTAGATGAAGTTTGAATGGATGTCATTGTATGAGTATAGTTTCTGTTTACCTCGTTGATCCAGTAATGATTCGCTCAGTCAAATTTATCCAGCTCCTCCATGCTTTTTATGACCAAAACCTTGGCCTCCTCTGGTGATCCATTGAGTTGTATGAATATTTTGCAGTTCGAAACCCAGGTTTTTTGGATTTTGTTTTGCTTCCTCAGGTACCTGGCTTTTCTGGCAATGTCCGCATTCCTTTTTGTTAGATGATCATTCAAAAATACATTGGTGCCCTTTAATTTTCTTCCTTGTTTTAACAAAGCAATCTTATTTTTTCTGTTCACAAACCTCATGATCACAGCTGGCGTGTCGTTGTTCTTCCTCCTGGGGAGAGGGTGGCATGCCTCGATGTTTTCCACATCCATCGTGATCCCTCTGGACTCGAGAAAGGCGGCCACTTGTTGTTCCACAGATCTTACTTCCAGCTCCCCGGGCTCACCCCCGCTGTCAGCGGTCACTGCACTGGCATACGACCTGGGTTTGATCTTAAACCCGGTAATGACCACGTCATTGATTCTAGAGTATTGCTCTAGATCTTCCACTCTCCTCTCCAGGTCCGCAAGACGTTTATCCTTTTCTGCATTTTGGGTCCGCAGAATCTTTATTTCCTCCATTAGTTCGAGGAGTTGTTTTTGTTGTGTCTTGACAACAGTTAAATCCTCCGCTAGAAAGTCCAGCGACTTTCTAATTTCCTCCACCTCTTCCACTGCTGGAGTTTTCTTCGGTCCCATTTTGGTGTAAAGTGGAAAACTGAATCCACAACAGCGCGCTGCTTGATAGCGTGTGACGCCGCTAGCTTAGCCGCTAGCCGCTGGCTCTTTCTCAGAACCTCTCGGAGAAAGCGAGAGTTCTTGTTCAACTCAAACAATGCCGTAAACCAGAGTCCGTAATCTTTGTTCAATGTCCTTAGTCCATAACCAGTGTCATTAATCCAATAGTTCGAAAAAAGTTCAAAAGCCAAGTTTCACAGATACTCCCAGAGTTCGAAAACGACGCGCAACCATACACCGGAACCGGAAATCTCCAACTAATAGGGAACGTGAGCTGGGATTAGACCGTCGTGAGACAGGTTAGTTTTACCCTACTGATGTTGTGTTGTTGCAATAGTAATTTGGAATTCCAACAGTGAGTATCATAGCAACCAAAGAGCTAATTCAAGGCTATTGAAGATAACTACCCTTCCCATTGCACCGCTGGTTTAGCAGGGCATTTACACTGTCAATCAAACCTGTTATGCTAACGGAAGCGACCTTGGCAAACGTAGGCACCTGATTTGTCTCTTATTAATGTTCATATCTTTATTGATGGTCAAAATAGAAAAAAAAAAAAAAAGAGAGAGAGAGTTAATATGAACATTTTAAAACCACAAATGACAAGGCTCACAGCAGCAGTTACAGAGAGAGACGCAGTTCTTTTTCGAGTCGATGGAGTCCATGCTCACTTCCTGTTTGGAATGCGGCGGCTAGCAGGTTAGCTATGTTCATTTATGTATACAGTCTCTGGTCTCAAGTCAGAACCAATCAGATTTATTTATTTCAATAATTCATGTCAAATGCAGGAGCTGATCAGAATCAGAAATCAGAATCAGAAAAGCTTTTATTGCCATTGTCAGTGAACACAATTCACAGACTAGGAACTTGCTTTGGTGATGAGGTGCAACATAGAACACTGAATAATAATAATAATAATAATAATAATAATAATAATAATAATAATAATAATAATAATAAAGTATCACTATTTAAAAATAAAGTAAGAGCATGCAGAAAAGATTAAGATATATAATAAAAAATAAAAATAGTCTAGTATATACAGGAGCATCAGAACAACAGTGCAAACTGACAGTGCAAAAGATCAAGTGATGTGGCATGACTTATTTAAAGTGACTGGTGTTGGTCATTTACAAACGAAATCACATTAAAGAATTTAGTGTATTAAGAGTTAAGTTTTTCTCTCATTGAGTCTGCAGAAATCCACCATGTTTATCACTCCCGTGTGATTTTTTTCTTTCTTTTTTACTCATAAGTATTTGTTTTGAATCAGACAGACCATGCATGTCCCTGATTGGCTAATCCACCTGTCAGTCACACCCATCTGAACTCTGGGAGATTCACCGCTGACCAGACTCATATCAGGTAAAGGTTTGAAGAAGAGTGTGTTCTGGAAAGATAATATGGAAGTATGTACCCGCCCCCCTGCCTTTTATCGATCCCTTACCCTCTCACCTGCCCGGCGCCCCTGTCTCCCCTCTCACCTGCCCAGCCCCTGTCTCCCCTCTCACCTGCACGGCCCCTGTCTCCCCTCTCACCTGCACGACCCTGTCTCTCCCCCTGTCTACCCCCGCCCCTTCACCCCCTGCCCCCTCCTCACCCCCTCCTCTGTTTGTGTCCTGACCTTTGTCGTCCTCGGAGCCTCAGGTCTGTCTGATGTATGAAGGCAATTTTTAGAGCCGTCGTTG
>CM057094.1:31541032-31578532 GCA_029959045.1 Taenioides sp. WSHXM2023 | reverse complement strand
TATCAGATGCCCTTCCAGTCATCAAAAACATACCAGGAGTTGTGTTTTGTTTCATTCACACATGTTTATTTAGGCTGAATTCGTCTCTCAAACAGAAAACACTCTGTTCCACCTTGTGATGTCATGTGGTAATACAGGAATTGCTCCTACAGGAAGTGCTCCACTGTGTTTTTAAACTCCACACACCTTCACTAGAATCATTTGGACAATTTCAGTGCTGGAATTGCCAATCTCTACTGAACTAAAGGTAAATGTAGTGATATTAACCTTAAAACTACCACTTCATGACATCACAAGGTGGAACCGAGCATTTTGAGCTTTGGAGATGTAGACAGACTAATAATAAAGGGTTACTCAAAAGTGTGAACAACTCCAGGTATGTTTTTGAGGAGGTAACAACATTACAACATGGTTTAAAGCTCACAGGAGTCAATTTGGCATAATATAGGACCTTTAATCATGACTGTCTTGCCCGGGGACAATTTGCAAAGACTGATCCGGAACATTACAGATTCGTCCTTCATCACAGAAATGTCAGATTTATAGACTTCATTTGAATAGATAATTTTCATATTTTTAATGTATGTTTGTGTAACTACCCCTCCAGAGACATCAGCTCCTTCACAGCAGCACCCGTCAATAATAAGACATGGAAATGAGAGAGTGAAATATGCACTAAGGACAAATGAGAGCTCTGAATTTGTCTCTCTCTCTGTGCTCCCTGTGCTCCCTGTGCTCTTCGTGCTTTCTGTGTTTGTGAATGAGGCAGTGTCGTGGAGCAGTTTCGTTCGGTCACTTCTGTCTATCTGAAACATGGTTGTAGCGGTGGTGTCCTTTACTACACTCTTCTGGTCACTGACCAAACTGCAAAAAACGTGCTTCCGAACGTCCCATGTTGTTTTGCCCTTCTACAGAGGCCTGGAGGCACATGTTGAGAGCGCAGCTTATAGTCATTACAGTCGATGCTTTCTACATGCAATTTTACAATCGGAGAGGCCAGCTGCTTGTTTTAGGTTTGCGCATGTGAACTGACGACCACAGCGGGCTCAAACACCATGGGAACCTGATGGGAACTGGAGATGTGCAGTTTCTAAAAAATAACTTGCTTTTAGTGACAAGTCATTGTTTGTAGCTTCGCGTTTGCAATGATTAGATGTTTGTTAGAAATACAGGTCGTCTTTAATCAAACAGTGAGACAGTTTCAGGGCGAGTTTGTGTGAAATGGAGGATCCGGACAGAGCAGTGGAGTTAGAGCGGCTGAGGCAGTGAGGAGTCCACCTCGTATGTGTGTTTATGAAGGAGTGACAGTGTCAGTGGAATAACAGAACTATGACACACATGTATGTGTTAGTGTGTGTTAGTGTGGGACTATTACACACGTGTGGAGGAACATGTGTGTGTTCTGGACCTTCTCCACTTCAGGGAAATACAGGACGCTTCTTCAGGAAAGATGTGGTTTTGCATCTGTGAGAGGAGAGTGTGAGGCTCTGTGTTCACTATATTATAGATCCACGGTTCTAACGCAGGGCTGTGTTTAAAGGGGACGTTCGTGACACATCAGGCCACCTGTGTGACCAGTGCACCTGTGTGACCAGTGCACCTGTGTGACCAGTGCCCCTGTGTGACCAGTGCACCTGTGTGACCAGTCCACCTGTGTGACCAGTGCACCTGTGTGACCAGTGCACCTGTCTGACCAGTGCACCTGTGTGACCAGTGCACCTGTGTGACCAGTGCCCCTGTGTGACCAGTGCACCTGTGTGACCAGTGCCCCTGTGTGACCAGTGCCCCTGTCTGAACAGTGCACCTGTCTGACAGTGCACTGTTGTTGTTGTTGTATCTTTTCATGATCTTGATGAATGTACATGTTGTGTAGTAACTGTGTTACACATGTTGCGTAGTAAGTGTGTTACACATGTTGCGTAGTAAGTGTGTTACACATGTTGCGTAGGAAGTGCGTTACACGTTGCGTAGGAAGTGCGTTACACATGTTGCGTAGGAAGTGCGTTACACATGTTGCGTAGGAAGTGCGTTACACATGTTGCGTAGGAAGTGCGTTACACATGTTGCGTAGGAAGTGCGTTACACATGTTGCGTAGGAAGTGCGTTACACATGTTGCGTAGGAAGTGGGTTACACATGTTGCGTAGGAAGTGCGTTACACATGTTGTGTAGGAAGTAGGTTACACATGTTGTGTAGGAAGTGGGTTACACATGTTGTGTAGGAAGTGGGTTACACATGTTGTGTAGGAAGTGCGTTACACATGTTGTGTAGGAAGTGCGTTACACATGTTGTGTAGGAAGTGCGTTACACATGTTGTGTAGGAAGTGCGTTACACATGTTGTGTAGGAAGTGCGTTACACATGTGTCACAGTCATGTGTCGTTCATATGGTTCTAGATGTTTTATAATAATGACATAGATAAAAACAGTCCTGAGGCTCAGCTGCATAAATAAAGTGTAGTAGTAAAAACAAACAGTCCTGTTTGTACAAAGATGGAGTCAAATACAGTCCAACATACAAATATTAATAAACAATATGGTCTTAGTTTCTCTAGTTTGACTCAGAATGGCTCAGTAAACATGCAATTAATGTGAGTAAAAATAAATATACTCATTTGTAATGTAGTGTTATTAAAGTGTTATTGACTAAATGTTGATGTCCACCCCAGCTCTGCTTGCTACCCATAAAAGTCACCGCACGCTACTGGAATGAGCTGTTCACATTTGAAAGCTGATCATTTTATGGACATTTAAGTCGATATTGGAGCACCCAGAAGAATTCAGATTAATTTCAAAACAAGGCAAACATAAAACAGTGAATATTACAGAGGCTAATGACAGATCTCAAAGACTTTCAGAGTTTTCAGTGACAGAAACATGAATTTTACTCTGATGAAGACACACACACCATTGGAAGTTATGCATATTTAGCAATTTTTTAAAGACTATGTTTTCCAATGTGTGTAGTGACCATAGGATGTAAAGAAATGGACTAAGTGAGTGTGACTTGTAGTGTCTAGCTCCAGTCAAATGAAGCTCACGAGGCCAGCAGTTATAGGGGCGAATTTGGAGCAAAGTTCCATATTAGGAACAGGAATTTATTTACGGACAATATAGTGAAATAAAAACACCAGGATCATGCAGCGTGGGTTAATAGGAACATTTTCAGACCAAAAAGACGAGCCACAATAGAAAATGAACTGGAGCCAGAAAAGACGGAGCCGGAATAGCGCACATGCTCACTTCCTATTTGGAAAGGGGTGGCTAGCGGGTTAACTATGTCCATTTATATATAAAACACTTTATGGTATTGAGAGTATCCAGTGGAGATAAGAAATGAAAGAGCTAAATAAAAGTGATTAATGTCTATAGATATACAGTATTTACACTTTTTACACTTACACTGCACTATTTTACTTTCTGGAGGTGGGACATCATATGGAAACAGAAAGTTAAAGCCATACTTCAGAACATTTCACATGGAGATACATTTTATGCCATACTGTGGAACATTATAGCCAAAGGAACAACATTCCCCTGGATATAACCAGGACCTTCTCCAGGCAAAATAAGAGTCAGGTTTGTGGAGATACAAGCCCAACCACATTAAGGATGGATGTTTTTTTATTTCATTGTTTTCTTCAGTGCGATAAAAATAGAAAATTATTAAGAACACGTGCTTAGTCTATTTTTTGGCTAAAAAGTTACACAGTGGGCGTTTAATTAAATATGATAAAATATGATGAATATATATGCAAACAAATGAAACATGTCTTCTCCAACAGAAAAATCTCAGATCAATTCTGTTTGACATTCCTCATATATTGTTTAATTTGGGTGAATTTGGAGAAAATCAGAAAATGAGCTCTGTCATTCGGTAAAATGTGTGTTTTATAGAAGCTTTCAGTGATAAAAGGGTGAGTAAACGTGCAGACGGTTTGTCCAAAGCAGCTCACAATCCCAAAGTGACATGGGAGAAAAGAGGAGAATATGTACAATATGTCAAAATCAAACCAAAATCATGATTAGAATTTGTGCAGTTCTACAATCATAAGGGCTGCAATATATGAGTGACGTCTGCAAAAAAATAAAACATCTTCTGTCTTTATGGAGGGAAAAAAATACTGTACTGTAGTTCTGAATTGTCCCTGTATGTGTCAGATGCCCTCCCTGTGTTAACACTGTAGTTTAGAGCTCTACAAACATATTCTGAAGTGTGATTCTTGGAACATTTTGTCAGTTCAGATTTCATAAACAAAAATCTTGAAACAATTTCCGTCATCTACCTTTATGACAAATACAGTATGAGCCGTTAAAAGTCGTACAGAGTGGAGCCATCCCGGACAGAGGCGGGCACATCTGGCACAGCAGTCCAAAGGATTCAGGGAGGGAGCAGAGGGGGCAAAAGAGGGCAGAGAGAGAGGGGGAGGGGCAAAAGAGATGGGACAAAAGAGGGCAGAGAGAGAGAGGACTGATGAGTGAAGCCATCCTGGACAGGCACAGCTGGCAAAGGTGTCCAAACCAGGGCACGCCGCACAGGAAGTGGGCAGTGAGTGAGTGAGGGGGGAAAAGAGGGGGCAGAGAGAGGGGGCAGAGGGAGGGGGAGAAAAGAGGGGGTAGCTGGTCAAGGTACACCATCAGCAGAGGAGGGCAGAATGAGAGGGCATAGGGGGCAGTACATATATACTCCCAGGGCAGATTGCGAGTGAAGCCATCCTGGACGGGCACAGCTGGCACAGGTGTCCAAACGGGGCAAACTGGGGAGGGGGCAGAAGAGGGGAAGGGACGGGGCAGAGAGAGGGGGAGGGGGGCTTAGTGGAGTGTCAGCTGAGGGCACTATGAAAAGGGAGGAGGAGGAGGGGCAGTGGTCCCAGGGCAAACCGAAGTGTGAAGCCATCCTGGACTGGCACAGCTGGCACAGAAGTCCGAATGAAAGTGAACCATCCGAAGAGAGGAAGGGGGGATGGGGTTTGAGAGAGAAGGATGAGAGGGAGAGAACAGAGGGGAGAAAGAGAAAGTGAGAGAGGAGGGTCAAAAGAGAGAAAGAGAGAATGAGAAAGGAGGGAGAGAGGGGGAGTGAAGGGTAGATAGAGAGATCAAGGAGAAAGTGGTGATGAAGAGATGTGTGACATAGAAGAAGAGAAGGGAGAAAAAGAGAGAGAGCGGGAGGTGGTGAGAGCGGGAGAGAGGGGTGAGAGGGAGAGGTGGTGAGAGAGAGGGGAGGTAGTGAGAGAGAGGTGGTGAGAGAGGGAGAGGTGGTGAGAGAGAGGGAGAGAGGGATGAGAGAGAGAGAGAGGGGTGAGAGAGAGAGGAGAGGTGGTGAGAGAGAGGGGAGGTGGTGAGAGAAAGGGGAGGTGGTGAGAGAGAGGTGGAGGTGGTGAGAGAGAGAGAGGGAGAGGTGGTGAGAGAGAGGGGAGGTGGTGAGAGAGAGGGAGAGGTGGTGAGCGGTGGAGGTCCCGGACAGAGGCGGGCACAGCTGGCGAGGGTGGCCCACTTTAGCCCTGTTAGCCGCAGATGCCCATTAACTGCCCCACTGACGACACCCCTGGGGCAACACACAGCAGGATACACAAATACACATAGTACACATACACAAGTATAGTACAGCCATACAAGTACACACAGTAAAAGTACACACTAAAGTACAGAGATGCACAGAGATGAGTCAGAGGAGACCTGGACAGACACAGCTGTGCCTCCTGATGGACAAACACTTTTCATTATGACACAATGTGAGTTTAGTCACTTATTTAAAAAGTCCATGTTCAAGTATTCAAATGTTGTTTCCTCATCACAAACAGACTTGGAGTTGTGTTTTGTTTCATTCACATGTTTAACACACAAACCCTGCAGATTTAGGCTGAGTTCTTCTCTCAAACTGAAAACACTCTGTTCCACCTTGTGATGTCATGTGATAATACAGGAAGTGCTCCACTGTGTTTTTAAACTCCACACACCTTCATTAGAATCATTTGGATAATTACCACCTTGGAATTGTCAGTCTCTACTGAACTAAAGGAGCTGTTCACTTGAAAACTACCATTTCATGACATCACAAGGTGGAACAGAGCATTTTGAGCTTTGGAGATGTAGACAGACTAATGATAAAGAGTTACTCAAACATGTGAATGAAACAAAACACAACTCCAGGTCTGTTTGTGAGGACATAACACATTTCTAACATGGCTAAAAACTCACAAGAGTCAGTTTTTCCTCATGGACGGAACAACGGAGACACAGAGACAGACTGTGGTACTCACTTACATTTACTCGAGTAACTTGTAATACCACTTCTCAGAGTAGAACCCCTACTTGAGTAATATACAGTACAGTGTACTCTTTTCCCTCTCTCTCTCTCTTTCCTCCCCACTTTAACATTTGTATGTGTGTGTCTGTGTGTTTGTGTGTCTGTGTGTGGGTGTGTGTGTGTGTGTGTGTCTGTGTGTGTGTGTTTGTGTGTGTATGTAAATGTAATGTTCTGTAATGAACTGTGGCTCTGTGCCCCTCTCCATCCCTCTCTCTCTCTCTCTCGCTCTTCTTCTCTCTCCCTCTCCTCTCTCTCCTCTCCCTCCTGCTCTCTCTCTCACTCTTTAACATGTGTGTGTGTGTGTGTGTGTGTGTGTGTGTGTGTGTGTGTTTGTGTGTGTGTGTCACACACTCACGTTGGTTTGCCATGCTTTGTGGAGACAATCCATTGACTTCCATTCATTTAACCAAAACCTAAACCCTAAACCTAAACCCTAACCTAAACCTCAATCTAAGCCCTAAACCCTAACCTAAACCTACACCTTAAACCTTAATCTAAACATTAACCTAAACCTTTACCTAAACCCATTTGACCCAGATCTGAACTGTACACCATACTGTTGGATTTACCTCCTGGACGTGTTTATTGTCCCCACAGAGCCAGGTCCCCACGATGTCCTCATACTGTCTGTGTGTGTGTGTGTGTGTGTGTGTGTGTGTGTGTGTGTGTGTGTGTGTGTGTGTGTGTACAAACGTGAGTCCCCACACTGTAAGAAATACATGCACAGGACCTGACAGGATGTACTGGACAAATCCTGACCTCCGCACCAGCAACAAAAAAGAACAGAACACAGGACAGAGAGAGAGAGAGATGGAGAGAGAGAGGGAGGGAGAAAGGGATATATGTGGGAGTTGAGAGAGGGACAGAGAGGGGAAGGGGGAGAAAAACAGACAGGGGCAGAGGAAGAGATGAGAGAAAAGGGAAGACAGAGAGGAGAGGTGGAGTGCAAGAGGAGAAAGAGAGACAGAGGGAGATAGAGTAGAGAGGGGGAGGGATAGAGAAGGAAAGTAGAGAGGGAGGGAGAGAGGGAGAGAAAAAGGGTTAGGGTGACTGAGAAAGGTTAGGGTTAGGGTTAGGGTTAGGGTGACTGAGAAAGGGAGATAGAGAAGAAAGGATGAGAAACGGAGGAGAGAGGGGGCGAGAAGGAGAAAAGAAAGGGCAGAGAATATGTGAAAAGACAGAGAGAGATAGAGTGAGAGAGGATGAGGAGAGAAAAGGGGAGACAGAGAGAGAGGATGGGTGGCACCACCTCCCTCCTCCCCCTCCTCGGGTCAGTGCTCTGGAACAGGTTTAATATTTTAACATCGATAATCCTCACGGACGGAACAACGGAGACACAGACAGACTGTGGTACTCACTTACATTTACTCGAGTAACTTGTAATGCCACTTCTCAGAGTAGAACCCCTACTACTTGAGTAATTATATAGTACAGTGTAACAATACTTTTACTTGAGTAATATACAGTACAGTGTAACAGTACTCTTACTTGAGTAACATATAGTAGAGTGTAACAGTACTCTTACTTGAGTAATATATAGTACAGTGTAACAGTACTCTTACTTGAGTAATATATAGTACGGTGTAACAGTACTCTTACTTGAGTAATATATAGTACGGTGTAACAGTACTCTTACTTGAGTTATATATAATACGGTGTAACAGTACTCTTACTTGAGTAATATATAGTACAGTGTAACAGTACTCTTACTTGAGTAATATATAGTACGGTGTAACAGTACTCTTACTTGAGTAATATATAATACGGTGTAACAGTACTCTTACTTGAGAAATATATAGTACAGTGTAACAGTACTCTTACTTGAGTAATATATAGTACGGTGTAACAGTACTCTTACTTGAGTGCAACAGTACTGTTACTTGAGTAAAAGTTGTACTTCCTCTTCCCATTGTGAGTGAGTCTAAAGTGACAAAAGTTTTCTGTGATTTATTTCATGTTTTGTCCTTCACTTTCACTTCAAATAATAAATCAGATGTTGAATCCAGACAGTTACTCTTTAAGTTACCCTTACTTGAGTAGTAGTGTAACCAAATGACCCTTTCTTAAATCACTGTAACCAAGAAGTTCTTGTAATTGTAATATCATTTTGAAGTAACAGTACTCTTACTTGAGTAATATATAGTACAGTGTAACAGTACTCTTACTTGAGTAATATAGAGTACAGTGTAACAGTACTCTTACTTGAGTAATATATAGTACAGTGTAACAGTACTCTTACTTGAGTAATATAGAGTACAGTGTAACAGTACTCTTACTTGACTAATATACAGTACAGTGTAACAGTACTCTTACTTGAGTAATATAGAGTAGTGTAACAGTACTCTTACTTGAGTAATATAGAGTAGTGTAACAGTACTCTTACTTGAGTAATAGAGAGTACAGTGTAACAGTACTCTTACTTGAGTAATATAGAGTACAGTGTAACAGTACTCTTACTTGAGTAATATAGAGTACAGTGTAACAGTACTCTTACTTGAGTAATATATAGTACAGTGTAACAGTACTCTTACTTGAGTAATATATAGTACAGTGTAATAGTACTCTTACTTGAGTAATATATAGTACAGTGTAATAGTACTCTTACTTGAGTACAGATTTTGACAGAGGTTGGGCGGATGGGCGAGCGAGGTGTATGCGGGACAATAGGAGGAGAGACAGTGTTGAGTGGATGATGTGATAATCTGATGTGATTCTCATGTGAGTAAAAGCAGATTAGAGACGGGATTATAATCCGGACGTTACCTCAGGACACACACACATGCTGTCTTTTCATGCTTTTTGGGGACATTCCATTGACTTCCATTCATTTCCTGGAGACTGATGCTAACCCGAGGCACTACTTCCCTAACGCTAACCTAACCCAGATCTGAACTTTAAAGAGCCCATGTTATTCTATTTTCTAATCTGTTCTAATGTTGTTTCATAATCACAAATAGACCTGGAGTTGTGTTTTGTGTCATTCACACATGTTTAACACACAAAAAGTTCTTCTCTCAAATAGAAAACACGCTGTTCCACCTTGTGATGTCATGTGGCAATACAGGAAGTGCTCCACAGTGTTTTTAAACTCCACAATCCTCACTAGAATAATTTGGATGATTTCATAAACAGACTAATAATAAAGAGTTACTTAAACATGTGTGAATGAAACAAAACACAACTCCAGGTGTGTTTTTGAGGAGGAAACAACATTCTAACATGGCTAAAAGTTCACAAGAGTCAATTTAGTGTAATATGGGATCTGTTTTAAGGCTAAGTCATATCTGTGGAGAGGCGAGTGTACCCATTTTCACTTCATTTGTTGGAAAACACAAATTCTATCATATTTAGTATCCACAAAGGCTTTTAGAAACCTTTGGAATTTTTTCTCTTTAACCCCCCTGTCCTTGAACACTTTTTATGTCTTTACTTATCCTTTCCTTCTTCCCCTGTATCTTCTTCTCTCTCACTCACTTTCTCACTTGATTTCTTTCCTCCCTCCATCTCTTTCTCTACCTCCCTACCTCTCTCTCTGTCTACCCCCATCTCTCTCTCCCTCTCTCTCAACCTAACTCTTTCGCTCTGTCTCTTCAACATTACCTACATCCCTTTCTTCTTAATCTTACTCATCTGTCTCTTTCTCCCATTTCTTCCCCCTCTCCCTCCCTGTCCTCCTTCTCCCCATCCTCCCCTCACATGCTTCATCCCTCTCTCTCCCTCTATTCCCCTCCTCTTTCTTCCTTTCCTCCACATCCCACCGTCCCTCTCTCTGTCTCCGTCTCCCCCTCGTACATCCCTCTCTCCACAGGGACGCTCTCCAACATAAGCACTGGTCACATTCACAGCGCTGTTTTTGGCCGACTGACAGCGAACGCACCGCGCCAGCCTCTGCGTCACATGACCTTCTACGTGCCAATCAGAGGGCCGGATCCTGCGCCCATGTGGGACCTATTTGTCGTGTTTGGGTTGGGGCTGTGCGCACAGGAGCAGAGTGGAAAACGTTTAGAAGCAGTTTTAAAGATGAAAGTTGTGAATTAGAAAAGCAAATATTCATAAAAGTGGAACAAAAACACACTACTGTTGAATGAGGTTTAAATCATGCGACGAGGGACGAGCTGTCAGAGCAGATTTATACGATTTAACAAGCGAAAAGGGACTCCAGTTTGTGGAAAATGAGCTGAAATGTAAAAACAATAAAAACTTGACAGAAGTTTGGTCACGTTCTCGTTCTAGACTTTGATGATGTCACAGTTTCAGGTGGAGAGCAGGAGTCTGTATAACTCTATTCACGGGGGTTTTGAAAGAAATCTCCAAACTTCTGAGCCAAAAAATGTTGAACTTTATTATTTGTTTGGGGTCGGCTCCACAAACTTGTCATATTAATCTTATGGCCATAGGCTGCATATATAAATGGACATAGCTGACGTGCTAGACGAGAGGGAGGGAGGAGAGAAAAGAGAAAAAGAGGGAGAAAGACGACGAGGGGAGGGCAGGTAAGATTTAAAGATGAGTGAAAATCATTTGAACAAAATGGACGTGAGGGCCAACCCATGAAACTGTATGACACTATTTTCTGATCTCTGTGTTTTGTTTCATTCACACATGTTTAACACACAAACCCTGACAGAAACGCACTTCTCTCAAACAGAAAACACTCTGTTCCACTTTGTGATGTCATGTGGTAATACAGGAAGTGCTCCACACACCTTCACTAGAATCATTTGGAGGATTTCAGCCCATGAATTCCCAATCTCTGCTGAACTAAAGGTAAAAGGAGCTGTTGAAAACTACCACTTCATGACATCATAAGGTGGAACAGAGCATTTTGAGCTTTGGAGATGTAAACAGACTAATAATAAAGGGTTATTCCAACGTGTGAATGAAACAAGGTATGTTTTTGAGGAGCTAACAACATTATAACATGACTTAAAGCGACAATAAAGTGTCAATTTTATGTAATATTGGAACTATTATACCAGGACTACAGGACTAAACCAGAGGTAAACCCAGACTGAACCAGGACTAAAATAAGACTTTTGGCTTTGGTTTCACTTTTTAGGTTTAACAGGCAATACTGTTTTTGTGCCATTGAGCGAGACACTCCCCTGCCTTTCCTCAGTCGTTTGTAAATGTTTGCAAATGTTTATCTCATGCAAACTGCTGGAGACTGTGAAAGTTTAACACTTTTATTTGCCATTCTCCTGCATCCCTGTGTGACAGATGCCCTCCCACTCTCCTGTATCTTTGTGGGTCAGATGCCCTCCCATCTTCTTATATCCCTAAATTAATTTCAGAATTAACAAAGTGTTTCAGTAAAGTTTCAATTTGATGCTTTAGGTTTAACAGATTATAGTGCGAGATTATAGTTCGAGCAAGACATTTCCCATGCCTTACCTCCAGTGTCTGTACAGACGTTTTTTTTTTTTTGTTTGTTTTTTTTTATTTTTATTTTTTTTTATGTGACCTGGAAACTGCAAAGTAAAAGTGTTTAAATGACACTTTCTATTTTCCATTCTTCCTAAAGCCGCTGTCTCTGCACTTCAGCCTGCGTCGCCCTTATTTCACAAACGCTCCCTCGCTCGGATTCCTCGTCCTTCTAATTGGCGTATCGTGTTTCAGATGTGGTTAGTGTCTTTATTTCATCTCTTGCTCTCTGTGTGGAGTATTAGCACCACGTGACGAGGTGGTGTGGGCTTCAGTTCTCAGCAGGGGGCCCATATTACTGCCCCTCCCTCCCATGGCCCAAAGTGCGACTCATCTTCATCTAAACCCACTGTCCCCTCATCACATCACACGACAGTGGACCTCCCGGGCTGCCGTACCGCTACCTTCAAATGAGCAAGTTTTCTCAAGAAATTAAACCCAAGTTCAAACGATAATGAAAAATCTGATTTATAGTAAGTCATCATATTTTCAATAACGGAAATAGCATGTAGCAGAGTGGTTCTCCTGTCTCCTCCTCTCATAAGGAGGTTGTGGGTTAGACTCCTGATCTCTCTGACTGGAGTGTGCATGTCAGCTGAATGCCATACTCAGAAATGAACCTTTCTTTGGAATGTTCTCTTGAGGTCTGGGACTGGGTCTGTTTAATGCGGCTCCCTCCAGGTCCAGGGGCCGGGCTCTGCTTTGTGAGACACTAATGTCACCCAAACGCAGCTCATGTTTTCTTAATAAATCAAATCTAAATCATACCTGAGTTATATTTTTAATCATAGGTCGATTTCAGCGATTCACAAAAAGACATTTCATTTGTGAAACTGTGAGACGTCGCTAAAGCTAAACGCCAAACTACTTCCTGTTTATTGTCAGCTTTTTCTCCTTTAATTCTATCACTCTGCCCTGCTGTTCGTTTCCCCTCTGTGTATGTACTGTACTGCAGTGGGACTGGCTACAGTTAGACGCATTATGCAGTGGAAGTATGTATCTTTATAAGTGAGTGACGTGGCCGATACACAGGAAACAGCTGTTGCTAGAATTATTTTGCTAGCACGTTGGTTGTTGTTATCACTGGAAATACGGCGGTTTGTCAGAAGATCAAGTCAGTGTGTGGAGAGAACTTATTATTTTAGATTTTTATCTGCTTTTAGCCTAACTCTGTGTTTTCTATTGTCCAATCATCTGTTAGGTCGATAACCATGCCTGGAGCTGTACCCTACCACCCCCTGACCCTCTGTGAGCCGCACCCTCCAGAGTCAAACCCTCTGTGAGCAGCACCCTCCAGAGTCAAACCCTCTGTGAGCAGCACCCTCCAGAGTCAAACCCTCTGTGAGCAGCACCCTCCGGCCCCAGACACTCAGTGGAGACTCAAACTGATCCACTTCCAAGTGAACCAGTGCAAATACACCCATGGACCACTATGGAACCTACAGAACCACTGAGGATTACACAGATAAAAGACCACATGGGAATAGAAAAGAAAGGACTACCATTTAATGTTGAAAATCACATTCTATTATCTAAAGAAAGAGGATGTTTTATTATCACTGTGGTATCAGAATCAGTATTGAGTCTATTCATTCGAGTTTAAATAGAGTTTGAAGTTCTAGTATCATGACAACTCTAATTCCTTCAATTCACTTTAGGAATTATACTTCATAAAAATCCTACTTTACTTTTCTGACTTTCCTCTCTACCTTCCTCTGCCTTCTCCAGCCCTCTGCCCCCGCGCCACTGCACCTGTCTGGGATCAGTGTCTTGCTCGAGGGCAGGAGTTGAACCGTGTGAGGTCCATTACAGCCGGAGCCCAGAGCAGAGTGTAAACGCCAAAGTCCATCTCCGTCACGTTTAAGGTGCACTGTCAGGTGAAGCCAGCTACTGTCAGGGAGAGAGGGAGAGGAGAGGAAGGAAAGAGGGAGGAGGTATGGAGAGAGGGGAGAGAAAAGAGAGGGAGAGAAAGGAGAGAAAGAGAGGAAATAGGAGAGAGAAGCAACATGTCGGAAAGAGGGATCAGGTCTACAGAGGAGGAGAGGAGAAGGGGAGATGAGGAGGGGGCAAGGCAGGGGGAAAGAAAAAGTCTATAGAGAGAGGAGGAAGGGGAGAAGTGCAGTGGAGAGAGCCAGAGAGATAGAGAGGGAGGAGGGGAGAGGAGGGGCAAAGAAAGGATGAGAAGAGAGAAGGGGAGGGAGAGAGGAGGAGAGGAGAGAAGGATGAGACAGGAGAAGAGGGGAGCGACGGATGAGGGGGGAGGAGAAGAGGAGGGGAGAGAAATGACGAGAGAGAGGCACATCAAGAGGAAAGCAAGAAGTAGAGAGAGAGGAGGAGGAGAGAGGAGGGAAGAGGGAGAGACGAGAGGGAAGGCAGAAAGAAAGAGGGAGCAACTGTACATGGAGGAGAGAAGGAGAGGAGATGAGGAGGAGAAAGTGAGAGGCAAGACAGAAAAGAGGAGAGAGAGTGGACAGGAGATGAAAGGGACGGCGGGAAGTAGAGAGGGAGCAAGTGCACAGAGAGACTCTTCCTCTCCTCCTTTCTTCTCCTCTCTTCCTCTCCTCCTTTCTTCTCCTCTCTTCCTCTCCTCCTTTCTTCTCCTCTCTTCCTCTCCTCCTTTCCGCTCCGCTCTTCAGCTGTAACAGGATTATCAGGATCCTCCCCTCGGGACAGGACTCACTCACACCAGAGAGGGCGCTGTGCCAAACACTGCCCCGGGACAGGCTTTCACGTGCACGCTCCTCTGCACGTGCACACTCCTCTGTACGTGCACGCTTCTCTTTATGTGCACACTCCTCATCAGGCAGTGCACGTGAGGAGAACAGAGAGATGCAAGATTGATGGGAAAAAAAGCAAATAGTAAAACTCTACAGTCTCAAAAACTTTGCCTCTCCACCTGAAAAGTTACGTAATGCACTTTTAAACTCACTTCCTTTCTCAGCAGCAGGATCTGTTGTTTCAGTTTTCGGTATTTGAACCTCATTTTTATGATCAGTTGGATTTGTTTCTCATTTATTTCTAATTTTCTCTAAAAACCCTTCGCCTTCAAATCCCCCAAACAGACAATAACACACATACGAATGAACCAGTGAGTAAAAGTAATAATTGACCAGTTACGACTCAATCCTCACAGACCGACCATGAGACACACACGACATCACACACACACACGCACACGCACACACACACACACACACACACACACACACACACACACACACACACACACACTGCACCTTGCATTTCTCACACGGAAAATCAGACCATAGTTGGAAGAAATGAGGGTGACCAAACGCCCCTATTTTGACATGGGACAGTCCCAGTTTGAGCCCTGTGTCCCCTGTCCCCGTAGACTTTTCCAAAACCCGTGATTTGTCCCAGTTTTACCCAAGAAGTGTCCGATGTGTTCCTCTTTTTGACCAATTTGATCTAAACCAGGACTAAACTAAAACTAACCCAGGACTACATCAGGTCTAAACCAGGACTAAAACAGGACTGTCACAATTTTTTTGACTAATCTGATCCCCGTTAAAACAGTAAAAAGGGGAATACATTGTCATTTGTTTAGCTAAAATAAAGAAAACCATGCTTGAAAATAACCAAAAGGTGCACCGACAGAAGTCCCTGAGATTATGACTGACCCACAAGTGAGTCGAGAATGGACAATGCTGCGCACTCTTCACAATTTTATTTATACCAACCAAACAACCCAACCCAGGTGTGTCCCAGTTTTGAATTTTAAAAATCTGGTCACCGTAAAAGAAATGGACTTCACTCGTGTGCACTGAAGTTTCCCACATTGCCCCTGGTCTCTGTCTCTGTCAAACATGTGTCCGTACTGAAGCTGCCACTGTCTATCACATCTTTATAGTCCAAGAGGCGCGGTCCTGCAGCTAAACGCTAACAGAGCTCACCCAGGGAGCGGCTAACTCATCGCCTCTGGTCGTCCCATCCCTGTCTCCTCTGAGCACATGTCCCTTCAATCCTGCTCAGTCCGAGAGGCACAATCTTTCAACACTACACTAACCCCGCTAACCGAGCTAACCCACGCAGCCTATGCAGAGGTGCCACTGCCCATCACTTCAGTCCAGCAGCGTCCCAGTGTCCTCGGGGTCCCAGTGCTGTTTTCTCCGAGTTACTGTGATGCAGTTGTCAAGTCGGACAAACAGTGTGCACTTATGTAGAGTAAAGGGTTAAACAAGTGTTCCAAACTGGACTTGTAAACAGCTCTCAGCAGCAGCCGAGCATATTCACAGACTGCAAGAAGACAAGAGCGAGCAAGAAAGAAAAAATGCAATATTATAAAAGTTACGGGATCATTTACTGTATCATAAGCTAACTTGTTTGCTACCCCATTCTAAACAGGAAGTTAGAATGGGCACACTTCCAGCTCCATTGACTCTTGTTCCAATTCACTTTGTATTGAAAAAACGTCACCTCTCTCTGTGTAACTGCTGCTGTCAGGCTCTTCATTTTGGTCTAAAAATGTTTGTATTAACCCGCTCTACATGGTGTTTTTATTTCACTGTTTTGTCCCTAAATCAATTCCTATTACATAATAATATAATTTGGAACACGGCTCCAAATTCGCTCCTATATCTGAGCCTCAATGAGCTTCATTTTACTGGAGCCGGACGTAGGGTGACCAGATGTCCCTGTTTACCCAGGACAGTCCCAGTTTTGAGTCCTGTGTCCCCTGTCCCAGCAGATTTATACAAAACCACTCATTTGTCACAGTTTTATACAAGAGCATAGGAGCATAAATTGTCATTTGTTTAGCCAAAATACACAAAACTGTGTTTGCAAATGATAATAAGGCAAAAAATGCACTGTCAGAAATCCCTCAGATTATGACTGACGCGAGAATCCACAATGTTACACGCTCTTTTCACAATTTTATTCATACTAACCATCCCAACCCGGGTGTGTCCCAGTTTTGAATTTTGAAAGTCTGATCACCCTAGCCGAATGCTATGGGTGACGTCACACTCCCTCTGTCCACTTCTTTATACAGTCTATGATCCTGATGCAGAGATGTAGCCATGTTAGACTTTCTAGGGTTGATTTTGCTTTATTGCTCCTTTGCGGAAATTTGTATTTGACCCATTCTTTGTCAGTACCACTGGAGCACAGGCTCAGGAGGAGAGGGACCATTCTCCAGAATGGCTATTGGTCTGGAAACAATAGGTCAATAGTGCATGTTTTGGGTTGATTGGAGAACCCAGAGTGCTCAGTGGAAACCCAGCAGACACAGGTCGAACGCAGAACCTTCTTGCTGTGAGGTGAGACTTCTAGCCACATAGAGAGAGAGAGCGAACGATAGAAAGGTTCTGAAATATTTGTTGAGTTTCCAGGAATTCCGAGATGTAAGTGTGTTCCAATTTGAAGTCAGAAAATCCAAACTCCGAGGACAACTGGAACTCCTCCCTCTGGTCCTTCCCTGTCTCACACAAACATGTGCCCATATGGAGGGTGCCACTGCCCATCACTTCAGTCCAGCCTAGTCCAGAGGGCACAATAATCTGCTCCACACTAACTCGGCTAACAGAGCTAGTCCTGCGGGGAGGACCTAACTCGTCCTGACACCTGCGGTCCATAGGAGGCAGGGCTGTCTGGGGCAGACACCTCTCTCCTAAGCCTGACCCTAACCTGGGGCAGGCTGCAGGGTTCCTCCTCATTCTTTCGCTTTCCTCCTCCACCTTTCTCTTTCTTTTCCTCCCTCAGTGTGCAGGGCTTCTCCTCTGGACACAAACACGACGACTTCAACAGCTCAAACAGAAGTGTGTGTTTATCATTGTGTTAATGAAGGGCCATGTAGAGGACAGGAGCCAGAGCTGAAGAGAGACCAGGGATAAAGAAGGTCCCGGGTTTGACTCCCGAATCTTTCTGTGTGGAGTTTGCATGTTCTCCCTGTGTGTGGGTGGGTTTCCTCTGGGCACTCTGGTTTACCCAATCAACCCAAACAGGTCAAATCCTCCAGCTAATATAGTCCTGACCAAGACTAGCTCAACATCTGGAGATGAGATCAGTAAAATATGCCTTATGTTTTTGTGAGCGGGCTTGCCTCTCCACAGAGCTGACCTGTAATTTTGAACATTCCAACTAAAGCAATGACAAGACCCTCAACACATCAGTTTTCATCATGTGACAATGGCTTGCACATATTTCTATTGTTTGAATCAAGGCCTTCTGTCTTTACCCCATCATCCTCTGCTCTCATTCTCTCAACTCTCTATCTCCCTCTCTTTCTTTCCCTCTCTCCCTCCCTTTCTTTTCCCTCTCTCTGCCCCTCATTCTTTCTCTCCTTCCCCCTCTTTTTCTTTCTCCCTCCCCCACTCTCTTTACATCTCTCTTTCTCCCCATTTCTTCTCCTCTCTGTCTCTGTCTTCCCCTCCTTCTCTCTCTTGTGTCCCTCGTGTCTCCCTCCGTTCTCCGTCCAGCCCGGGCCTAGAGCCACAGCCCTGCTCTGCTCCTCCGTCTCTGCACAGTTCAGATGAGTGAGGAGGGCCCTGGCTATCACCTGGCACTGGCTATCCCCTGGCACTGGCTATCTCCTGGCGCTGCCTTCACACGCGGGCACGCTGTAATCTCTGCACATGCCAAAAACACTGCGGGCCGCTAATAGAACCAATTCATTTGAGAGAAAGCAGCACTTTTTACAGCGAGCGCGTGTGGACCTCCGGCAGAGATGGGCATGTGGACTCTGTGTTAATAATTCATGTTCCATTCTGATTTATTCTCTGTTTCGGCCCCAAATTGGCCCTTGGAGTGGCTGATCTGCTGGGGCCTCTATAGTTCCCAGCTGGTCGTCCTGTTCTAAACATGTATTTATGAGAGTGCTGGAAGTAGGGCAGCGCGCTAACCCACTTATCTGATATTTAAAGGGTTATTGGCTAAAAAGGGCCACGATTCATCGCATTTAAAAGTGCTGAGGCCCAGGAAACGAGCGGTGATTAGACTGAGAAAGTAACACGTCCACAAGTGTATTTTTAACAGAAACAGGAGCAAACTGTCCACATGGGCAGAAGTAAAGAGCAGAGCCAAAGGAGGGGCACAGGAGCGGGCTACAGAGCACTGGCATTTATAATTAAAGCATACCTACTGTGCTTGTGTCTGCTCTGTAGTGATTATCTATGACACCATTATGTTGGAATTTGGACATTTTAAATCACAGTTTACCTGTCCAGCCAAATCCACACGCTTTGACAAAACTTTACAAAGACGAGTGGATCTGGAGCTGTGTGCTGTCTCCCTGATTTCTGAGGGTGTGAGTGACAGGTGGATTAACCAATCAGAAACACGTATGCTTGTTCGCGTCAAAAACAAACAGGTAAAAAAGGAGAAAAAATAAATAAATAAATAATGGACTCAGAAACAGCATAGATTTTCTCAGAATCAACAAATGAAGCACCAATTTTATTCCTTATTTCAGGTAAAAGAAGTGATATATTTTGTCCTGAATGTTACGAGAATTTTCAAGTCTTCCGCATTTGAGAGACATGTGATGCAAATAAACGGCTGTAGTTGGGATGTCTCAAGTTTGGACAGAGGTTTTTCGTGCTCTGTGGTTTGGTTCCAGTCCCTTCTGGATTCAAACAGAATGCAGGAGAGACACAACAAAGCACCGCATGCTGAGGATCTCTGCACATCACACTAGAGCGGACCATTTTTTTTTTGTTTTTTTCATTTGTACCAAAATGACTGCGAGACCTGCTGAATCCTACGATCATTACGGTTTAAGAAGATAAAATTGGAGAAGGACGTAAAAGTACATCACAGTGGACATGTAGTTGCAGTGTTGGAAACAGAGGTAATGATGTCTTGAACACAGGAGAATAAAGATGACTCAAACATGCACGAATAAATGTAAATAGAACTTCAGAGAGTCAATGAGAAGGAAACTATAACATGATTAAAAAGTTGTTTTTTCAGAGTAGGTCTGCTTTAACAACATGTAACTGACCAACAGTCATTTTTGACAAATAATGTTTTTTTCATGCTTGTTACTGATTGACCATCTAGAGCATGCAGCGGTAAAAATGTTTATGGGCCAAAAGAGGAGTTCAATAAAACTTATGATGTGTGTAAAGGTTTTTGTTTTGTTTTTTTTTCATTAAAGGTTTGCAGTAACTTTCTGGATGTGTCTCGTCACCTGCATGATTCTATGAAAACACAAAGTTAAGCCCATACTGCAGAACTTTCTCCATGGAGATAGATATGCTTTATACCATACTGTGGAATTTCATAACCAAAGGAACAACATTTCCATGGAAACAAGAAGGAGGAGGCTCCCCTCCTAAGAACGTTTGTTTTCAAGGTAATGTCGTATCAATAAAACATACAGCTGAATAAATAGATAATTTTGAATAGAAATGTTTAATGCCATGCTGTAGAACATTTAGGGCAAAGCAACAACATCTCCATAAGACAAGCAGGACTATCTCCAGAAACATGGTTCTTTAATGGTTACAGTTTTATTTCAGCTCTAGACAGAAGCTCATATTCTCTATTCTCTATCTTTATGTTAGGGTTGTCAAAAGTATCGAAACTAGATACTCATTTGAGCAGGTATTGATACTAAAAAACAGGACAGAGCAGAACCTTTCCTGAATGTCTTTAGAATGATGTTGAGCTGTATCAGAACAAGTATAAGAGCACATAGACTAGTATACACCCATGGACCACTATAGAACCTACAGGACCACTGAGGGAGTACACACATATAAGGACACATGGGAATAGAAAAGAAAGTACGACCATTCAATGTTAAAATCGCATTCTATTGTCTAAAGAAATTATCATTATGGTATTGGATTTGGTATTGACCACAGTACTGTGTGTAGTACTGGACTGTTGTATGTGGTGGCAGGTGCAGTGTGCGTTCAGTCTTGTGTTCAGTGAGTGTGTGCAGTGTGGCCCTGGGTCACAGTGTCCTGGGATTGGACCTGACAGTAGAAGTGCGGGGGAGGGGAGGGGCATTATTGTTTCACTTCACTTCGTCAGTCGTGCTAACTCGCGCTAACACAGCTCCCCCAGGCTCTGTGTAGCAGCTTTTTGCGGTTAGCTCGGCCCCCCCTCCATCACTTTAAAGACATATGCTGCGCCCGGGGACCCAGCAGCGCTAACAGCTAATGCTAACTATCCACGCGCAGCCGCAGGAGCAGACGTGTCACATGTGTCACAGAGGAGCAGCTCGGAGGGGAAACGCTGCAGAGGGTTTCATTGAAAAGCTCCTTCAACAGTGTAATGTATGTGCACATGTAACATTTGCTTTATAATAATTCACTTTAGATATTTATTATGAATAGGCCCAATATTTATCTCACTGATGCAGATAGAGTCAAAGATTGTACTCTTTATTTCCATAATCACATTTTCTTTTCTGTGTCAAAACCACCAATGGATGCATTTGAAAGGCCTTATATTCTGAGCAGCGTGATACTCTAATACACTATTACTAGAGTGTTAAAACCGTAATACATATTACAATATTACCCAGAATATATACCAAGAATTTCAGCGGCACGTTACGTATTTATAAATTATAGATGAAATGCGGCTGAGACGAAACAGGCATTTATTTGGGTTTGGAAAGTTTTGAAGCAAGATAGGGTAGGATAAGAGAGGGAACATAAACACAACATATCATATCATATAATAACAAAGATTATAATAAAACAACACAGAAGTGCATCTGCATAGTTAAAAAAAAAAAAAAAAAAGATAGCAAGAGGAGTCCACGGAATCCAAGGGAATTTTACACATAGCTGTGATTTTATATTTGATTTTATGTTTATTACTTATTTTTGTATTTTATTTTGACTTGTACATATACATTTATTTTTATAATTATGTCTTATTCAACACCTATCTTTTTAGCTATACCATTTATTTTTTACTCTCTGTTATTATATTATATAGTGATGAGTGAGCGACTATATAAAAATAATTTCCCTTGTGGATCAATAAAGTTAGTCTAAGTCTAACATGTAGGAATACACTTTTTGAGCTTTAGGTTCATTCATATATTTTAGAGATTTTATGTATAATTTAAGTTAATCTTTAAAACAAGTAATATGTACTATGAACTCAAAATATAGCATGAAAATGATGATAAAACTCTGCATATTGGCGACAGTTGGGGCTCATTTGTTCGAGCGAGGATCAGTGGTGAAAGTTTGGACCATATGCTGACAGAGTTTTACAGAACACAACAAATCGGAGTAGAGGATGCCGTCATTTACCTGCTGCAGCGGGCGCTCACCCACCTGGAGACTGCCGGGAGCGCTGTGAGAGTCATGTTCTTTGACTTCTCCAGCGCCTTCAACACCATCAGGCCGGCACTGCTGCGGGGGAAGCTGGAGGACGCCGGAGTGAACGGACATCTCGCCGCCTGGACCATCGACTACCTCACTGACCGGCCGCAGTATGTGAGGCTGCGCGGCTGTGAGTCAGAGGTGGTTGTCTGCAGCACTGGGGCCCCACAGGGAACTGTCCTTTCACCCTTCCTCTTCTCTATCTACACCTCGGACTTCACCTACAACACGGACACCTGCCATCTCCAGAAGTTCTCTGACGACTCGGCCCTTGTGGGCTGTGTGTCTGAGGGGAATGAGCTGGAGTACCGATCGGTCATCAGGGACTTTGTGGACTGGTGTGAGCACAACCACCTGTGCCTTAACACCAGTAAGACCAAGGAGATGGTGATCAACTTCGGGAGAAGGACACTACTTCCCTCACCGGTGAACATCCAGGGACAGGACATAGAGACAGTGGACAGTTTTAAGTACCTGGGTGTTCACCTCAACAATAAACTGAACTGGTCCCACAACACTGACGCCCTGTACAAGAAGATCCAAAGTCGCCTCCACCTTCTGAGGAGACTGAGTTCTTTTGGAGTGTGCAGGCCCCTGCTCAAGACTTTTTATGACTCTGTGGTGGCCTCTGCTCTCCTCTACGCTGTTGTCTGCTGGGCCCCGAGCAGCACAGAGCGGGACAGGAAAAGACTGAACAAACTAGTCAGGAGGGCCAGCTCTGTCCTGGGCTGTCCTCTGGAGTCTGTGGAGGAGGTGGGTGAGAGGAGGGTGCTGGCCAAACTCACATCCATCATGGCCGACACCTCTCACCCTCTGCACCGGACTGTAGAGGAACTGAGCAGCACCTTCAGCGGCCGACTGAGGCACCCTCAGTGCAAGAAGGAACGCTACCGCAGGTCCTTCATCCCCACTGCTGTCAGACTGTACAACTCCACTGTGTAACACATGCAATAACCTGTGCATTAACCTGTGCAATAGCCTGTGCAATAACCTGTAACCATGTCACCTCATCAGTAACCGCCTCCACTGTCCTCAGATTATATATTTATATATTTGTATTCTTTTACATTATATAAGAGATATGTTTTATTATATATTTACATTTCTTTCACTCCCTGTACATAAGAGCTACCTGATGTTGTAAATATGTTAATATTTATTGTGATTTTATTTTTTATTTACTTATTGTTCTGAGTGTTTGCACAATTTTTCACAACTTTTTGCACTATACTGTCCCCTGACTGTGAGCTTCTGTCACGAGTGAATTTCTCCTCTGTGAGATCAATAAAGTCTTATTTTATCTTATCTTATCTTATCTTATCTTATCTTATCTTATCTTAAAATCTACAACTCCGTAAAGACACTGGTGTAAAACAGAATATTGAGGAGACGTTATGTTTGGTTTGAACACTGTCGGAGTGGTTTAGTAGAGCGCTGTACGTGATGTAGGGACCTCCTGAGGGGACGTCACAGAGGGTGAGGGGTGAGGGGGTACGGCGGGTTTGGGAAAGGGCCCCGGTCTTCCTCCTCAGGTCTGTTCTTCTGCTCACGTGTTTTACAGCCATCTGCCACCTGGTTTTAGCGCAGTGCCTCGTGTGGCCGGAGGAGCAGACGGCGCGCCCACATAAATGCCAACACAAGTCAAGGATGCGCTTTTGGAGTGGAGCTTGGCACAGACCCGAGCAGGCTGGCACGCACAGGAGAGAGGGGCACGTACAGGAGAGACAGGCACACACAGAAGAGACTGGCACACACAGAAGAGAGGGGCACACACAGAAGAGAGGGGCACATGCAGGAGAGACGGGCACACACAGAAGAGACTGACACACACAGGAGAGACGGGCACGCACAGGAGAGTGGCACACACACAGAAGAGATGGGCACACACAGGAGAGACGGGCACACACAGCAGAGACGGACACACACAGGAGAGACGGGCACACACAGAAGAGACGGGCACACACAGCAGAGACGGACACACACAGGAGAGACGGACACACACAGGAGAGACGGGCACACACAGGAGAGACGGGCACACACAGGAGGGATGGGCACACACAGGAGAGACGGGCACACACAGCAGAGACGGACACACACAGGAGGGATGGGCACACACAGGAGAGACAGGCACACACAGGAGAGACGGGCACACACAGCACACAGAAGAGACGGGCATACACAGGAGAGACGGGCACACGCAGGAGAAATGGGCATACACAGAAGTGACGGGCATACACAGTAGAGACGGGCACACACAGGAGAAACGGGCATACACAGTAGAGATGGGCACACACATGAGAGATGGGCACACACAGCAGAGACGGGCAGTGTGCTGAGGAGGGTTCAGTATCACACATTTACATAAATAAGAATGCAGCATGAGAATAACAGAATAATTTAGAGCGTTTTTGGGCACTGAAAGATGCTTTACAGAGCATTCTTCTTTCACTCCACACTGGTTGGTTAAAACATTTGTATCCACAGCTCTACAGGTAATATGGCTCAAGTAGAAGTACCAAGAAATTACTCAAGTAAGAGTAACTTAAAGAGTAACTAGAGACGTAACTGATTTATAATTTGAAAGACAAAACATTAAATTGCTCATATTACACTCTGTTCTAATGTCGTTTCCTCATCACAAACATACCTGGAGTTGTGTTTTGTTTCATTCACACATGTTTAACACACAAACCCTGAAAAAACCTTATGATGTCATTTGGTATTACAGGAAGTGCTCCACTGTGTTTCTAAGCTCCACACACCTTCACTAGAATCATTTGGATCATTTCAGTCCTGGAATTGTCAATCTTTACTAAACTAAAGTCAAAAGGAGCTGTTCACTTGAAAACTACCACTTCATGACATCACAAGGTGGAGCAGAGCATTTTGAGCTTTGTAGATGTAGTTTACTTTATAGTACTTTATAGTAAGCTTTAACATTTGACATTAAACTTACAATTAAAACATATAAAACTAGAAGCAAACCTGAGTATTTCATCAAACAACAAAAGAAAATAAAGTTTGTATTGAGAAAGTTGTATATAAGACATATTCACCAACATGAAGGGCGAAGGTCTGAATCTCATTCAAAATCCTGCTTTTCCCACTGCTGCTGTTATGTCCATGGGCAAAACACTCCACCCTCCTGCTTCCATGGATTTTTCAGGTTAAGCATTTGAGCATTTTAAAGAGAGGGTATTATGCAAAATACATTTTTTTTAATCTGTGTTCTAACGTTCCTCCATCAAAAACATGCCTGAAGAGGTTTTCGATGTCATCCATGCATGTTTGAGTAATCTCATCTTGGGCCCCATTCAAACCCTCTTTATGGTTAACTGTATGATTCTGTGCAACGCTCCGCCCACAAGCCTACATCACCCACGCTCACCCACGCTCCCACACATCCCACATAATACATTCTTTGCTGTGGATATAGCATTTTCAAAACAATAAAAGGTGACATGGTGACTTAAATATGTTATGTGTTACAGAGAAAGAGAAATAAATACAGGACTGGTTCATATCTAAGGCCAATATAAAGACAGATTCAAGGGGTGTTGTACTTTACCCCATAAAGTACAACACCCCTCAAATCAGTCTTTATATTGGCCTTAGATATGAACCAGTCCTGTATTTATTTCTCTTGTCTCTCTGGTGTTTTCCGCCTGTCTCCTCTATGTCCATCTCTTCATGTGTGGAGCTCTGTGTGTGTGGGCCTTATCTACTTATCCAGAGGTCACCCAGAGGTCACCCAGAGGTCACCCAGGGGTCACCGAAGTCTGATCTCCCGCCTAATTCGATTAGAGCTCTGTTTGTGCTTTGAGCGTGGGTATCCCTGTGGTCTGCAGCGCTGCTTTTCTCATGTTTTTATGTGAGTCTGAGAAAGACGGCGCACATGACCTTTGACCCCTGGCCCTGCTCTGCTCTGACAGCTGCAGACAGGGGGCGTCTGCGAGTTCACACAGTTCAGCCATCTCAATGCACAGACTTCTCTTCTCATACATTTGACTGTTTGTGTTTCAGTTACAATAGTTTTACTGACACTTCTCCAGCTTTATGACATTACAGTTTTCTATTTGTTTCATGACTTCAAATGACACATTTACACATTACATTTCAAAGACACATCACTAACACAAACTATTAGAGATTAGACAAATAAATTGTGTGTTAAAATAAGGTTAATGTATACTTTTTTATCCCCTGTGAAGGAAATTCATTCTGTGCATTTGTCCCATCCTTCATTGTCTCTGGGTTAACCTGCATTTGCCCCATCCTTCAGTGTGTCAGGGTTACACCTGTCAGGAGCAGTGGAACCATCTCCAGATCTTGAGTTAGTCTTGGTCAGAACCTTAGCTTGAGGATTTCATCTGTTGTCAAAACTCTGCACAGAAAGACCTGGACAGCCAAAGAGTCGAACCAGCAACCTTCTCGCTGTGAGTGCTAACAACCCGACGACTGTGCCACCTTTACCTGTTTGTCTAATTAAAGAAACACGTAAAAATGGTTTCACAATTTACCAAAGATTGTTGACATGTACAGTATATGAATAGTATAATGAACAAAGTCCCTCTCTTCTTCATCTCTTCACTAACCACACATACATGAACTCTCTAATGAACTTCCCCTCTTCTTCCCTCTCTCTCTTCCTCTCTTTCCTGTCTCTCTTTCCTCCTTCTTTTCATTCATACATAAATGTTACTAGTTACTTATTTTATCTCTCCCTCTCCTTTCTCTCCATCTCTGCTCTCCTCCGTCCTTCCCTTCTGTCACTGATCAGTAATAAATGAACTCTTAATTGCTGATGTAACCTGCTGTCATGTTTCCTCTCTATCTCTCTTCTCCTCCACTCTTACCTTATTCTCCCTCTCTCCTCCTCCTCTCGTTCTCTCTCTCTCCCTCCTTATCTTCTTTCACTGATCACACATAAATGAACTGTCTAACTGCTCATGTAACTTACCTCCTCTGTCCTCCCGCTCTCTCTCTTCCTTTCCAGGAGGAGGAGAGACAGAGGACAGAGGGAGGACAGACAGGGAGGGGAGAGAGGTGAGAGAGAGGACAGAGAGAGTGAGAGGGGAGACAAGAAGGAGACAGAGAGTGGAGAGGAGAAAGAAAGAGGAGTAAAATAGGGAGGAGGCCTGTAATAACCTGATTTATTCTTAGTTATAAAGTTATTGGGTATGATGCACAAGTTATTTCTGTTATAATTGGTTCAAGATGATTCACCAGTCAGAAAGCAGAATGAGCCTCACGTGACTCTCTCAGTTGTGTTGCCAGTTTCAAAGCTGAAATCCAGTTGGTTTAAATCTAAAATGTCTCTCTGATCTGAATGGTCACTACCTAAACCCCAGCACCTGCACCAATCATGAGTCAGTGCTAGTGCAGCCTCTGCAGCTCAGGGAGGGAATTCTGGAGGCTCTGAGCTTCACATGAGGCCTGTCCATATACTGAGAGGGAGACAAAATTGTCCTGAAAAACATGTCAAGATAATGTTGTAATAAATAATACTAATACATTTTATTATATAGTGCTTTTCAGGACACTCAAAGACGCTTCACAAAACAAATATTAAAACAGTCAAAGAGCACTAAACAGATAAGTGTCAGCTTACAAGGGAAAAGAATAACTGAGGATTGTGGAACATTCTGCAGACTCAAAGAGTGAAGCTCTAAACTCTGCTCATCTGACATGACAGAAATTTGATTTTGTTCTGAATGTAAAACGACCAATGAGCTTCTCTGTACCACGTGTGTCACTGAAATAAAAGAACCTGATTGGACAGTTCTGTCGAAGTTTGTCATCTGTATAATCATGGGTTTCAACTTCCTGTTTATAGGCAATTTTTTTCATCATTCAAAAATCGTCATTATACACTATTTCAATACTAAGGAATAGACTTGATACTCAATACCGATTCTAACTTCTTGGGTTCTTTTTAAAGACAATACTGTAAAGTGTATTTACCTTGTTGACATGTTTCGTCTGCTGCTGCTGCATCTTCAAAACTGTCCCCGGTGTTGGTGGTGACGTGTCGTATATCAGCTGTTGTCACTTCCTGTGGGTGTGTTCAGCTGTTGTCACTTCCTGTGGGCGTGGTCAGCTGTTGTTACTTCCTGTGGGTGTGGTCAGCTGTTGTTACTTCCTGTAGGCATGGTCAGCTGTTGTTACTTCCTGTGGGCGTGGTCAGTCTGATGGACCTGGCAGGTCACTCAGTTACTGTATTGTCTTTAAAAAAGAACCCAAGAAGTTAAAGTACATAAGAAGACAAAATGAACATCTTTGGTTCAATACCGATTCTGACACACTCTTTTCTTTAGACAATCGAATGTGATTTTCAGCATTAAATGGTAGTACTTTCTTACTATTCCCATGTGGTCTTATATCTGTGTATCCCTCAGTGGTCCTGTAGGTTCCATAGTGCTCCATGGGTGTATACTAGTCTATGTGCTCTTATACTTGTTCTGATACAGCTCAACATCATTCTAAAGACGTTCAGGGAAGCTTGTGACAACATTCACATTCAAAAGACGTCATATTTCCTTTTGAATAGTTAATTACTATGGCAAAAGTTTTCATCATTGTGAAATAATATTGTGATAGCGAGTACACAGTGTGATGTCAGTCTGTTATTTTTCCACTTTAGTTTATAAAGTATTCATATATTCTTAAGCCATCCAGCTGCTCCCGTCAGCACAATCCATAGATACGTGTGATAGACTCCCTTCTGTCAAACTGGAATTACTCTGTGTATTATTTCTTAACACATTTCCAAAGATATTCCTAAGCAAAGTCTGTACCATTTCCATAACCATCACACAAACACACCCGTGCACCGGTCACTTCTGGATCCCCCGCTCCTCCATTGTCTGCTCAAATATCGAATTCCGCCCCGACAATAGCTTTGTAAATCCTATCTGTCATATGCACTGCCAATAAACCACCTTCCCACACCAAGATGGCCGCCGCATAATGCCCTTTATCTGCGCGGCGCTACAGTGGCGTCCCGGGCTTGATAATACTCTAGATACCCGTGAGGCAATTACAGGCGCGCCCATGGAAACGCACCGGTGATAGAAAGGGGTAAACAGCGCATTGTGAGGGGAGCGGCCGGGCACAAGTCGGCCATATTGTCATTCATAGGTACTTTTGACATGTAAAAGAAGCATTGTGGCGTATCTAACCATCGGGACGGACGTGTGTTACAACAGAGCCCGTGGCACATCTAAATAAACCGATTCCGGGATATTCGCTCGTGTTTTTTTGCTTAAAGAAGAAGTGAAGTTTGAATCGGACATAAGAATTGAGGGATGACACAAAAGAGCAGATAGAGGAGGAGGAGGAGGAGGAGGGGAAGTGACACAGACTAAACAAGATGCTAATGTTATATTTATAAAAGTTTTTTGCAGTCAGTCCTGTTGTCATGTCATATACAGATTACAACAGGCCCAGGTGCTAGAAAATGAAATAAAGTATGCGTAATTATAGAGATTTGGATCATCGTTTTAAATTTGTTTCCTTATTTGAGGAACATTAAAGTCCTAGTGCAGGGGTCACCAAACTTTTTTCTCTGGGGGCCACATTATCGCTCCTGACTGTGATGGGGGTCCAGGGTCGGGGCCGTGTAACAGAATTGTTTGACCCAGACCAAAATGACCAGCAGCAGGCCTCAGTGTGGAGTAGAAATGATGAGCCTGGTACAGCATCCACAAAACTGTATCAACACAGAATCCTGGAACATATTTGTTTATCGTTACTAGTGTTTTGCAAAAGTAGTAAGTACTTCACACTTGAAATACCACAGATATTCCATTTATTTATTTTCTAATAACAATAACATTAAAGGGAAGACATATCAAGGTAAGAAACTGTCAAGGTAAAAACATCTGGTGATTGACACTGGCAAAGGAAAGTGACAAATTGTACGTAGGCCTGTTGATATTAACAATAATATTATTATTAACAATTGTATTAATAATAATTGTGTGCAGCACTTAATAAGAGTCCAATAAATAAGCCTATAAAATACATACATAAAAAAAAAAAAAAATTCAGCGGCAAATTGGGCAGCAAATGTAAATACGTTATATAATTATTTAAATATAAATATAAATACTTCTACTACTATAAATATCTTTTTGTTTTAATTGAAAAAAATCACCAAAATACAAGATGCAGAGATGTTATTATTTGCCAAAAAGTAATTTTAAAAAATAGGCCATGACAACTTTTGAGGATTGCCTCATAGGGCCAGTTCAAGTGGTGGGGGGCCGGTCAAAGGGGCCCTAGTGTGTAACTTTTAAGACAAAAATAGACTGTCCTCAACTTGCTTTAGTTTCTTCTTCATTGTGGATGTTTTTATTGCACTGAAACACACAGAAAAACATGAGCCGGTTTGCGTCTCCACACACCGTTGCTTTAAAGTATATCGGGACAATATTTGGACTTTTCGGCGAATCAGCCTTAAATCTCTCTGCTGCCTAAAAAATCCACTAACAAGCTTTATATGAACACTTTAATATGGAGACAAGATAACTGCACAGAACATGACTTCAGCTCCCTTAAAGGTTTGTGGCTAAAAAAAAAAAAAAAAAAAACCTATGGGGAGTTTTTTTTTTTTTTATTCTCCCCAAATTTTTTTTATTCTCCCCAAATTCTGTAATTTGGGGAGAATAAAAAAAATTATAATCAAAATATTAGCCCAAACATACTAACAGAGCTTACTGGCCATCAGTTGCTCTAGATGCTGATCTCTGCTTTAAAGATACAGTATGGAACTTTCTGGAGGTGGCACATCACTTGCATGATTCCATGGAAATAAAAACTTTAATTTTAGTCACATTTTTGGCACCAAAGTTACATACTGTGGCTTTAAATAATAAGTTTATAGGCCTTACCAACAATGATCTGCAACAAAATTTTGATTCTCCTGCACTCAAAACATCGATTTTCTTAGACTGCAGTGTGTTTTGGTACAAGTGAACAAGAGTCTACTATTGTCTACTGTGATATATATCTATCCACAGGTGGCGCTGTCAGCCTGGTCTTACCCAGTTTTGTTGTGATGATGTTTACAGTGACGAAAGGATGGGGGGGAGTCAGTTACATTGAACATTTTTCTATCATTAAAAGGCCTGTACCAGCTTTATTGAGTAAAATCTGTATTGCCCCAGTACAGATATATAGTCAAAATGAGACCAGTGTCTGCTGTCTGTGTCCACTTACAAAGCGTTTTCCCGTTAGCATGCTAGTTGTTGTTATGCAGCAAAACTCTCTGGTCTCTGAGAGTTGTAAAAAGCACTTCTAAACTCATCGTGGTGACTAATGAGGACGCTGTGAATGTGTAAATTAAGTGAGGAAGAACTTTGGATCACTGCAAACTGTTTCAAGTGAACTAGTTGTGTTTTTTTCCTCATTTTTAAGATGGTAAAAATCAGGTACAACACTTTTAAGTTGTTTGAGATGAACATTGCGATTTAAAATGTCCAAATGATAACAGAATGATCCATGGCTCTCATAGATTATAATTATATAACAGACACAAGTGCAGTAAGTAGTCCTACGGTGTTCTGCAGCCACTAACAGTACAGTATAAAAAACAAAAGCAGCAACAATAATATATGCACAGAACTTTGTGGTGAGTAAATTATAACATTATTCCCACATTTTTATATTTTGAATCTCTGCTATTTTTCTTCCTCTAAATATAATCCTTCTCCCCTGGTCCCTGGCAGTCCATCTTTGCTCTGCGTGTTTGCCTTGTGTTCCAGTATTTACCCTGCTCCCTCCTGAATATTCATGGCTCTCATAACCCAGTCATAAAGCTCTGCATTAAACTAGGATTTAATCGCGTCCGAGCGTTCATTATTTTTCTATTAGCGCACCACGGAGAGCTAAGTGCCAGCAGGTCGGACTAGCCGCGATTAGGTTAGCGGTCAGATACACAGAGCACTAATATCGGCTAATTTAGTAGCCGCTGCGCTAGTTCAAGCAAATAATGAGAAGCAGGGACTATAAGGGTGATTTACGAGGGAGGAGAGAGAGGGAGGAGACAGACGGAGAGAGAGAGAGAAGAAAGAGAAGGGGAAGAGAGGAGAAGGAGGGAGAGATGAGGAGAAGAGGAGGGAAGGAGAGGATAGAGAAGGAGAGAGAAACAGGAGAGGGAGAGAGAAAGAAGAGGGAAAAAAGGAACAAAGAGAGAGAGAATGAAGTGAGAGAGGGGTAGAGAGGAGGGAATTAAAAGAGAGGGAGGGAGAGAGAAAGAAAAAGAGGGCAAGAGAGGAGAGAAAGAAGAGGAGGAAAAAATGAACAGAGAGAGAAGAGAGAGGGGGAGAGATGAGAAGAGGAGGGAAGGAGAGGAAAGGGAGGGAGAGAGAAACAGGTGAGAGAGGGGAAAAAGAAGAGGCGGGAAAAATGAAAAGAGACAGATAAAGAAGCAAGAGGGGTAAAGAGGAGGGAAAGAGAGGAGAAGGAGAGAGAAAAGAGAGGGGGGGTGAGAAGAGGAGGGAAGGAGAGGAAGGGGAGGGAGAGAGAAAGAGGAGAAAGAGAGAGAGGGGTCGAGAGGAGAAGGGGAGAGAAAGAAGAGAGGGAGGGGAGAGATGAAAAGAGGAGGGAAGAAGAGGAAAGGGAGGGAGAGAGAAACAGGAGAAGGAGAGAGAGGAGAGAATGAAGAGGCGGTCAAAATGAACAGAGAGAGACAGAGAAAGAAGGGAGGGGGGTAGAGAGGAGGGAAAAGGAGGAGAGGAAGAGAGGGAGAGAGAGGAGTGAAAGAAGAGCAGGGAAACAGGAACAGAGAGAGAGTGAAAGAAGAGAGAAAGGGATAGAGAGGAGAGAAAGAAGTGGATGGAAAGAAGGACAGAGATAAAGAAATAAAGAGGAGAGAAATAGAGAGAAGGAGAGGGAGGGAGAAAGGGAAGAATTAGAGAGAGATAAAAGAGGAAAAGGGGAATTGAGAAAGAGATGAAGGGAGAGGAGGGAGGGAGAGAGGGAAGGGGAAAGAGAAGGGTTGGATCATAAGTTTGGATATTTCCTTCAGAAACAGTGAATGTTCCATAGTGTTTCATATATTATGTGAACTCTGGTTGGAGAGGACCTCTTCTCAGGCAAACTAGGAACCATGTAACTCCTACTTACTGAAGTAACAGTACCACTACGTTAAACTTCTGCTTGAGGAATATTATTCTGAAGTAACTCTACTTTACCACCTCTGCTCTCCGTCCACTCTCTCTGTCTCTTCTCTTCTTTCTGTCTTTTCGAGCCAAACGCCGCTCTGATATCAGCTCACACTGTAATTGTTCTTGGGGTTAGAATGGGGATTGTAGTTTTTGGAGCTTCGTGGAGTGTGACGTGTCTTTTTGGTGGAGCAGTGGGCAGACGTGTCTCGCGGCGCTTATTTAAGATGAGCTGTTTAATTAAAAGTGGATTACAGCAGCTCTGTTCAAACAGCTCAGATTAGCAACGCGCGCACACATTTGCTCAAGTAAATTTGACTTTGCCACGGGATTGGTGGAGCGGAGGGGGCCAGTAATAAGAGGAGAGGAGAGAGAGAGGGAGGGAGGAGAGGAAGGGATCAGGAGCAGTCTGTGCGGAGGGAGAGAGAGGTGGAGCAGAGGGGGGCAATAATAAGAGGAGAGGTGGGAGAGGGGATCAGGAGCAGTCTGTGCGGAGAGAGAGAAGAGGGGGAGAGTGTGAGAGAGAGCGAGAGATGGAGGGGAGAGGTGGAGCAGAGGAGGCTAGTAGTAATAAGAGGAGAGGGGAGAGAGAGGAGATCAGGAGCGGTGTGCGCAGAGCGAGAGGGTGAGAGGAGAGAGAGAGCAAGGGAGGAGCGGAAGAGGAGAGACTAGAGAAACAGGAGGAAGGGAGAGGAGGAAAGAAAAAGAGAGAGGGGAGGAGGGGGGTGTGGAGCAGAGGAAGGAGCAGAAGAAGGGATCAGGAGAAGTCTGTCCAGAGAGGGGGAAGAGAGAGGGGTGGAGGGAGGGGAGCAGAAGGGAAGATCAGAAGCAGCCGTCTGTCCAGTAAGAGATGGCGAAAGGGGAGGGAGAGGGGGATGCTGAAGAGAGAGAGATGGAGGGGGGCGGAGGAGTAGGTATCTTTTCTACCTGTACATGTGGGTGTGGCCTAACCAGACCTGCAGATGAACTCTCCTGATCTCTGGAGTTCACAAACTCTCCAAAGTCCATCTTGGCTCCCGCTGGTGCGATTGGGCCCGGCCACCTGTGGGACGGAGACAGGGTCAATCACGCTGCAGTATTGTGGTTTGGGCGACGCCAGAGGTGAAGCGCCCAAATGAACCAAAACAAACATGGCGACGCAGACAGAAACACCTGAGCCTATTCGATCAGAAATACAGATTGTTTATTTAGTCAAAAATATGCAGAGAGAAGAACGTATACTTGAAAGATGCCCATGCTTTTCTCTCAGCTGGATTTAAAGGAAGTCTGATTTCTCAACTTGTTCTGCTGTTGTGGCACTTCGACCAATCAGATTGCAGTATTTGTCCCAGACTGACCATGTAGCACTTAAATCAGTGCTGCACATATCAGTCTGGACTTTTTCAGATGGTTTTAATCACATGTCTACAGAAGAATCAAACACTTTTTTTTTTTTTTTTTTAAAGGTTCATTCTATTCTTCAGTCTTAAACTTAGAATGAGTGCTACTTGCTGTATCTTCTTGAGAAGCATCACATGATGGTGTAGTGATGATGTAGAGATGGTCTAGTGATGTTGTGGTGATGTTGTAATGATGGTGTGGTGATGGTGTGGTGATAGTGTAGTGATGCTGTAGTGATCCTGAAGTGGTGCTGTAATGATGGTATAGTGTATTGGTGGTGTGGTGATGGTGTAGTGATGGTGTAGTGACATGTCTTGTAGGCTGCTTTACTTGGTTTTGTCAAACAGTAGGGGAAGCTTACGCCCCCTACTGTCTGACGCCTTCTACTGCATCCCATGTGTGATGAAGTGTACACTTCCTCATCACGGCTCATGCTCCTTGGTCCTGGGTTGTGGATCTCAAGGGCCTCTCTGATCCACCACTGGTGATTGTTGCTATCAGTACAAATGACTCTGGCAAAGAACATTTAAAAGAATGTGAAAACGAAACAGCAAACAAACAAACCAGAGCAACAAAAGAACAAGCGGAGCAGGGAAATCTGAAATCAGCCAAAAGACCCCTGCAAGAGACAAAAGCACATTATGGACTGGAACAATGCCAGGGCCATCTGTGCCGAAAGCAACAAATACTAGAGCTGGATCAGAGACGCCAACGAGATCCACAAACCAGGTCCGAGGAGCATCACCATACCATCACTGCAGCATCACTATAGCATCACTATAGCATCTCTACACCATCACTACAGCATCACCACACCATCACTATAGCATCACTATAGCATCACTACACTATCACCACACCATCACTACACCATCAACACACCGTCACCACACCATCATTACACCATCACAACACCATAACCACATCATCACTATAGCATCACTATACCATCACTACACAATCACTACACCATCACTACACCATCATGTGAGGCTTCTGAGGACAAAACAGGAAGGAGCTGAAACATGTAAATCAGGTAAACAAACTCTCCTGTCTGACAAAAGGAATCACTAATTCTAACTAAGATTCAAACACTACTGTTCACTAATGTCTGATTTATTTATTTATTTATTTTTTATTATTTTTTTTCAAATTGGACTGAATTTACAAAACATGTGAGGGAATGAGGTTCCTGATTCAGAAGCACCTCTCCAGCAGGCCCCTGTTCTCTCCTCCCTCTTCTCCACTCTTCTATCTTTCTCCCTCTCTCTCTCTCTCTCTCTCTCTCTCATTTCCTCCACCCAGCTTTACCTCCTCTCTCCACCCTCTCTCTTCACCTGTCCCTGTGTTTCAACTTTCTCTCCCTCCATAATCTGTCTTTTTCTCCACTTCTCAACCCAGCTCATCCTCCTCTTCTCCCCTTTCTCCTCTAACCCTGCCCTCTCCCTTCTCTCTGCCAGTTCTCTCTCTTTCCGGTCATCATTCTTTCTTTTCCTTTGCCTCCTCCCCTCCTTCTGTTCCTGAGGTGAAGCTCCTCCATCACTGGAAGGTCGCTCCTGTCCCAAACTCAGACAGGAGAGAAAGAGGGAGGACAGAGACGAGGGAAAGGAGGGAGGTGAAGAAAGAGAAAGAGAGAAAGAAGAGAATGAGACAATGTAGAGGTGTGAGGGGGAGAGAGAGAGTGAAAGGACTGAAATAGGAGAGAAAAAGGAAAGAGAAAGGAAGAGAAGAGAGAGAGACAGGTGGGAAGAGAGACAGAGAGTAGAGAGAGAAAGAGGGTGAGAAAAAGAGAGAAAGAGGGAAAGATGAGAATAACAGAGAAGAGGATGGCAGGGTAGAAATAGAGAGATACAGAGAGAATGAGAATGGAGGTGTAGAAAGAGTAAGAGAAAGAGGAAGAGACAGTTGGGAAGAGAGACAGAGAGTAGAGAGAGAAGAAGAATGGAGGCATAGAAATAGAGGGAGGAGAGAGTAAGAGAACCTAAACTAGGCTTGTCCCATATTGATATTTTGCTGCTGATGTCATCAACTTCCCCTTGGGGTGTGAAGCTAACTGGAGGCTCTGCTCTGTCTGAAGCTCTGCCCATATTAGGTTATTTTCTGATCTCTGTTCTAATGTAGTTTCCTCATCACAAACAGACCTGGAGTTGTGTTTTGTTCTTTTCTCAAACAGAAAACACTCTGTTCCACCTTGTGATGTCATGTGGTAATACAGGAAGGGCTCCACTGTGTTTTTAAACTCCTTACACTTTACACTAGAATCATTTGGATAATTTCAGCCTTGGAATTTCCAAAAGGTAACTAATTAACTAAAGGTAAAAGGAGCTGTTCACTTGGAAACTACGACTTCAGGACATCACAAGGTGGAACAGAGCATTTTGAGCTTTAGAGATGTAGAAAGATTAATAAGAAAGAGTTACTCAAACATGTGTGAATGAAACAAAGCACAACTCCAGGTGTGTTTTTGAGGATGTAACAACATTAGAACATGTCTTAAAGCTCACAAGAGTCAATTTTGTGTAATAAAAGACCTTTAATCTTAGCTTTATTTTAACACCATCAAGAAGACTTAACTGGAACTACAACAGATGAGATGATTTCTGTTGTTATAATGTTATCTGTGGATCATTATTTTAGATTTTGGGCATTTTAAATCAAACGTTAACGTAAACATCATGACAACAAAGCATTGCTCTTTGAAATATGTGAAGCAGCCGCCGGAATATTGGTCAAAACTGAGTGAAAATGAGGAAATGATGCATTTAGAAGGTGGAAAGCCTTGTATATCTGAGGGTTTAACTGGAAAAGGTCAGAGAGAGAGAGAGAGGGAGAGAGGAAAGAAAGAGAGAGAGAGGAAGGGGGGACTGCTGAATTCTCCAGAGGAACAGTGGCGGTGCTAAGCTAAC